>VXAZ01010494.1:354199-852365 GCA_013399875.1 Gymnorhina tibicen | reverse complement strand
GAGCTCCCCGCCTCGCTTCGTGCCCGGCCGCGGGGCGCGTCCGCCGAGCGCGATGCTGGACCCTTCCTCCAGCGAGGAGGAGTCCGATGAGCTGCTGGAAGAGGAGCGGCGGGACGTGCTGGTGGCGGCGGGCGGCGGCTCGCCGCGCTCGCTGCCGCCGGCGCCCCGGGACTCGCGGGGCAGGGAGGCCGGGGCGGCACGGGCAGCCAGCCCCAGCCCCTCGGTGGTGAGCGAGGGCCGGGAGGAGCAGGAGCGCCTGCAGCGAGAGGAGCGGGANCGGCGCGGGGAGCGCCGGCGGCACCGCGGGCGCTGCCGGAGCGGCTGCTGCAGGGCTGGGTGTCAGCGCGCCTTGCCCAAAACACACCCTTTATCTAGAAATCCATCAGTCACCAAGGGTGAAGTCGTTTAAGTTTTTAGAGTTGCGCTCGAAGTCGCCGTGCGAAGGGCACAGGAGCGCAGGGAGCGGGCGCGGGGGCGCTGGGGCCGTTCTGCGGGGGAGGATGTGTTCCTGCTTTTCGGCGCTGCCTGATGGATGGAATTAAACATTCCAGAGGTGCCTCCTGCGAGTCGCGTTCTGACCGTCTGTACCCAACCTGAGCAGATTAAACCATAAAACACAGGTGAACGACAGAACTATTTTGTTTCATTAATTAAGTGCGCTCTCTTTACATAGAAACAATCACCGTGCATGTTTGTGGTGAGAATGACCTTCTAATGAAGGTTGACCAAAGTTATTCTCTGTGTCTTGTCCGTGCAAGACAAGCTTTTGAGAACTGGCAGGTGCGTGGTAGGTATTTCGGCTTATTCTCTCGTACTTTTCAGCTGTTGAATAGGTAGAATATTTAAAGTTTTGGATTAAGGCACTACATTTCCAGGTATCTACTTAAAAGCTCAGTTCTCGCAATGTTTGGTCTAAAAATTTGTATCTTTTTTACTTTCAGTTCTAATTTCAAACAAACTAATGCAAAACAAAAGAAACAAACAAACCCCCCATTCTACATCACTTTCCAGAAGGATAGTGATGGGACACAAAAATGATTTAGTTCTGCTTGGCTTTTATGATCTTGATACTTCCATATGTCTAAGGGTTTTTAAAATCCAATACTAAATGTTTTCGGGTGTCTGAAGTATGCTTGCTATAGGTAGTTGTATTTAGTGAATTCTCAGACAAGTTAATGTGGCAACATGGCAGTAATAGTAAGATTGTTTCTGGAAGACTGTTTTGTTTTTATTAAGTGTTAGGTACTTAAACTCTGGAGCCTGAATAGAGACATCCTGTAAGCAGAAAGCCAAAGAAAATCTGAAATAAAAATTTTCACCCTACTGGAAATTCCCTACCCCAAAACTGAATCATCATAGAAATGATATTTTGAAGAGACATCTGGATCCCTCTAAGTATGACTTCCCACCAGACAAAGCCAAAGCAGACTTGATGTAGTCTTGGTATCAGTCTAGGTTCAAGCAGGAGGCTCCGAAGCCTCCAGGGATGAGATCCCACAACCTGTCTGTGTGACCCGCTCTAGTGCTACACTGCCCTCCTCTTGATTAAATTTTCCTCATCAGCTTCCAAGTTGCAGCTTGTGGCCATCAATTGCAGAAGATACTGAGCATTTATAAGTTCTCAGTGTTCTAAGTCACTAAGTATAGGAACTGTTTTAAAAATAACTACTGTATTAATTATTTTTATTAATAAAATGTATGAAAAGAGATTACTGATGTGCAGAAAATGCAGAAATAAAAGTGTTGTGGATTTAACATATGAGCAATGAACAGACTAGTTGACAAAATTGACTTGATACCTAAAATTAGATGGTGCTTCTGCTAATTACTATTTTTAAGTGAATTCTGGAATTTTCATTAATTACTGTATGTACAAAGAGACTTTTGTCATATTTAGGAATTTAGCTGCAGAACAAGGATGTCTTGTCTTCTCCTGATCAGGAAATAGTGTTTTTAAATAAGACATAACACAAAAAATAATTCTTTCTAGGAGTTGCACTTCTGTCTAGAAGTAATGAAATACACGTAACCATCCTTCCTCTTCTTTGACAATTTTGTATATATTACCCAGTAAATTATTGCATGTAGGGTAATAGAACTGGTCATGAGTTTTGAGAGTTCAGAAAACCTGCTTTGATAGTTTGGGATTGCCGAGAGCTTTACGAAGGAGCCCTCTATTATGTCTAATTCTGTATTTTGTGCTGCACGGTGGCCCCATGTCAGCTTTGGGAGTGAGAGTACAACCACCTGTCTTACTCCATGTCCTGAGGAAAGACACTTTTGGAGGTGTGACAGCTGGTCTGGAGAAGAGATGACTGAGAGGGGACATTAACAATATATGTAAGTATCTGAAGGGAGAATGTCAAGAGGATGCTCTTCTTCGTGGTGTAGAGTAGTAAGACAAGAGACAATGGGCAGAAACTGATGCACAGGAAGTTCCACCTGAATGTGAGGAAAAACTTCTTTACTGTGTGGGTGGTCGCGGACAGGAACAGATTGCCCAGAGAGGCTGTGGAGTCTGCCTCACTGGAGATACTCAAGAACCATCTGGACACAGTCCTGTGCCGTGTGCTCTGGGGTGACCCTGCTTAAACAGCGAGGTTGGACCAGATGACCCACTGTTGCCCCTTCCAGCCTTACCTTAATATGACTCTGTGACTCATATTCAATGGGATGAAAGTCTGTCTTATTTCCTGAATTAATTTTCTATCTGCCAAGATAGGGTACGGATACGGACTGTTCCTTGATATCTTGCTCTTTTGCCTCAGTTCTGACTTGTGTGACAACATGTGGCTGCCTGTCCACCACGAGCTGGACTGAGGTTCCTTACCTGTGTTATGTAACTGGGGCTGTTAGCTACTGCATGCCCTGTCCATCATCAGTGATCCAAGGTGTGGTTTTGAACGAGAACCTGTGATGCTGTGTGGTTTCAGCCCCTTGCCTCTTTCTGCTTGTGAACTCCTTGTAGTGCTTTTGCACCAGCAGTCTTTCAGATAACCTAAGAATAGTATCCACCCTGCTTAAGAGCAGGAGTAATTTCTTCTTTCTGCTAGTTCATTTGGCATAATGCTGAGCAAATACTGAGGAATGCAGTTTGCTTCCTTTTTAATGTGGAACGTATTATCCAGTAAGGGAATGAGATGGAATTCATATATCAAATATCTTCCACTGCATTGTAATATCAGTAAGGAAATGGGTTACAGTATGGCTGGCTTCTTATGTTCTTGCTTTAGTATCAGATTAAAATGTGCTAAATGGTATCTTGAAACCACCATACTTAATGGACTGTGTTATACTAATTAAAGAATTTTGAATGCAGGCAGTGTTTCACTCCTCTGTTGTCCTTTCTTCTTCCTTCTTCCTTCTCGCAAAGTAAAATTAGCTGTGCTGTATTGTGATAGATAAGATTAACTGAAAAAGAAAATCAAACTTTAAGAAAAAAAAAAACTAGCATAATTCACCAGAGTCCATCAGTTCCTCTAACTTGCTTTTAATGACAAATTCAATATAATTTAGCCCAGGGTTTGCTGAATCACATACTTTTATAATATGGCTGCTTTTTTTTTTTTTTTTTTTTTTTAATAGTCTCAAGGATATGTGATAGAAATACTGTTTTTTAACTGTTCAGAGTTAGTTGATGACCTGCTATTATATCCTACCTTACTTTGGTTGCTGGTAGATTTTAGATAGAGAAGGGGGAATAATCTAATATTGGAGGTGTGGAACTGAAGCATGGTGTTACTTTTTTGAGGTAGGGTAGCAGATCCTGATGAAGATGGAGTTAGTTCTACAGAGTAGAGCTAGTATGTATTTAGTAACATTTTCAATAGATATTTGTGAACATCTAGTCATGTATTTTCCAACTTGTAGAGAAATATTGATGCATCTATGCATTACATATTGCTCTTTTATAAAGCAAAGTTTGTCTGTCCCTGGTTTAAAGAGGCTGTCACTTTTTTGTAGTTACCACTTTTTTATGAGTCCTCTTGAACATATTTCATAATTTTGCTCTTCTGCCTCTTCACTCTTCCTTGTTTCTAGCCCCAACAAAAGAGAAGACTCTTAATGGGATTAACTAATTCCATTCCTCTTTCTTCTGTTCTCCTACCCCAGCCAAACTGAATCTCAAACCACCAGATTGAATTTGTCCATAGAATGAGATTTAGGTGGTGAAAGAAATTCACTTGTGACCGTCTTCCAGCAGGGGAAAGTGGTGTATGTGAACATATACCGAGTCAGTGATTAGATGATGACCCTGGTAACTGCTGTTTATACTGATCAGTTGTACACTCATATGTACCTACCCAGTTTTACTCAAGGAGTGTGCGCCAAAGGCAGGTTCTATATCTGGGAGATGAATCAGAGTTAAAGTTCCTGGGGAAGGAAGGGACAGCGAAATGCTACAGTTAACCAGCAAAAAAAAAGGTGTTCTTCCTGTGTTTTTTCTTCCTCAATATTTTAAAATTTACTCTAGTAATCAGGTGGCCACACAGAAATCCAAGACTAAGGGAGAAGTAGCACTCCTAGGCTAAACAAGATTTTGTAATGCATGAAAGGCTTAGTACCTCAAAGCTGATAATTCAAGTCTTGCTTTCATAGGTGATAGGTATTAGAAGTAATTGATCTGGCCATGTAGAATTCAGGAGTGAGTTTACTTCCTGAGTACTTGATGACCTATTTTCCTTCCATTCCTTCTCTCCCGTCCAGCTACTAAATCATGAGTAAATCAAAACCATTGATTTCTAGCTAATTCTCGAAAGTAGGAGCAGTAATAATCAATAATTTATTTTCATCTGAATTTTGTGCATTCCTTTTTTCCTCTTTCTTGGACTTCACCTGTAAAGGAGAGGTTTATAATGATATGTGTCCACTGAATAACACTGTCAGGAAAATGCTGGTTATGGGGATAGGCTTCATTCCCTGGATTGCAGTTTTATTCCCAATGGTTTTATTTCTCCTGTCTAAAGCCCTGTATTTCCTTACTTTTGAGCTGGTGATGTGTATCTACTCATTTATTGGCTAAGCATGTTTTGGGAAAGAAAAAATGTCTCTTGGGCTCTGAACGTGCTTCATAAGATGTTGCTTTCTGCACTGCTAAAGTAGCAAGGAGAGTACATCCAAGACCCTTGTTTTCAGAAACTCTAGACACATTTCAGAGAAAAAGCATAGCTATAAAACTTGGTAATCTGGTCAAACTTCTGCTAAAGAGCTTTCTAGGAACACGTCTTCCAATTCTACCTTCATTGTTTCCTTTACAAATTTCAATTCTTTTTGTGGTGTTTAGAAAGTAATTTTAAATCAATTTTATTGCCTTATTTTTCCCCGTAATACCTTGTCATCATGCGCTAAGCTGTGTATAGTTTTTATTTTTAGTCAAGTGAGTATAGAGAGTTCTGGTAAATGCTGTCAAACCCGTAATATGGCAGCCTACAGACCTCTGTACATGTTGAGACAAGATTATTCACAAATAGATCTTTTTACCCCTGTCAGAAACGGCTGTTTGGGGAAGAAGTTGGTTTTGCCTGCAGTAGGAAGGTTGCTCACCATGGGCAATTGAATCAGCCATGGCTGAAGGAATACTGAAGGGTGATGAGAGAAGCAAAGCCTTCTAGTAACCAGCACTGCTTCAGAAATGACAACCCCTCAGAGTTTTGCTTTAATTGTAAATTCTTCTTCTGGCCTACCAGCTCAGCATTGATCGGTGTGGCTTGGCCAGAAGCTGGCAGTGGTCTTGGGAAGCCAGGTATTGGTGAACAGCTGTGTAATGAAGTGAACGTGTCTGGACAGTCTGCAAACCTGGTCTACTATGATGAAAAATTTATCACTCTCTTCTTTTGCCTGCTTTTTTTGTTTTCACTGCCTACTTTGCCTTTACTTGCCTTTGAAATTTGATTAGTTATTATTATTTGATGGGAAAATTTTAATTTTTTTTCTGAATGCGTGACCTCAGGTTGTTTCTTTTCTTCTGTCACCCACACAGTTTGAAAAATGTGTTAACGCTGTTGGCAAATACCCCATTTAAAGTGCCTGTGGAAGACTAGTTATTAGTTTTTTCTACAGGGGAGATGACAGGAGGAAAGTTTGAAGGATCAGTTGATTGCCACCATCTCTGTGGGGACTGTATGGGGGAGTTGTCTGGCTGTGCTGCCTTGTGTTTCTAACCCTTTGCAGTTGTTACTCTCATATTGTATTTTGTGTATCTGAACTGCTGTAATTGGTGACTGAGGGGCAGAAATACCAAATCAGCTCATCTTGTCTTTAGTATTTTCTCTGACATCATCTGTGAAATATACTCATTGATGCTGTCGAATAACAAAGCTGGGGAAAACACTTTCTTCCTCTCTGAACCACACTCCTTTAACTGCCTAAGGTGCTATATATCAAAATATCAATTACCACGTACTGTCTTTAACTGTACAGTATTGCCAGACCAGAAAATAGTGTTTGGTTGCTAGTTGACTATTCATTGAGCAATATAGTTCTGTAAAAGTAAATTTTCAATTTTTCCCCCTTGTTCCCCCACGCAAACCTGTTGTCACCAGTTCATGTTTGGGGACACTACTAACCAATTGCTTTTCCATTTTCATGCTGGTTATTAGAGTTGGTTTTTCTCTTTCTGGCTTTGTACCATTTTCATACTGGTTAATACCATCCTGAAGTTGCTTTCGGTATGTATTGGTTTGTTTTTTTTAATGTATCTCTGTATTTGTGTTCTACTCTCCTGTTACCCTTGTTTTTTCCTTATGTGTAGACGTCTCCTGCTTTGCTAGCTTAACATATCCCTGTCTCCTGCTGCTTCCCTTGCTACAAGTGGGAGGGTAATAGCTCAGGGACAAGACTTGCCTTACTGACCCAAGAGGTATCCTTAGAGGAAGACAGGATGATGTATTGTCTGCTAGGAAAGTGCTTGGCTTGCCTCCTCGCCTCTGCTCCTTGGGGGATGTTTTGAGGTGTTCGTCTTTATGCCTCAACTCTGGTTCTATATTTAGTTGTACTGAGCCCCAGTTGGTATGTTACTCTGAACCAGGTGCCAGTTTCTAAGGTTTCTAAATGTTTAATTTTGAAGTCAGTTTTTATATAGGGTTTTTTGACACATTAGCTGCAAACATGCCTCCTGTATTTCTTCCCAAGTTACTCCCCTTGCTGCCAGCTGATGGCAGTGGCATGCGCAGGTCTGGCACTCAGACTTCTCTGCGACTTCAGGCTGGTGCCATTCAGGACGGGAGGCAGGGAGAGGAACAGCATCTGCTGGAGCCCTGCTCATTTGCCTAGTGCCTATCTCCAGTGCCCATTTCTGCCTAGAAGTGCTGGCACTGAACTGAAGCAGCCCCGTTCTTGTGTGTTGCAGCTGATTCCCCCAGGTTTCAGAATAGCAGCTGTGAAAAGGCAGTTTTCAATTTGTTGCTGTGTGTAGGAAACTCTGAGCAGCAGGAGAGATGGAGTATTTGCATGTCGGTACCAGGCTGCATCAGCTTAAGCTTGCGTTTTGAAGGTTATTTTCTGAGCCATAAGCATTGAAGGCTTTTCATTTTGTATTTAAAATTCCCTAGAAGTTGATGGTACTCGCTCAATAGAATTTATTTCTGGTTCTTATTTATTTTGCAGTGAGGAGATAAAGCATATGCTTTTCTTCAAGTATGGTAACTTGTATGCATGAGTTCAAGAATGTTCTTGAGTGTTTTTCCTGTCAGGAAGGGGAAAAGCATTAATTAACAGTGCTGTGAAGAATGAACAGAGCTACAGTGAGTACTTCTTTAAATATGTGACCTGGTGAATCAAAATTAGAAAAAGAGAAGGTGATTGTACAAGAATTTTTCTGCAACTCTGTTTCCATTTTTCTCTCAACCATTAATTATTCATTTATGTTCAATTGTCTTGTCTGTGGGGTTTTAGAAATAGAGAAATAGAAGCTGGCAGCTTCTGTGTAATGAAAGTGCTGGAGGGATACTCTGAGTGATAGTATAGACAGAAAGAATCCTTAGGATAATACTTTGAGTAGACTTGTGTGGGCCATAGACAAGGATGTGGAAGAAAGGACAAATATATTATATGGGTTTAAATGAGATCTCTAAGGAGGTGGTGTACATCTACAAAGATTAGAGGATAAATAGTCATCAGTGGTGGAGAGTTGGATGGACTGAGTTGAAGGTGTTGAGAAAGTGTATGGAACTGAATTAATTTTGGAGTAGAGGAACTGTTCAGCAAGGACAATGACAAAGTTAAAGAGTAATGAATTTGTAGCAGAGAAATCCATTGGTCATAAGAGTTATGCTTTTCAGTATTAAACAGAAATGAGGGAGGAATATCTTGGGGGTGAGTTTGCAAGAAAGTTACCGGTCTAGAAAAAAGGATAATGATTAAACTGGTAAATAAGGGAATAGTCTCAAAATCCATGTCAGTGTAATACAGAATAGCAAGGGCAAAGAGCTGGTGAGAAGTTGGACTCCATGAAAATCAAAGCAGTGGCATATAGTGCAGTGGGGAACAGTTTTTTCTGCAGAAAGTTGGAGTTGTTTTATATGTTTGGGTTTTTCTAGTGGTGAATTCATGAGTTTTCTTTTCCTAAGAAAAATTCACCTTCAGGCAGTCTACGCCAAATGTTTATCTTGCTGGCTTTTGCTGGGAAACATCCCCAGTTTGTGCCTATTGCTCATAAATTCCTTGATTTATTTCTAAATTATGTATTCTGAGGCCTTGTAGCAAGGTTATTTCTTATTCAGAAGTGTTTTACATATGTTTCTTCACTCCAACTGTTTAATACATCAAATACGTATTATTGCTAAAATATTAATATTGACCATTTAAATTTTTTTCATTATTTTGACCTCCTAATGGATGGAGTATAAGCAAAGAGAAGAAAAAAAAATGAATAGGAGTTTTTTTGGTATAGATCTGATATTAAATCATGTTAGAAATCAGTTCCCCTTTCACTTTCTCTTCCTTCCTACAGTGTCATTAAAAGGCAGAGGATTTTTTCACTCTTACCAGTGGGGATTTAAGGGTAAATAGTGGTATTATTTGGAGATGAAAGTTAACAAACTCCATTAGAATTTTTTTTTGGTAGTAATCTTCAGCTAGCTGTTGGAATATTTGCCTGAGTGGACACTTGGATTCAGCTTGTGGTGACTTAACTCCAAATGCAGTGTCATTGTCATAGCCACACATATGCTACACACAGTAGAGGTTCTGAGCATACTAGTACATGGTTATGAAGTAGCTAGACGTCTTTTAGCTTAAATATTCTGTGATACAAGTTCTGACAATCTTGTTTATATGAATTTGGGTTCTTTTCAGCATACTTTGTGTCCCAAATTAATTTACTTTGAAAACACCACTTTATTAATGATTAATACCAGCTTTTAAAGCTGTCTTTCTCTGCCACCGAAGTTTTTAGGTACCTAATGTTTAGGTACTTAATAACTTACTCAATGTTCCCAGGCATTTTTCTGTGATAATAAATGTTACAAAATGACTAGCTGTGTTTTGTGAATATAAGCCTTCTGTTTCACCACCTGGAATATAAAAAACCAAACATCCCGCAATGGTAACCTGAAGGTTGCAACATCCAGCAGCGTGTGCAGATACAGATGTATTTTGCTCATGTGTTGCTGAAAAGGAAGTGTCATTCTTAACTGTGTAATGTACAGGTAATCTGTTTGTTCTGCAGATCAGTGGCCCACTGATACCGGACGATGCGAGTGTTTTTGTGCGTGCGCTCCCTCAGACACCCTGAGTGTAGGATGTACCTTACGGGACTTCTGTTAGAGCGAGATGAAAATTTGTTTGTCTCCTCTTTGCCCCCAACACCCATAGCCTGAGGTGGGGAATTTTTAAAACCTCTTTACTTTCTGAATCACCTGGAAGGTCAGTGGTATGCTTTGAACAGAGCTGCTGTTGTCTTTGCTTGACTCTTCCTCAAACTTTAATTCGAGCAACTGGATTAGAACAGTCTTTCTGCTGCTTTAATACACCTTGCTGTCTGTGGATGAAAAACACCATGTAAGAAAGAGAAGTATCATTTATTTAAAATAACAATAAAATTATTCAGATTATTACTAAACCTCCAGCTGTTTTATGTGTTCTGGATATTTAAACTCTAATTGTTTATTAAACCATTAATTGCTAACAGCAGTTAGTCAGAACTCAGTCCGAAATGGCCTTCAAGAGGTCACAGAGGTGTGCTAAAATCAGTAAACTGGTTCAGGCCTCCATACATGACCCTCTTGCTGTATTACAAGCTGTGTCTGTTACAAGTGCACTTAACTATGCAGAGCAGCACAAAAGGGTAGCAGACTGTACAGACTGGCAGGGTTCTGTTTTGCTGTACAGATGCACTTTTCTGGTGTCACACTGCTTGCCAGTGTAGATGTGACTTCAGAGAGTCAGAGAGATTTAAATGCAGCAACTAACACAGAGTCAAGAAAGAGAGATGGAACCTAAATGAGATAAATAGCACAACAGGGCAGTCTCCTTTCTGAGCTATTAAAGCAGGACAGCATATGCAATGCAAACATAAAAACAGCTGAAATAACAAAGTAATAAGAGCCTTTCTATGTCTGAAGTTAATTAGGGGCAACAAACTGCCCCTAATTACTGAAAGTGTGGGATCCTCAGCAAAGCTGCCTGGGATACTAATTAAAAGAACTGATTATAAGAAATAGAATGAATAATTAATGACTAAGAAATCATTTTCAAGAGTATCTTCAGAGCAAATGAAGTGCCCTTGGAAAATGTTGTGACACCCTGAGCCATCCACTGAATCTAATCCTGCAGATAGACCTGAAATGATTTGCAAGTTTGCTGTGCTTATGCTTTCTAGTGCTGAGGCAAGGACTAATAGGGGGAGAATGACAGGTAAAATAGGAATAGTATTTCCATTTCAATATCAAATGCTCTCTTCGACTATATTTTAATGTATGACTTCAGTAGAACCTGCTTATGAAATAGCAGTGCTGACATAGTGTATTTTGTTTTAATAGCTGGCTTTGCAATAGTCTGCTGCTCATAGAGCTGGGAGAGGTCTTTGGTGCTTGCAGAGGGCCTCTGGGTAGCATCCTCTGTGTTGATTAGTAGCGTGTGTGTGTATCAACTGTTGGCTGTTAAGTGTGTGGGCCACCAAATGGACTGTGATTTTCCTATGTTCTTGAAGAAATAGCAATATGGAAATTACATCTGACAGAATAAAAATTGAAAGTTTAAAGATTTATCTTATTAAAAAGAAATCTAGCTCAATTAATAAGGCTTTCTTATCCTAAGCAGTTCTTTAAAGGGGCTAATCAGGGGTAAAGTTTTATCCAGGCATCTGTTCGGGTGTTCCCGCCTAATTGGCACTCTTTAATTTATTAATTTGAACTGTTTTTAATAGCCTTAATCCTCAATTACATTGACATATGTATAGAAACTTACATTAGGAATAAATAAAAATAAATGCTTGGAAGCATTGAACCCTAGGAGTAATTTCCTATACTGGTTCTAAGTCTCTGCTGGAGGCCGAGGTGGGAGCCTGCAGGTACCCCAGAGTGCTGGGGTGCACAGGAAGGGGACATGAGTCTTGAAGTAATTAGGCTGTGAGATCAACCCACTGCTGAGTGAAGTCACTGTAAGACAGGCATGACATTTAATTCTCACTGATCGATCGGTGATCATTGTAGTGAGCCCCTCTTTATGTGGGATTCACGTTCACAGAGGGACCAAACCCAGAACCCGTGTCCTTTGTAGTGACTTGTAGTTGTTCTGAGCTTTGGTAAATTCATCAGCATCTCCTTGGTCCCATAAGGTTGTGTGTTATAATGAATTGATCAGTATCTATTTGGTCCCATAAGGTTGTATGCTGTAACTCTGAATGTGTTCACATCCTGGAAGAAGGGAAACAATCGACTCCTGTGTGCTCAGAGTGAGACCATGACCATGATCCATGGCAGAGGCAGAGAGTCCTGCTACTGGTGGTGCATTCCTGCTTCCCTGCATGCCGTGGTTCTGCCAGATTCTTTATGGGATGTGAAAAACGTGCATTTGTGTGGAGTATCATGTATATATATATATATATATATATATATGTATAAAAGGGAGGAGAGAGAGAGTGTGTATGCATGAGAGAGGCAGGGAAAAAAGTTGTAGGTACTAAAAAAGGGGAGTAGAATGAGTGCTGCACTGCATGTTATGATCTCATTGGTTTTAAAGTTACGCATTAAGCATAAAATACTGAAATACAAGCTACTTAATACTACTACTTTTTCCAAAATGTCATTTTATTTGTCCTCTTTATTGTAGTAAAAGTTGTAAACTGCCATTTGATTTCCTTAAAAACAAACATCACACACTCCCAACCCCCCAAACCAAGCCAACAAACCCAACATCCCAAACCCTGCAGATCTGTATTTCTGCCTTGGCTTTTGTAGCTTTTTCATATAAAATGAAACTTCTAAACCTTGTGATAAGGAAGCAAAGATGCTCATATGACTTGTGTTCATAGTAAGTATTTTATTTTTTATTAATATTGAGCTTTTAGAATTGATCTGATTCCTTAGGGCTAGGTCAGATTGTTGAAATGAGTACACTGAATTTCAAGTATTCTAGTTCTGCTCTTTGAGTTTTACCGGCATAAGACTTAAATATCTTGCTTGAATTTATATTTAGGATGGATTTATACCTTGGCTGCAGACATTTGCTTTGGAAGCATATGTGTTCAGTGTGAAGGATAATTTATTTTCCTAATTTGAGTGAATTTGTGGGGTTTTTTCCTATAGTGGAAAAATAATTAGTCCAACAGGAAAACAGCTATCCTGATTATGTGGTTAAAAAAAAAAACAGTAAGAAAAAATTCTCCTGCACAGCACAACTGTGCAGATAGTACTTACCTTTTACTCAGTCTGACTTTAGTGAGGCTACAGAGCAGCCAACACAGCTGTCGTAAGTCACTTTTTGGGGAAAAAAGAAGTTGGTCCATTTTATTTTTAATAGTGATGTGGTTAGGGTGGAGCAGCTGCTTCATACCAGTGGTCAGACTAACACTGCCTCAGTCAGTGCTAATAAGATGAATGGAGCAATGCATGCTGACTATAATAGCTGGAGTAATACGTCGTCTGAGAGATCGAGTCAAGATGTGTGAGGAGCTGAAGCTCTGAGCAATACAGATGGTCAGTGATGCAAATCCACTTCAATCTATAGTGCTGGAGAGCCTGGAAAATGAACAGGATTGCATAATAACATCAGAAGAAGACAGGTAGCCTCTAACCTTTCTTTTCTGAAAGACTGAAGGGTTCAGTGAGAAACTCGGTCATTTTGTCAAAGGAGTGAACCCGTCCTTGGACAGGATGTGCATTTATGTGTATAAGGCAGGTGTCAGGTACTATGTCCTCTCCACAGTCATTCATATGAATAAGTAAGAAAAAAATAGTAATTAAGGTACTACCGAAATTGAAAACTGTCTCAAAATACTTTTAAGTTCCTTGCTAATTTTGAGCTTAATAATTTTAAACCAAATAATTTAAGCGCTAAAATAATTAGGGTTTTTTTTTTCTGTAGTAGGTAAATAAATTTGTGCAATCAATGCAGAAGAGTGAGAAAGATCAGAATGGACTAAACTAATCCAGTTTTGAAGAGGATTTGATAGTCTGAGTTAGGGACACCATTTAGAAGCAGTAGCTTCTAAACAGTTTCGTGCATGTATTTGCAAATTGTGTGCATGCAACTTAGGAAACCAAAATAAAGGCTTTTTCTGAAACGTGGCACAAATAGGAGAGCTGTAGATTTTCCCTTAGTATATTGTGTGAAACCAGGTATTTTATCCCCCTGCCAGTTCACAAGATTCTTTTTGAATCACCAGATAGTTACCAGGGGACGCGTCTGGTGCCAAACAGCTCTGCTACTGTATTTGTGCCTTTGACAGACCATGTAATAAGCCAGGCTAACAAGGCTGCTGTGCCTCAGGTACACCAAGTAAGCACGCTGGCAAATATCATGTCTGAATGGAATTGTGGATTTGCTGTGGGATGGGAAGATTATACTGCAAAATTATTGCGAAGCTGGTGAATGTATTCAACACACAGACAAGTTACTGTGTATCATATTTGTACTGCAAATGGGAATGGACCTCCTGGGTTGAGTCAGTCTCATGTCCAAGAATAAGACATCTTGCCTCTTTTATAAGCAGGTGAAATTTCACTTAGTAGGTATTGCCACTGTTTTTCCTTACTGTAATAGGTGTGAGACTTTTGTTTCCCAAACAAATGTGTTGCAGGTTTGGTTTATATCCATGTCCTGTTCTGTCAGCTTTGCCCTTCAGCTATAATAACAGCTTTTCCTTCCTGAAGGATTTAGTAGAGGATGGTGTCTCATTCTGCTATATGAAACAATCCAAGGTCTGAACCATCCCTTGGGCAGTAGTCTCTCTTCTTCTCTCACTATCCTAACTGCCTTTATCTGTAGGTTTTGCAGCTGGAATTAATGCGCCCTTGTTCTCTTGTCAAATTAGCATGGTGCCTGGAGTGTGCTAAGGCAGTGCATCTGAGACTTCAGCTCAGAGCAGCCACGGAGAACAAAAATCTCGCAGAAGTTCTTCTGAGTCCTGGCCTGAAGTCTGGGTTTCTGAATTTCACCCCATTTCTGTTACCACTGCCCCTGCACTGGCTGTTTTCTGGTATATCATTTTATCCAATAAGTTTTTTTTATCCACTCTCTGTGCTAGTGCATCCCAGCCCTGACTGTCAATATCAGTCTTTGGATTCAGAATATTTATAGTCGTGTTCCTGTTCTCTCTGTCATAACAACATGGAAACACTGTATTTATGGTCAATTTGCAGCTACCTTTCCTTTTATTTCTCCTTTAACAGTTACCCTCACATTTTTCTGAGTCTTTTTCCCCTTTGTGGGAGTATCTCTGCTGTATAACTGTTGTCTAGATAAGATCTACACCATTCTTTTAGCCAGAAAGCAAGAATAGAAAAGAAAACACATTACTTGATTTTTATCATCTTTTAAGTCATTATGGTAAATGGGTGACTTTGTAATCCTTCCTCTTCTGGGTCAGATATTGCTCCATTACCCTTACTCTGATTCTAACATTATTTTTAAAACCTTGTCCTGAGGAGTCTATGCTCCTTTGAATATAGAGACCTGCTGCCCTCTTTTGGGAAGGAGGATTCTTCGGTTGATGCTGGACAACTTTCAGACTCTTTTTCTAAAGAGTTTGCACACTGCCTCATTTAGGTCTCTCAACTCTTCAGATGACTGAATTGACTAACTCTTCTTAATTCCTTGACATAGAGAATAAATTATCACTTCTCAGTTTCCAGGCAAAAAAGATCTTCCTGACAAAATGCTAACAGCAGAGTCCAGATTTGTGTTCAATAACCATGCCTATCAGCAAGCTCTCAAAATAATTAAGTGCTGTGGTGATAAAGAACAAAACGTGTTCGGTGGCACAATTTGCATGAATTCACTTGCAGTGTTGCTGTGTGCCTTCCTTCTAATTTGTTTTCAGCCTAACTGCCATCAATAGTCTTGAGTTCCTGGTGGTCCAGTAAGCTTCAAAAAAGGCTGTTTCTGGCATTCTGCTCTGGCCACATTTGGCACACTGCAGAGCAGAGTGTACGAAACATCTGTTAGGTCAAGCGTTTTGTTGACCACAGGAGGTTAAATGGTGACGACATACTTATTTCTCTATAGAATGTGTCCAGACTTGTGAATTTTCACTATACTTTTGCATATGACTTGAATGCTTGTAGCAGTCATGTATAACATGAATAGCATGTATAACAGCAGCATTTGGAGTTAATCCTTCCCTCTAAAATATTGAGCCAGTGTTTTTGTTTTGAAACCCACTGACATGTATATACACAAGTTTTCTGTGCAGCAAAAGACAGACTTGTGCTTCCTTCCTAACTTCCTAACTTCCCTTCCATTGGCACCACAGCTTTGTGGTTGAATACAAGAATGAGTGACTTATGGCCCTACATCATCTTTTATTCTGCCTGTAGTGTGGTAATTCAGGCATCTCCCAGCATTGGAAACTTGCAAGGACTGCCTTACCCCTCAGCACTTCTAAGTAATAATTTTAGGAAAAGCTGTTACAAAGAACATACTGTGAATTATTCTTAAGGTCAGTCATTTTTTCTGTGCTTCTTGAGAACGGTGCTTGTGCTTGTGCTGGGGACCAAGTGAATCACTTTGAAAGTCTGGTTCTTGTTCCTGCAAGGTTTAATTGCACAAAGTTAAGCAAACCTCATTTACCACAACTCTTCCACTTCTCACACTCCTCAACTCTACTGTATTTTAAGGAATGGCATATATGTCTTTTGGTTTAGGCTTGTGTTGTCTGGTCTGTGCACCAGAAGGAAGAAAAGCTTTAGAAAGGGGAAAAGAGGCATCCTGTCAAATTAAGTTGGTAGTCTCAGCAGAAGAGTGGAGAATTGGGAATTAGAGGAAGAAATAAGCTCTCTGTCTGGAAGCTCTGATTTTTGTATGCTTCAGTCCTTCATCATTATGCCTTCTGTGCAGAACAGGAAGAATGCCAAAGTATTGCTCTTCTACTGTAACTTTGAAAATAATAGAAATACTGAAAGTTGAGTTTTATCTGAAGTTTTAAAAGGAAATTGCATCTCCAAAATATCAGACTACCCCCTAACTGATGGTGCAATAGCTATGTAGTGTGTCAGCTCTATTCCTCTGGCATGTATCTAATCACTGTGCCATTTTTTTTCTGTGGCAATGGGAGAGATGGAGATCAGGAATCCTGCTCTGTTGCCTTTTGGTTAGATACATAAATTACCAGCACAGTGTATACCGAAGTTTTCTTAGGCAACTTTTGCAGGCTCCTGACTTAAACAAGAAAGGCCTGTGCTGAGCATCTAAAGATCTGTTGCTCAGCCCCTCTTGGTGATCTGAGAGGCAAGTGTACTTGATAATTGTATGTGACAGGGTTAGTCCATTTTCTTTTTTCCAAAGCTGAATTGTTACTGTTAGAAAAATTCCCTTTAAAGCAAGTAGATATTATAAAAAACAACCCCCAAACAAAAAAGCCAACCTCTAGATTATATAGTGTTCTTGTGAGGAAAAAGAATATACATTTTCCACTCATACTAGTTGGAGTAAACTTTTGGTGTCACTTCAGATGCTGATGAGTTGACTGAGTACTTCACTTGAGTGAACTCACCAGAGGTTTAAAATGACACCAGGAAACACTGCATTTTCTTCCTACAGCTTATTACTCCATTCATAGCAGAAAGTCACAGTCCAGCTACCTCCTAAACTTGTAAAACCACCTGCAAAGAACTTAGGAGTGAGTTTTTTTCCAGGGTAGTGCAGTGTTTTTTCTTATGTATAAACTTAAGTGAAAGACCTGAGGACAGAAAATAAACCCTGAACATAAACTATGGCCAGTTAGTGGGTTCTCACTGGACTGAAATGGGTCCTAAGCTGTTCGGAGGAGAAAGCTGCAGCTTCCCCGCTATGTTTCAATATGATGGAAAGAGAGTCACTGTAACTTACACTGGAGAGGGAGAATAATTGGTTACTTTATTTTGTCCATAGGCTGGAGATGAACAGGGCATGTTGACTGAGCAGTGAAGCATATTACCCTACCAGTTTGGGATTTTGTCCTTGCTGTCTACATTTGTCCTCCTGCTTTGTAGCGCCAAGATGATTTGCCAGTCTCTTTCCCTGGGCTCCCTAGTAGCACTTCCTGTTACCTGGAGGGATTGCTCTATAAATGCAGACCTGTAGTGGCCACTGTTGAAAGTGCCTATTATCCCTTGGTTTTGAATTTTACAGCTTTCGTCCTACTCCGGTAATTGCGCTGTTGGCCTGTTTTTCTTACACTTGTAGTGAGGTTGTTGTCATCAGGGAAGGCTGGGAGGCTTTCAGCCAACTTCCTTTCATTGTTTCCTCGAAACATCTGATGTTATCTGGTCTACCGTCACCCTATTGAATATGTGTGCTGTGTGCTGTCCTGGAGCCACTTAACCTCTTCCCCTTCACCCGTGTGCTATGCCCTGCTCAGATCCTGGCCTTCAGGGGACTCGAGCAGGGAAGCTTTTGTGGTTCAGTGGGATTTTGCACAAGTAGATGCTTTGTGAATAAACTGTGAAGTTATAACTAAGCATTTATGGAGATTAATAGCTTTAAGACTATTTTCTTCTTTTCTTTTTTCTTTTTTATTTCTTCTTCTCTTTAAGAAGGGAACAAAAAAAATGGTCACACTGCTAAGCTCTAATTAAAGTTGCTTTAGAGAGACCTGCATGATTTGCTTTTGAGCTCTGTGCTCTGTCAGGTAGGTTTTGATCAAATGCTTTCCTGCCAGCATTCAGTTGTTAGCATTGAGTCTAAGTTAGTCACCAGTGAATTATGGTCTGTGATATGGTCCAGGTCCCATTGCTCTAGTTCTTTTCTCTTTATTGATTTCCATTCTCATTTTCATTATTGTCCTGGTCTCTCTCTGCGTGCTTCCTAGTGCTTTTATTTTGTAGCTTTTCAGACTGAATGTCCATGAGTCATGATTTGAAATAAAATGCTAATAATGACATTATGCAACACTTTGAAATAAACGTTTCTGAGATTGTTCCTTTTAAGAGGTAGACTTTAAGGAAAATCATACCATTCTGCAATGATAAGGCAGTAGGAATTAGAAATAAAGAAAAAAAGAACAGGGTGGTTAATATTTTAATTTAAATATCTCATTCTTGAATAGGTTTGCCAGGATCAGGCAGAGTGAGAAAATTTTCTTGGCCATTTCCTTTAAGCAGAAGTCGAGAAATTAAATCATAATTGGTGCAGAATTAAAAATACGTAATTATATAGTTTTTCCTAATCTACACAGATCTGAATAATAGCTAAATAGTGTTGTGTCCCCTTTCACTGTGGGCTTCTGTCTTTAACAGTGTGCAAATGTTAAACGCCAGCTCCACCAAGATGTCCAGAGGGGCGTAACATTATATGGCCATGGAGCCAAACATTGTATTAAAATAGGTAAATTTGAGCGTGGACTATTGTGATATGAAAACTTGCTAATTTTTGACTGTTTCTAGTCAGCTGTTGGGTCTATATTTCTGGGTTTGTTTTTAGATGGAGAGATTTCCACACTCCCCTTTGTTTCAGTTGTTTGCTTCTCCCTGGAAGTAGTACTTTTTAAAGACCTACTGATGAACATGGGAAGCACTTCTGATAAAAGTTTGTGTCCCTTATCTTTCTTATCTTTACAACTCTCTTCAAAGTGAGAGCAGGGGATGCAGCTGCAACTAAGAAGTTTCATGATAGGCTTTGCAGAAGTACAACTCCCATCCTCACTTCTGTTTTTTAATGAAATAATTGAGATAATATAATCCGAATACTGTAATTTTTATAACTATTTTTCAGGAGCCTAAGTATTGGCAGAGGAGTCAATACATGGTGTAAGGATATGCAGATGAGAGGGGGAATAATTTGTTTTAGGGGAGGCAGTATGGATTTTTCCTTACTGATGGTGATGAACACCTTTGCTTGAATGTTTTGATTCAGAAGAAAACTTCAGAAGGGATAGCAAAGGAAAACTCTCATTTGGCAGAATTTTCCAGAACTAAGCATACTTTTAGTTTGGGTAGTATAGTGTTTCCTAGTAATTGGTTTTTTTTCCAAAATTAATTTTAATGGTTTTACTTGTTTTGGCAATGGTGCCTCTGAAGGTCAGACATGGATAAAAGGAACACCTCAGACTGTTCAGTCCTTTAGTTCTGCTTTCAAGATACTGGTTTAGTAAAATGAATAGGAATTACAAAACTGTCGGTAGTTGGGAGCCTACTGTTTATGACTGTAAAAATAAAATTCATTGTTAGAGAAGGGACAAGCATCTAAAAGACTTGGATGATTTATACAGTGGTATCAAACATTAGTTGTCTGGGGCAAATCTGGTTTTATTTGACTTTAAAATGCCCATTGAGCTAATATGCAGCCAGCTTAGCAATTACTAATTGGTCTGTGAATTAGGAGCACCTGGAGGTTGTGAAAGGTTTAGTGTTATTTAAGTGAAGTCATACCAATATGAATGAGTACTACTGCACTGAAAATTAGGTGTGTGGCAATAGCAGCCCATACCCATTTTGTAAAATACCTTCTTTTTCTGGTATTTCTTTCAGCCTCCTGTTCAGAAAGGGATGTGTTTGAATCGGCCTTAGAGGGAATTGTGGATTTTTGCTAGGTGTGTTCATCTTGAAAGAACAATAATGTACTATTCTTATGTTTGTACAAGATTTCTGGGTGGAGGAGAAAAATACTTGGCTTTAAACCAGATGGCTCATGGACAGTGTAAATTTTTTCTTTAACATGTGACTCTGGGATTTCACCCTATATAAGCAACATAGTCATCAATATTTTTTAAATTTATTTTAGATTACTTTGTAGCAGCTGTTTGTAGAAGTGATATGATATGGGTAAATATGCCTGAAAGTCCTTGTTGTTAGAAATTTGGGCTGAATGTGCATTATTTGCATAGCTCTGAAATTTAGCAGAAATGGAGATCAAGTCCTGGGGGAAATTCTCTTGTCAAAAGATGAGGTAGTGTTTACAAAAGGCTCACAGAATACTGATTTCTTTTCCTTATTTTTCTGTTTGATACTGTTTATGATTAAATAATTCATTATATATTGTTATGAAAAAGGTCTGTTTTTTTGCTTACACAGGTCTGGTTTTTTGCTTGTTTTCTAAAGTAAAGGACCAATGCTTCTCTAAGTGTTAGCCCCCTTTAAGTGTGGATTTTCCACAATTTCTGGATTATTGTGGATGTTGTGAGCATGCTGCTGTCTTGTCACGATGCCAGAAACATCTGGTATTTTTGGGTAATAAAATGTTCCACTTTCACAGTATTTTGTAACCTGTGATACTGTATCGGGATGGAAACTGAGAGATGTAAAGTTTTGTGTCAGCCTTTTTAGTGACTGTACAATTTTTGTGTCCTCCATGCAATAAATGAATCTGTGTGCTTTACATTAGTGTGCACTACAACCACTCGTCATATATTTTACAAATAAAAGAATGGAATATTTGCAGGTAATAGACTAATTATTGTAAATTAAAAAATCTTCCATATAGAGAATTATTTCCCTCACTTCATACACAAAGAGGCTTTATTCTCAAGTGCTGTAATGTCAAAGTGGCAGTGTTGTCATGGATGTAATCAGTGACTCAGAAATAAGTTAGCTAATTTTCAGTTTTGTGTTTAACTGAAGAGATGAGTTTGCATATGCAAGAAGAAAAGCTGGGTGAGGCAACGTCTAAATTTGGGCACACTTGTCTGGACTCCCATTTAGTTGGGTAATTTGGTCAGCACAGACAGTGTGCATCAGTTCATTCATTAGGGCATTCACTCATGTGGGACATTTACGAGGCGCGTGCTATAAAGTGACAAACGACTCCCTCGCTTGGGTACATTGACTGCATGGGTGAGATCTCCGCAGAGCACATGGAGGAATTTGAACATCTCCAACAGTGAGGACTCTGACCTTTCTGAACATCTTTTCGGGGGATTGAACACTCTTATGAGGGAAAAAAATTTCTGTAGGTCTAGAGAAGAATTCCCCATGAGTTGAGTTCTCCAACTGTAGGCGGTGTAGGTGGGACACAGCTGCCTGGGTCTCTGGCTAGTGGGAAGTGTTGACCTGGGGTGTCACTCAGGTTGTGGTAAGGAACATCCGTGTGACTCTCTCATAAGGAAATATATCCTGCATCCTGAAGTGTTGCCAAACTGTTTACAATACAGACTGTATCTAGAGTTGAATGTGGGTGTTGTATTTATTTTTCTGGTGTGCTGCATCGTTACCACATCGTGTTTTGCATGGAGTTTCTTCCTTCAGACCAGAATTTATCAAATCCAAAATAAGTAGGACTCACACATTGTATTGCTTACATGTAGAGGGGAAAGTGGGAGAGGCCCTAATAAACCTCTGCTTTCTCTTATTAAAACATCATCACTTTCTGAAATCATGTCCTCATATTCACTGGAACAAACAACAGGAACAAGCTACCCCATTTAATTTTGGCCAGATGATGGGAATGAAAAGTTTCTGATCTAGTGGGAGTTCAAGGAGCTTTCTGTGAAGATGAATCTCTCTCTATCAATGTGAAGTAGGTTGGATATTAAGAAAAGGTTCTCCACTCAGAGGGTATCTGGGCCCTGGAATGGGCTTCCTAGAGAAGTGATCGCAGCACCAACCCTGACAGAGTACAAGAAGCATTTGGATGATGCTGTCAGATACGTGGTTGGGGTGTCCTGTGCCAGGCCAGGAGCTGGACTTTGATGATACTTATGAGTCCCTTGCAACTCAGAATATTCTGTGATACTGTGAATCTTCATTCTGTGCATACTTCATTGTAGCTGTAGTACAGTGCTGTAGACAAACGCTTCTCACCTGTGGGCTGGGATGCTCCAGGGTCCTGAAATACAGTTAGACCTTAAATTTGAAGGCATACTGTGCTATCAGAAGTCAAGACAATTTTATCCCAGTACACTTGACTAATAAAGATGAATATTCTATCAATTGGACACATGATTTTCTATCATAGATATAATTGTTAGAATTAGGAAGTATATTTATTTGATTGAGAACTATGATTACTTCTTTTTGTATCTTGTCTTGTGTTTAATGTTGCTAATTACCTGTTCCAGTTATTCTTTCCCCGTACCTATTACATGCCTCTTGCAACTTGCTCTGTCATATTTGAAAAAAAAAGCAGTTGTGTTTTTAATACAATATGAAATTTTATTCAACCTTATTTAGCAAAATACCACTAATTTTTTTCCTAAACAATCGTTTGAAAGTTATTTTCCCCTGAAGAAGGGCCTTACTTCATTTAAAGCAACTAGCTTATTGGCCTGGGGTTTTTTTGGTGTGTTGTCTTCTTTTTTTTTTTTTCTGGTTGTTTAGTGTTGGTTGCCTGCCTGTTCATACTTTTAGGTTCAGAAACATTGCTTTGAAGGAAAAAGCAATCTCTCATGATGAGTTTCCCTTCCTTTTCTTCCCCTCTGCTGGATTGACTGGTCCTAGAAAAGATGCTTTCCCCTTTTAATGTTCTGGCTAAAAAGAAGCGGCTACTGCAGCACTGCTGTTTCAGCTTTGGCATTAGGTATTGGTCTGTCTAGTTCTTAACTTTATGAAGTTAGATCTCAGGAGATAACAGCACTTGTTCTGCCTATGGTAATTTGAAAAATAGAATCTTATGCTTTATACAATTTGTTTGCTTTCTCCTTTCTCAAGAGTATTAATTTTATTTTCAGTCATTCTCTGGAGAGAAAGACCTTTCGAGGTAGCTTGCTGCCTCTGAAACCTTTCATAGTTACTTCATGCTTCACAACATGCCATCATATGTTTGTCTTTAAAATAAGAACAGAAGTTCTACCTCCCTTCTGCAGTTTTTAAAGGCAAACTTTCTTTGCATATGGGCTTTTAAAATTAAAAGTTCCAAGTTTCAAGTTTTTTTCAAAGGAAGACTTAGTGCCTCTTTGAGACTTCTTTGCTTCCTTTCAAGCTTTGACTTCTTATAGATCAGAGACAATGCCTTGGGGAATCAGTGTTCCATTCAAAGTAACAGACATGCAGATTACAGTAAATTCTAATATCAGGAAAGGTCATGATTATGGGATTTCTGTATGGCAGTAACATTAAAGCAGAATTGTCATTAAAAACTTACTCATTTTGGGTAGTTTTTGCTTTGTTTTGTTTTCAGCTGGCTAGCTTGTAAAACCAGGTTGGCTTATCAAGGAGTTTCAAATTGCTGAGAGAGGCGTATCTGTAAATGTGAATTATTTGATGAATGTAGCTGAAGGTACATAAGAAATATCTAAGGAACATGAAAACTAAAATACAAATTTAAGCAATGCTGCCTTTAGAGATCTGGAGCTTAATCTGCAAGACCAAGAATATAATGGGATATACATTCAGTATTCTTCATACTTCTGATAACTCTTTCAATGATCAGTTGTGTTCTATTATCTTTGTGTTGCCATGGAGTTGACAATCTCTCTTTTCTCTGGGAACTTTGCTCACTTGTATCACCCATGGGACACTCTCATAGCGATGCACCATTCTGGTGCTGAAATTTCTGGTTAGAAAGGCTTTGGAAAGCTTTTGTATTGAGTTCTTGACTAACTTCTTCCTGCGTTGATAGAAGACTCTCTTCCATTGTAGAATCTAAATACAGCTGAGGTCCTAGAGCTTTTGTCATTTATATAACATAGGCTTTTTTATTTTTCTTCCTTTGTTTTTTTTTTAAATCATTGTGTGTTTCTTTCTCTAACACTGTTACTGCAAGTTGGTCAGCTTGATGAGCTTATTTTGGAGCCAAAGTATAAAAGGCTTTTCTTTAAAAAAAAGAACAGAAAGGTAAGAACTTCAAGCCTACATTTGTGTAGTCTTAAACCATATTCATGGGTCATCATATGGCTTTTTGTTTAAAAACCAAAACAAAACCCTAACATTATTCACAGATCTCTTGGGGCAAAAACTAGTTTTGTTTAGTATTTTATTCTAAATTGTCTTGACTATGAGGAAAAGCAATTTTGGCTCTAGGTTTAATAGGTGTTCCTGCTTGATTTCTTTGGAGCCTTTTGTTGGCTTGTTAGCTGGAATATGAACTTCAGCAGTTACTCAGAGAAGATTCTTACAAAGTGTGAACAAGAATGCCGTGGGCATAATGTAGCATTTGTATTGATTTCTCTTTTTGTTTACTGCAAATCTGTGTTCAAGTGTAACATCTTTCTAAGACCTGGCACTCAAGAATTCATGAGAGCTCTCCCTTGCGTGTAGCTGCTTGTTTCTCAAGGGTAGAGATGCTTTCAATGAGCTGCCTAGTAGTCTGCTCTGCAAACTCTTTGCTATCAAAGAGTTCACTTTGATAGGGGATGGAAAAGAATTAACTGTTGCAGAGGGGTAAACAAAAGTATTGTTGAGATGTAGTCTTTCAAATAAGTACTTCTTGTAATATAGTGGTCTAAAGCACTTCAGATGGTGTAGACAGCTTGGCAGAGGAATAAGTAAATTACTATTTCTTGAAGTCCAGGCTTGCATCAGACCTGAATGCCATTGAAAAAGCAGACGAGAAGCTTTAGGAAGGGTTGCAGCTAAGAAGAGGACATTGCTGGAGGACACGGCTGGTGCCGTCCATGCAGTGCCATGCCGGGAGCACTGTGTGCCACAGCTGCAGCCACCTGGCAGCCAGTGGCAGCACTGGGGGCAGCATCAGCCAGGCTGCTGTGCTCTGAGGCTGCTCCACATCTGCTGGGCCCCCTTTTCTGCCTCTTGCCCGGTCGCTCCCCATCAGAGGGGATTTAACAGTAATAAGAGCACTGTGCAAGACATCCTAGCTGCCCACGTGCCTGGGAGGGAGGGATTTGCTGCCAGTGAGCACAGGCTGGGATTTGACTTTGATTTAGCCATGATGGACAGCCTTGCTGCTTTTCCTGAACATGCTGAAGGATATGCCATAGGGCAGGCATCACACAGACAGCAGCCTGCCTTATTTCACCAAATTGACTTGTGAGGGCTTTTCAACTCAGTTCTTGCTCATTTTCCCAGCTAATTTTGGTTTTCTGCCAAAAACCATCCTGTAATGGAGCTCTACTGCCAGTCTTGCCTCCTTGCACTGGCCTTTTTCCATTTTTCTGTGCTTTTTCCATTTTTCTGTCCCAGCTCTAGTTTCCCGTTTTTCCCAATTTTCATCTTCCAGCCATTCACCACCCTCTCACTCCCTTTCTTCATTCATCAAATCACCTTCCATTTTACCATCTTTGCCTATGTAGTGTCCAGTACCTAAAGGGTGCTTACAGGAAGGCCGGGGAGGAACTTCTCACAAGCGATAGTACAAGGGGGAGTGACCTTAAGCTGAAGGAGGGTAGATTTAAATTAGACATTAGGAAGAAATTCTTCACTCTGAGGTTGATGAGGCACTTGAACAGATTTCCCAGAGAAGTTTTGGACTTCCCATCCCTGGAGGTGTTCAAGGCGAGGTCAGAGGGGACTTTGAGTAACCTGGTTTAGCGGAAAGTTCGCTGCCCATGGCACGGGGTCGGAACTAGATCATCTTTAAGGTCACTTCCAACCCAGACTATTCTATGATTCTGTGATACGCTAAGCTGAGTAGGGTGGTCTCATTGATTTGGGGGGAAACACACAGTGTGATGACACTGGCAAAAGCAGTATGGCTGTAGTTTTCTTTTGTAACCTGTGTTTGCTTGTTAGCTGTGTCAGAGGGCAGGCCAGCACCTTGTGGTTTTGGCTGCAGAGGGAGGTTTTAGCTTCTGGAGGTTTTTCAGAGTACACAGCTGTAGAAGACTTGATTGACTAGACAGAAATTAGTTTTATAGCTCTGCTGGATTGACCTTGGCCAGCTGCCAAACATACAACCAGCTGCTCTCTCATTCCCTTTCTTAATAGGACAGGCGAAGAAAATAAGATGGAAAAGTTCGTGTGTCGAGGTAGACAGGGACATCACTTAACAATTGCCATCGCAGGCAAAACAGACTTGACATGGGGAGAATGAATTTAATTTGTGGTTAATCATGAGAGTTGGATGGTGAGAAACAGTGGTCAAAACTAAAATGCCTTCCGCTCCCATTGCACCTCATCTTTTTGCCAGGCTCATTATCACTCCTTCATTTCCAGCTCATCTACCTCTTCCCTCCCACCCTGAGTGGCACAGTGGGAAGGGTAATGGGGGCTGTGATCAGTACAGGACAGCTTCTCCCTGCTGCTCTTTCCTCCTCACACTTTTTCCCTGTTCCAGCATGGGTCTTCCCCAGGCTCTGCAGTCCTTCATAAAATATCACATGCTCCAGAGTGGTCTCCATGGGTTGTTGGGGCACAACGTGCTGCATTGAGGTGTGTCTGCTCGGTGCCTGCAGCACCTCCTCCACTTCTCTCACCAGAGCGTCACAGGGCTGGTTCTCACACTTTTTCCCTCCCCCCTCACTGCTGTGCAACCTTTTGCCCTTTCTCAAGTGTCTTTTCCCAGAGGTGCTGCCGCAGTGCCCGAGGAGTTCATATGTGCCCTGTGGATGGTGGGTTGGAGCTCTCTGGAACTGGCCGTGCGCATCCCAGGCCAGCCCTGGCCTCCCCTCACAGAGTCCACCCCTGCACCCTCTCACAGTCAGTGCCTGGGCAATGACACCCAGTGCAATAACTTGGCTAAAACAAGAGGTTGTTTTTATGTAGATGGCAAAATACCTTTCCTTCTTTTGTCATGCTTTGGAATCCTCCCTTGGCCTACAGAGGTATTTCCAGGAACTTTTCCAAGGTACACCCCTATACTGGTCACCATGGTCATTGCCTGGGCTGCCCCTGTGGGGCACTGGGGTGGGCTGTGGTGAAAGGGGGGATCACTGCAGGCACATAAAAACAGAGTTACAGCCTAAAACTGAAACTTTTGCTGTGTGATCCAATTACGGGGTTTCCAATTGAGTGCTGTCAGTCTTGCTTACCCAAGCAAAGCATCTAAGTATGTTAAATCATGCATAGGAAGAGTGAGATTAATTTAGAAGTGAACTGTGTGTTTGCATAACACAGTGATTGCTTATTTATTTGTGGGTTTTGTTCTTCTCTATGCATTTTGGATATTTTCTAGTTGAAAAACAATATTGTTTATTTTCTTCTGGTAACATTTAAATCCATCTTCCATCCCCCTTTCTTTTTAGAAAAGGTATAATTAACTTCTTGTTTCTTTTTTTTAAGTCTAGGTGGACTGGCTATTATGCTCTTTTTATTTATCTGCCATAGCAGCCAGAGAAGGGATGGTCTTGATTTAAGAGCTGCACAGTCCATTGTCATAGTGCTCCTTTTTATTTAAAACAAAACAATCTGCTTAAATAATGGAGGAGGAAAAAACAGTCGACTTTACAAATATTTCATTTCTATTCTCTCTAGCGATAAAAGGACATGTGGGAGTCACTTAAACCCCTGTATATTAAATGTTACTGCTTCATTGTGATTATTGCTGTTCTCTGCGATTTGTCTTTAAAAAGCGAGAGGGAAGGCAAGTCAAACTTGGCCTCCCTTTGTGTGAAGGTGAACCCTCAGAGGTGCAAAGCAGCCTCTGCTCTCTTTGCACACCAGTGGCATTGGTGGGTTTTTTTAATGTTGCGGTATTTTTGCCACATGTATTCACGCCCAAACTGGATGTAATTTTACATCCAGGCTGGAACATGAAAGAGCTGTTTTAGTTTGAAGTGTCTTGGGAGGCTTACTTATTTTCTCTTTTTGTCTCTCTCAGATTTTCTCTATTACTTGAAGAAGACAAACAGAGAAAACATGAATATAGAGGTTTCTGTCCATTGTGGCTTTGATCTGTTGCAGGAAGGAAATAAGAGCTGTGTTGATGCACCCTGTCTCTAAAGGTGACCCTATACCACTGCTGAAGATCAGACATTGACTTTCATCCCTCCTAGCTTTTAATGTGCCAGGGAAGGAAGAACAGGAGACCAAACCTCTTTGCAAAAGCTTTTGCATTTTATTGTACAGCAGAAGTTCTTGCTTTTTCTGTTCTTTCCTCTCCCACCCTGATGCACTTGAAGGAATATTTAGTTTTGAGCTGGCATTGAGAACTAATAGATAAGCTGGTGTGGAGAAGGCTGGCTATTTGGACTGCAGCAGGTAGGGAGAGCTCAGCACTTGAGACGTGAGAATCGGGGAAAGATGGAGAGCTAACCTCAATATTACTTTTACAAGGTTGCAGGTAACATGAAGTCCTACATCCCATGACTGTTGTGGGGTATATTGCAACTAGGCTGTATATATATATATATACACACACAGCTACTAGGCTGTATTTCTGGGTGTCAAGACACCTTTTTATTGTTCAGAATAGCAGAGAAGAACATGTAGGTGTATCCAATAGTTTGTTATTTAAGCATACAGAAGTATTTGCATGTGAGCCTAATTCTGTTCACATTTACACATATTCTTCTCCTTTCCTGCAGAAAAGAGGAATTAAATTCTTTGATGAAAATTATGATGAAATGATGACAAGGAATGGAAATAGTGTTTTACTCTGTTATCTGAATAGTCCATTTGAATTTGAGACTGTTGATATGCTTGAAGGAAAAGCTATACTGAAGTACATGTAATTTTGTTCTAAAGTCAGTTTTATTGTCTCTTAATAGCTCACTTTTTAAGCACTTAGAGACCTTTTTCTGAAACAATACCTAAGAATTACCTAAGAATTATTTTAACTTACTTCATATTATTGAGTCCTAATGCTTTAGGTTTGCAGAATAAAACCACAAATCCTACAAATGCCAAAGTCTTTTGGCAAGTTAAACTGGGGTTACCATATGTAGGTGTCTAGTAGAGGGGATTTAAGAATTCATGTGATGTAGAAGCACAGGACTTAATACTTTCCAGCAGTAACCTCTTCTACTCTTCTAGTAACCCCTCACTACTACTGAGAAGCTCCTGGGCTTTAACTGTGGTAGTGCAATGCATAGGTGCATGAACTGAGTTTACATTGTTCCTCTTGCTGGAGAAGTCACGTTGACTTTCTACAGTAGGTGATTACTTGAAATACAAAAAACCTGAA
The DNA here is from genome assembly GCA_013399875.1 of Gymnorhina tibicen. NCBI lineage: Eukaryota > Metazoa > Chordata > Aves > Passeriformes > Artamidae > Gymnorhina > Gymnorhina tibicen. The sequence continues at coordinate 822,836 of VXAZ01010494.1, read as the reverse complement.
AAAATTATCTGTGAGAAGCCTCTGTAAGACAAGGTAAAACTTCTTCAGAAATAATCAGGAAGTCAAAGAAATGCAGTTAGAAATACACTAGTAGCCTACAGATAAAAACTGAGCAGCATCCAGTTACATACAGTAGTTCAACTTGACGTTAAGTTAAAATTGTTGATGAATTTTAACCAAAAAAACCCCTTTAAAAATAGGTCTGTCTTTCTAAATCAGGAGTTGAATCATATTTCCATTACTGGTTACTGATGCAAATGATATCACAGATTCCTTTTTGAATACACTAATTTCAGTTGTACCTTTTTTAAGTGTGTGGGGAAAAGTGCTCTTACTATAATTTGGGTAAGACTTTGATACTTACAGTATGGCCATTTTTAATGGCTTCTTTAAGTGAAATAATTTTTAATGCATTTCTAATAGTTTGTAAGCAGGAGGATTTTTTAATGTACAAATTATATTTGCTTCTAAAAGAACAGATTTATTTTACTTTATTTTCAGTTTTAAGTTTTAGTAGTTGTGGCAAGGATGAGGAAATTGGACCCTGTATGTCGGAACAAGTGGAATTCATCACAGAGCCACAGAATCACAGCATGGGTCAGGTTGGAAGGGATCGCAGTGGATCATCAGGTCTATCCTCCCTGCTCAAGCAGGGCCGTACCAGAGCACACGGCACAGGATTGTGTCCAGACAGCTCTTGAGTATTTCCAGTGAGGGAGACTCCACAACCTCTCTGAGCAATCTGTTGCAGTGCTTGGTCACCTGCTCAGTAAAGAAGTTCTTCCTCATGTTCAGGAACTTCCTGCGCATCAGTTTCTGCCTGTTGCCTCTTGTCCTGTTGCTCGGAACCACTGAGAAGAGCCTGGCTAGTGGAAATGTCTGGCTGTGTCTTGCAGGTCGCTTTCTATCATTGGCAGAGGTAAGGCAGGTGTTCCAGGGCTGCACAGTCTCATCTCTAGGTATTTGCATTAGGATGAGCAGATTGTGCAATGCCTATTTGTCTGCACTGTCTGGAAGGGGCCTAAGCTGATGGTTCAGCTGTCAGCATAAATATGTATTATATATAATATGTATTCAAAGACATCTCATGTGAGGGTACAAAGAAGAAGGAGCCTGCCACTATTCTATGCTGACAGGACCAGAATCTTTTGGACCGTTTGTTGTAGAAGCTTAGGCTGCATTTATTGAAAAATAGTACCTTGTTAATAATGATTGTGCTGCTCGTTTGTCATACAATGTTTTTGTCAATGCATTTTCTCTGTTACAATTTTTTTTCTACAATGCTTGTAAAAGTATACAAAATCTTTCTGCAGTCTAAAGAAGACTAATAACATATTTAAATTCACCAATTTACACACTTGTTACTGTCTCCTTTTCCTATTAATGAGTTGTCTTATTTTGCTTTACTTGAGTGGGTCAGAGGCTTTCTCCTTGTGAATATAAATGAGTTCCTTCATTTGTCCAGTCCAATATCAATATATTATATTTTTCCTCCTACCTTTCTAGTTCAAATTAAAAGGCTGAGCCTAGGAAATTTGTACGATGTAGGATGTCTGTTTGAATCCCTGAAAGCTCTTCCAGAACTTCATAAACTCAGAAATCTGTGTCTTGACATAACATATGCTCCTGAATCTGTGGAGGGAAATTGTCACTGGAAAGTGTCTTTGAGCTTTAAGATTTCTGTCACAGGGATTTTATTGCCAGACAAGTTGCTGTGTAATTAACTGATGACTTGAAATCACAAGTTCTTGTCAGAAAATGAAATACTACATCATTCTGCATTGAGATCTGTTTGTTTGAAAACAGTTAATTGTCCTATGCTTCTTAATACTTAAAACTTCTTTTGTGGTTCTCTTTCTTTAGAAAATTGATTATCTTAAAAATTCTGAGTATTTGGCTTATCTTCATTAATTTGCATTTAAATTATGACTTTGGTCTTTTATGCAGCTAGAATATAAAGAAATGCTGATAAAGACATAATTAGGTAGCACTTTCCTTTAAGGGTTTATAACTGCCTACTACTAAGATATGTGAGGGGAAAGGAAAAGAAATGGATAGTGTTGTGCTGATACACTTTTCTTCCATAATGCATCCATTGCATACCCTGAAGTTCAAACCAGGAATCTTTTCTATTGGCATGCAAGAGTTTTATGGGATAATTGACCTTCATACTTTTTAGTCTATAAAAGAGAGAGCAGAAATCTGTGAGATTGTGAATATATACATATAGAATGCATAGAGAATGTATTGTTTAAGCAAGATAGCATTTAGCAATTGCTGCGTTTCCCCTTCCTCTATTTCCTTTGCTTTTCCATTATGTTAACACTTAGATTAGAACTCAAGCTACATGGTCACCCCCGCAAGTGCATTTTGTAAGAATAAGCAAAGGAGGGGGGGAAATGACTGTTGTATTTACTTACATACACTGGTGGAGTCACCTCAGCAATGTAAATAGGTTTGACACATACAGTAAAAGTGTATCTGTATGTGTATGAATGAAATGGCAAAGAGCATAGCTCTGAATAGTTAAAATAGTGTACATTCTATAAAATATGTTAGTAATATACATTACAGGAACTCTGCTATGAAGCATGTGGTTTTACAAGAGATGTAAGGGGGGAAAAAGAGGAGACAAACAAAATAGAAGTGTAAGAAGAGAAGATAACCACACACTGTCCTCTGTCTCTGGGGAATCATCTGTAAACGGCGAGATCATGAGTTTCTCCCGTTGTTCATAGTCCTTCAATCCAAGAAGTTAAGAAATATGAAAGAAATAATAAATTGCTACCTTAGACTATCTTCTGATTCTCCCTGCCCCAAAGATTCTAACTTCAGTTTTAATTTCTGCTCATAGAAAAATATAGGCTTCCTTGAAAAACTTCGAATGTCTAGTCAAAGCAGAATACAGAAAAAATAATAAATGTTATTTTATCTGCTCAAAACAACACAGCTCATTCAAACACTGTAGCTGTATTTTTGGGTTTTAGACACTTTCAGGACTGTTAAAGATTTTTTGTGTTATTATCTTGTGGGATGCAGCTGTTAGTCACCCATTTTACAGTTGAAAGTTGTATGTTTACATGTGGCTTCAAGCTGAGTTCTAAATAGAATTTATCTCTGTTACTTACAGTGATTAACCCAGGTAGGAAGTGAGGCGACGTCTGCACACCTTTCTGCACATCAAATGAAAACTGGTGGCAGACTCAAAATTTATGATTCACATTTGGATTTAATAGCCACCAGTGGGTCTTTACCTAGAGATGACAAACAGCTTTGGCTGTTGCAGCAGTTCACATAAACATTTTTCTGCCTGCTAGCATTTTTTTGCTTTGTTTTTATTAATTAGTTCCTATCTGAACTAGGACAGACACTAACAGTGTTACNAACTGGATATTTAATTTTTTTTCTATTCTAAGGTTGTGCATATTTAAATGTGACTCAAGTAGGATTTACCGCCTTTAAGGGAAGAATAGGAGATTATTGTAACTCCTCTGTCCTAAACAGCCAGTTTTCCCAAGCTCACTGGATCTTTTCTTGGCTGGTGGTTTTGAGCACTTTCTGTGCTAATGGCTAAAAGTTTTCTGCTTTTTAGCCTTCTTGGAAAGGACTTGTACAACCTTATCATTGTCTATGGTAGTACACAAAATCTAGCTAATTGGCTAGTATTTTTTAAATGTGCCATGCCTTTTTTTAATGATTATCTTTTATAATATGTGTGGTCTTTTAGACAGAAATTGCTGTAGTGCATTGCCTCTAGACTGAATTCATGCAAGAAACCCTTGGCTGTATTAGGTGCCTGTGCATTGTAGCCCATTTCGCTGCTTAATATTGTAGCAGGAGATCATGCCTGTACTCTTCCCACAGATGACTCTAATGGGATATTTTATAGTTGCATATATTGCCTGCCATCTTTAGACTGCACTCTTGTTCCTGGAGCCATGTATAAACATCTCTTACCCTGAATATTCTGCTGCTGTCACAAAGTTAGTGGTTTCCTGGTGGAGCATATGTTGCCCATATGGGCTGCTCTACATGCTGCTTCCCCTCCAGTCATTCCTATTAACTGTGTTGTGGATCTGAGAGTTTCAAGTTCCAACACTGGATGACCTACATATGGCTGAAAAGTAGCCTTCTAAATTTTTCTAGCCACTATAATTATTTTGGTTCAACTGTTGAAAGTACTTAGAATAAGATGTATTTAGAAGTAAATATATCACGTTCAGCTTTGTGCAAAACATTTGCATTGTGAGCTCTGGGTTGGTGGTGTTTGTTTTCTCAGAGCAGGGAGGTTTGCTTTGTGCTCCTGGCAGCTGACAGAAGGGCTGGAAGGGCTGCCGGTGTGCCAGGTGCCTGTGCAAGGAGCGGAGGATGGTCTCCCACCAGCACTCCCCTCCCGCGCTCAGGGTGCGCACGAGCCCCGTGCTGCACGGCGAGCTGGAGAGGCACTGGAGTGTGTGAGCACAGGAACAGCCAGGCTGGCGCCCGTCCCAGAGCCCGGTGGCTGGCAGGGAGTCTGTCGCTAGTGCTGGCCGGAGGAAGGGAGAGCCAGGACACGGGCTGAAATGGGAGCTGAGCTGGATGCTGAATCCACCCAGAGCACCGAAAGGACAGGAAACAAGGCAAATGAATTGATGGCAAGAGTGATATGTGTTGAAAACCACCAGCTGGGATTGATGCAAAGACAGTGATAGCAGTGGGGAATAACAAAGAGGTTTCTTCAGTAATAACAAAACATAAATTAAATTAATAACTGCCTAAGCAGTTTGTATTACAAGACTCTGAGATAATTCACCAATATAATAAAATCAATGACATGCTGGAGTTCTGTAGCCAAATATTTCTTGGGCAAAACAAACTAATAAAACACAGCACCAAAGGGCCATCTGCTAACATGAGACACTATATTAAAACCTGTCATATTACCATTAGCATGTGTGCATGCATGTAAAATGGGGTCCTGAAAATTTTAAAAAGGAAAAAAGGAGTAATACTATTTGTATCTAGTGTAAAAGCTATTAAAATACAATCATTCCAAATATTCAAAAAATATTTTGCAATTCCCCTTGTTGATACACATATTTGTGATTGTGTGGGATATTTTTAAGTGAGAGAATTAAATCCTTTTTCCAAAAGGTAGAAATCATCAGCCTAAAGGATTCTTGAGAAAAGACTTAGCACTAGGCTCTGCTATTATCATAATGATTGGTAATGTGCTAACTTTTAATCTGTGATAGCAATGTATGGCAAAAAAGCCCATTTCTGAGAGCCCATTCTGCATATCTTTGTGAGAAAAACACTTGTAAATGAAGAAGTATGACACTGATCAGGAAAATCATAATTTTTATGTACTGGGCCGCTCTGAGCTGATGCAAATTGTATACGGTTCTTCCCAACTCCTTCTGAAGTGGCAAGATGATTATGCACTGTGTGTATTACCTCTGCTTCATTGTCTTCCTTTTTTCAGTTTCATTGTTTTTGTCACACTGAAGAATTTATGATTAATCTCAAATCAAATTAGTTATCATACAAGCCTTTTGTTCTGGCTGTGGTTGCACCGTAACTTGCCAGCCTTTGTACTGTTAACAAAGAAACAAACATGAGATTTTTGCGACTTGCTTGGTGAAGTCTGGATTTTCACCAGTTCCTAACTGTGGTCTGTTCCCGCTGCATCCTGGAGCTGGAAGATCCCTTACTCAGTTCACTCTATTGCAGTGAAGAAAGAGTGTATGACTTTTTGTTCTCTGTCTGTTACTTATACATCTTGCCTGGGAAATGATGCAGCCTCTCATCTGTGAGTTGCCTGCTAGATGAAGGATGCTTTTGGAAAGAAGCTCTTTCCAGTACAACAGATCTATTAAAACTGATTTCTCCATCTCAGGAAATGTCTCTTCAGTGGCTAAGGAGTCTGAATTTTTCCCAGGAGCCATGGTGTTTTTTTGATCAGCATCCTAAATTGCTAGAGAAAGTCTCTCTTCACTGAGCACTTTTTAGGATCTTGCATAGCAAATACTGCCCTGCTGTAGGAATAAAATGAGGGGTAGAAGCTAGAATAGAGACTAGTTCTTCTAAGCAGTGTGTTAATAAGATAGGAGAAGACGGCAAATCCTAAATTTTGGGTTCAGTGAAGCTTTCCTGTGCAAAGGTAAATAAATTAAACTGACAATTACCTGTGCTGATGGTAACACGAAGGCTTAAAAATTATGAAGCTGTTTTTTTTGTTTCCCCTCAGTATGTTTCAAAGCTTTTCCTCTTTAGGCAAATAGAAACAGCAGACCCCCCAACTCTTTCAATAAAGAAAAATAATGAGTTGAATCCTGGTCTGTGTCCCCATGTGGAACAGGCAGAAGTGACCCATATTTATATCATTCATGTTTGTTACTTGTAGGATGCACTGTGTGTTCTGTAGGTACATCTGACTTTAGCTCTCAATCTTGTCTTTTTTCAAGTCACAGGTAATTGTTTCACCTCTTTTACCTACATGTACAGCTGCTATGGTTTCTGTACCTTTCTTCCTGTCTTTTCCTTTCCCATGTCTCTGCCCTAAATGATTCTGTGAAATCTTAGAAGGAAGGTATAAACTGAGATTTTCCAAAAACCCTGGGGAAAATATTAGGGAATTTACAATTTGATTACAATTGCTGGTATATATTGGATTTTGGGGGCTTTTTGAAAGTTTATATTGACTCTCAATAGCTGAACTCCCAAATCCAACAATTTCATGTGTTTTAACTGAAAGATTAAGCTTTCTTTTCAACATTTTTTGTTTGTTTTTCCTTTTGGGAGGCAGGGGTGTAAGAAATGGTGTAGGAAGAAGTGTTTCCTTAAGCATTTCCCAGTTTTAATTAATAAGATATGATCAGCTGATTTGTCACAATTTTTCAGTGTCTAAGGAAGAAGGGGATTGGAAAGGGGACCAGTTTATATTAGTTTGTAAAAACAGGCAATTCTGTGTTTGTTTACCATGTCGTACAGTAAAGGCTATGAAAGCACCAAGCTGCCAAATACCATTATTCCAGTGCATTTGACAAATTAGGACAGTGGAAAGATAGTGTCTTGAGACTCATCTGCGAGGGTAAACGTTGGCTCAGTCTGATTGTCTCAGGAGACTTTTAAATATCACAGAATGGGTACAGTTGGAAGGGAGCACTGGAGACAACCTAGTCCAGCCTCCCTGCTCAAGCAGGATCCTCTAAAGCACATCACTCAGAATTGTGCCCAGATGGCTTCTGAGTTTCTCCAGAGAAGGAGAATCCACAGCCTCTCTGGGAAATGCAGTCTAAGATTACTCATGAGACAGACAAAATTTCATTTCTTCTGATAACTTTGAAGTAATTTATTGTGGTTTTTTCCTTTAAACTTTTCTTATACCAATTCATCAACATGGTACTTCAAAATGAAGGATTTCTAAATTATCTTCAATAACCATATCCCTTTTAGTGCTCTAGGCAGCTTGATATATTTGAAGTCAGCTTTGTTCTGATTCTGCGTTTACACTAAATGACTTCCAGGCATTCCTGCCAACCTTAAATTCTCTATGATTATATTGGAACAACTGATGGTTACATGATTAGATTCAATTGATATTTCAAATTTAAAGTTCCAGGACTGCAAACATGACTTGATTGCACGTGTGATTGCAGATTAGGTAATTAGTTTGTTAAAATCTCTTTGGAATTCATCCTTCATGTAGGTTTAGAAAAAACAATTTTACTACTTTGAAATAAAAGCAATTTTTTTCTAACTGTTGATAACATCTGCTGCTGTTTTTAATCTGAACTCTAAACCAGGTTTCTGAGATTTAGAATTTGTCACTTGGATTGATTTCTTGTCCCCTCTGGACTGCTGGGGTATAGGGAATTTGTTAACTAGTTGTTCTGCTTTTTTCAACTCTAATATGTATCCTTTAGAGTCAATGTGCTTGACCAAATCTATTAACCATCGTGCTTTCCGTTCATTAATTAGAATACTAATTATCCTATTTCCCCCCTGAATTTCCTGCCAAGAAATCTATGAAGCAGTCTTGCATAATAGATTTAATTGAAGTGTTTTGGTTGATAAGACAGATCTGAACATACTTGGTTCAACTTCTTGGTTCAGCTCTTTTCCACGACTGCTTATTTTTTTTAAACTTTCTCTTGAGATTCAGCTTCATTTGTGTAAATGAGATCAGCCTATAGCAGCAAAGAATTAAGTTTGGGTTTCAATCACTTATTTAAGTGCCTGATTTTGCAGCAACAAGTGGTATACAATGAGCATTCTTAACCTCATCCTCAGTGAGGTAATAGGGTTTTGGGACTGTTAACCCAATGCCTATGTCTTGACAAGTGCTCTGTCTGTGGAACTAGAGTTGTGTTGATTGATTGCGTTTTCCCTGACTTAATTAAACTATCTGCTACTTTCATACAAATTTATGGAGCTTTTAATCCAACAGCTTAATTGTCTGCAGTCAACAGCTGAGTTTGGCACTGGGGCAGTGGGGTACCTCAGGATGGAAACTGCCTTCTAGAGAGTTACCTGACATGCAGGGAGGACAAACATGCATCTGTGTATATGCTGTTTATAAAGATGAATGTCACATGAGAAAATAATTTTGTGATTATTTTTGTGACATCACACAGTTTGACACTAGTGTGTATAGATATATTAGAGGGAAGTTAAGATGGTAACTTTAATTCTGGTTTGAGTTCTTGGTTTTTGTGAATTGAATGGGTAATTTAAACACAGCTTGAGTACACAGTTCCTTATCTTTTACCTAATAACAGCATATTCCATTGTCACTCCATTTTAAACCTCAGAACAAGAATTCCTGTTCATGAGAACATTTTATGAACTTCTTGCAAATGTCTGTTACTACAGAAGGAGAGATGGGCTAGCAGTGCTATTAATATGTTGACTGTACTTGGTCCTCTGTAGAGCAAACCGCTTGATACAGACACAGTTTTTTAGTTTCTACACAGGAAACCAGGAGACTTTCATATCTCTGTATCTATCTATCTATGTATATATGAATCTAAACAAAGCTTCAGGGACAATACAAAGTAAGTCTAGGGTGTTGATTTAACCTCAAGCATTTACTGCAAATGAGGTCAAGATTTAGAGCTTCTGTGGGATGCTGCATGCATCTTATCTAAAAGGACTGAATGTTAGGCAGTGAAAATTAGAGATCATTACCAGCTTCTTTACTTATTTGTAGGAGTAGCAAATATTTACTGAAATGAGAAAAAGCTAGATTGGATATGTTATTTTAGGGAAAGAGCTAAATCCTGGAATCCTGACAGCTTACAGGATTCTTCTAGCTAGTGGGCATCAGTTTTTTCATCCAAAGTGAGACTGTTTAAAATAGGTGTAATTCAGCTTTATTGGAGAGAGTTTTGGCCAAAAATCATAAAAATATTCAATCACTTGATCTAGTGCAATGTGTTTTTTTCTTTTTTTCCAGTGAAAAATATCAGATGCTGAGGGGAAAAACTGGAAAGGGGGGAAAAACAAAAAAACACAAAAGCTCTTAACAAAGCCAACACACCAGACTAAAACCCTGTGTATGCACTTCCAAATAATCATGCCTCTTCGTCTAACTTCTCTCTGCAAGCCAAAGTTAAGCAATCCCTTGAACTTTGAGATTTATTTTCCTCATTTGGTATTCAAATTGTTGCTTTTGGGGTTGATGTTGGTGTGAAAGTGGTAGTAGCTGATAAACAGCTCTCAGCTGGTAAGTGGCTGTAGTACCTTGCTGGTGCTTCTGCTTTTTGCCTTTCCTCCTTTCTGAAAGTTTGTTTTGAATGGGGTGTTTTGTGCTCGCTTGCATTGCTGAGCTCAGAGGGCCTTTCAGAGGCAAGTATTGCTGCCTCTGCCAGTTGTTTCTCTCTGTCAAGGTAGCAGAAGCCAGTGCTGTCAGCTGGTTATCTTCTGGACACACTGCTGTCTTGCTGATAAGGCGTAAGTAGCTGAGACAGTGTTTTAAAGCACAAAAATAGACCATTTTGTATGAGGGCTGTTTCTGCTCTCCATATCGCTACAGTCCTCTTATTACACACCTATCTTAGTTCTTCTGTTGAAATTAGTACCCTTTGTGCTGGCACAGACCTGGCTGGACTTGTGTGAGGAGACCCTTTCTTCTTTCTCCTCTTTCATGGATAGATTCTGCCAGTGTTGAAATAGTTGGGATATACTCTTCTGTTACTTGTGGATGCTGGGAAGCCTTGTTCATGATGGATAGGTGGATGTTTGACCTTTGAAGTCAGGAAGAAACTCAGTGTAAGTGCAGTAGAACAGAGTAAAGACAAATGTCATGAGGCAGAACTCTGCTAGGGACTGGAAGGAGTGGGAAGGATCATTTTAGGGTGGAAGGTCATTTCAAAGGAACTGGAAGACTAATCAGTTGTCTTTTGATAGCTTTTTCAGCACAGCTGAAAGATCCAATTGCTCCATAAGAAGCTTGCCTGCTTTCCTGTTGTATTCAGCCTCTGAGTTAAAACTCACTTGGACGATACCATTTAAGAACTCACAGTCCTCCTTCCTACATTTTATTGCAGAATAAGTGAAGAAGGCAATAAGGAGTTACATATTGATGAACCAGAAAAAAAAAATCAGTATACAGAGTCTTGGCAGACATTTCTTACCATAGTTGACATACGCTAGCTGTGCAGCAGATGTATGACTAAAAGTAATTTGTGGCTGTGAACATACTCTGTTTCTCTGGTCAGGATGATAAATTTCAGATGTGTATACACAGTATCAACTAAACCATGCTCTGTTGTCACCGAAAGAGTCCATATGAAGGTTTTTAAGGAAGCTGGTGCTCAAAAATACTGCAAGAAAATATATTTACCTCTTTATCTGATCCTCAGAAGCAAAATATGAAACTCAAGTCCTTGAAAAATAAGTAAAAATTTAACACTTAATGCCATCATGTCTAGTGATAGAGAAGTACTATGTAGGGTTGTGTCTTTAGACCCATCTAAATCATTAGGGAGTCTTTTCTTCAGTTCCTTTGCATGTAAGTAATTCTGAATAAAAAAAAAGAAATTAATAAAATAATAAAATAAATAGGAATATTCTAGAGTCACTGAAGCCTGGCAAATCCATATGTAGCAATCCAGGTAACTCATGCTTCAGAATAACTGGGCTAAGCATGCACCTCTTCTGAAACAGCATCCCCCCACCTTGTCCCCCAAGCAGAACATATCCTGCAAGAAGTTTTAAGTCCTCCACAGCTACCTTCCCATACAGATGGTAAAGACTATGATTTGTCAGTCAGAACATTATTTCTAAAATATTCATGAAGTATTGCTGGTTTTTTCCCTTTAGGAAAAAAAACCAAAACAGTGCTGTAAAGTTGAATTGGATTAGTAACTCTTAGAAACACAGTTAAGTCATCTATAGAGCCAATGTCTTGTTCTGCTGCGGATCAGGCAATAACTAGTGTTTTCAGACATCTTTGACATTTGCTCCCTGTTGAATTTGATCTGACTCTAGCAGATATAGGAGATTCATCATGTTTTGGTTTTTTTCTTCCCTGGGTGATGCTGGAGGAATAACTAGCTGTGTTTAAATACCTGTCATATACTTTTTGCTTTTAGTCTTAAGTTTGGATTTCAGCATAATTAACTCTGAATTTCAGCTATTTCTAAGGCATAATTCTGGAGGGTGACTGCAATCTGTAAGTTAAAAACTTTGTTCTGGCACACATAACTTCAATGTACTGCGAGTTTTTCTAGTTTCAAAAATCTCGTTAAACTACTTTGCATAGAGAAGCACTGTATCAGAATTCATTTTCTGGTACGGGCAGGAAAAATGAGATTGCAGAATCAGTGTATGCACTTTTAAGTGCATCACACAGCACATGATCTTCTGTCTGCGTTACTGTGAGGAGCCAGTTCAGTTTTGTTGTGCCTCGACAATGGCTGTCAGAGGCGTGTGGAGGAGGAGTGCACATGTGCCACGTGCAGGAGGCAACTAGAAGAAGCCTTGTCTCTGGGAGGACTTCGGCTGGCAACACCTCCCATGAGGCAGGCAGTAGGAGACACTGTGGGGGGCCTTATCCAACCAGGTCGCGAAAAGGTCTCCAGCCATGGATGGCACAGAAAGGTTGGACTGGGCCAGTGGTTCCCTGCTAGCGGGCGGACTCTGGGAGGGGCCGGGGGCTATAAAAACCAACTGTGTCAGGACTCGCGGCTGCTCACTGGTGCTCGCTACTGTTCATTTGCTGGCCTGCTCGCTCCCTCCTTTGCCCTGGCCCCAGCCTGCCTTCTGGCTCTCCTGCCCTCGCTGGTTTGCCTTCACACCTGTCCTGCCTTCCTATGCCCCTGACTGCTGCCTTGGCACTTCGCCCCGCATCCTTGCCTGAGCTGCCTGCTTCCAACCCTGCCGTGCTGATCAGTGCCCGCCCTGCTGCCCCGATCCAGCCGGTCGCCCCAACCCTGGCCAGGGTCCTGGTCCTCCGGCCCGAGCTCCCACTCACCGCGTGTCCGGTGCCATCGCCGCATGAGCCGCGCCCGTGCAGCCGCGCCCGTCCGGGAGCCGCGCAGGCTCGCTAGGACCCGGCCCGTCCCCAGGCAGGCAGCGTGCCCACCCCCTGCCGCCTGGACGCCGGCAGTACTGCCCTGGTGGTAACTCCCTCTTTTTGTCTCTATCCCCTCTCTCTCCTCTCCCCCAGTCCTTTTCCATTTTCCTTTCTTCTTTTCTGTCTCTTCTAGCCTTCTTTCGTTTGGGCAACTCCTTTTCCTTCTCGTTTTTGTTATCAATAAACGGTTCTCCGATACAAGGTTTGCCTCGTTTGGCTTCATTCCGTTCCCGACCATCCATTTTTAAAAGAACTTCTCGGAGTTCCCCACAGTGGAACGCGACAGGTACCTTGAATGTGACTTCCACATTTTCTGCTCTTACCAGCATGGTCTGGAGATGAGGGAACCTTTAAAGAATGCATGTTTGCAAGGTCAGCTACCCAGAGAAATGTGAATGTGTGCAGTATCTCTCTCAGACAACTAAGTACTTAAGAGTACTTAAGGGTGCTTTTTTTTTTTTTTTTTTTTTAGTTAGGCAAGTGTTCCTTTCCTGGTTTTACCAGTTGTATGTGCGAAAGACATATCTAGCTATTGCCTGATGTGCCTTCCTCTTTTCTGACAGATATCTTCCAGTGTTAATATTATTTTTTATGAGTAACTTTGTTATTGATATGTAGAGAAATCATGAAAAATGGTCTTAAAAGCAATTTCCTGGCAGCTTTTGAAGAGGTGGGGTCAGTGGAATAGAAGAAATGGAGATTCTTCTGAGAGATGGACAGCAAAAAGTTAAGATGCAAAAGTTGTGAATTGCAGCAAAGGAAACTCCAGCTGGATATCAGGAAGTTCATTTATGATGGTGAATGTGGTTAAGCATTGGAACAAGTTGCTCTGAGATTTTGCAGAATCTGTATTACTGGAGTTGTGCAGGCCTGGACTGGCCAGTGCCCTGAGCACTGTAGTAGGTGCAATTCAGCAACTTTGCTGACTTTGCTTTGAATAAGAGTTTGGACTGTATTTTCTCTGCGTATCCCACCCATCCTAAATTTTTCTTTGCTTTTTGTGTGTGAGAAGTACACCAGTGATGTGTACTTGCATAGCATGCTTGATGCTTCCAAAAAATTTTGGATTGATTTATTTGGCCATATGTGTACCAACTGTATGATGTATTCAGACAGGGAGAGGAAAACAGATGTGTCTCAATAGCATGGGATACACTGAGCTTTGGTGGCATTGCCCAAAAATAAGAAACTGTTAGGAAAATCCTAGAAAGGACTATGCTTAGGGAGGGCTGGGGAAGCTTTCTTTGTGACGTGATTTAGAACTATGAGCTGACTGTACCTATGTCACATGCCAGTGTGCTGGAACATATGCGGTCTTGCCACAGATGGAGTTGCAAACGTGCTGCTAGTACTGTAAATGATATTGGACATAATCCTGTACTGTGAGAGCTACTCATGGTGGCAGAGTTGACTTTTGGTAATGTCAGACTACCCTCCCTGGTTAATCTCTGCCTGCTTCCTCGTGTATTAATCCATTAAATGCACTGGGTGCAATTTAACCTAAGTACTATATATTTTCATTGAAATATACCCTATTTGCTTCACGTGAAGTAATTGTAACCATATGGGAAACTACATGGGTTTTGGGTATTCTTTTAGAAAATATTCTGAAAGAGTAAAGAGCAAAAGCTATACCTCTGGAAGAGCTGAGGTAGGTCATGAGTTGGTTTATTTGTGATCTTTAATAAGCCCTTGAAGGCTTAAATTTCTGCTTAAAAGCTTAGTGTTTTGGAGGCAAAAACAATGTTTAGTTTAACCAGCAGTTTCCTGTGTTGATAGTGAACTATGATAGTGAACTAATTTTGGTATGTCTATGCTTGCTTGTTTTCATCATCTCTCTCTGCTCTTTTAACTAGAGAGAAAACAGTTAACATTGTTACTTCATTCTTCCCTCCCTCCACTCCCCTTTGTTAAGGGGAAAAGTACTTCTTGTGAGGGTGGCAAAATCGGAAGATTAGTAGAAGACTAGGGAATAAAATGTGTATGGAATCCCTTTTTCACTCTATTGTGTGCATATTGCAAAATTTGCAATCAAATATTTGGACTTCAGGAATAAAGAGGGATGATGGCTGTATGATGTGTACTTTCTTACTTACCTTCCTATATTACTTGGATACCTGATTTTTATATGTTAAGATAGTAGCAATTTAAGGGAGTGAAAGAACTCTTGGAACCTTAACTTGTGAAAAGTTAATCAAACACATCATACTGCAAATACTTGTCAAGAAAAGGTAAACTGGAGAAGAGTTCACTGGTTTTTCTACTCAAGTTGGGGAATTGATTCCAAGAGGACAAAATGAAAATCTTCCCGGTAGACTGTGAATGAGTGTTCAGTGAAAAGTAAATAGGAAACGGTATCTCCGCTCACTTGTCTGCAGCCCATCTTACTCTGAGGTCCACTCTCTGATTGCTGTTGAACTCAGTTAGGATTTTTCTTAAAGCTCTTTACTCCCTCTTTTTTTCTTCATTGCACACCTTTATTAGAGTCTGGCACAGGACATTGCCACTTGGCGCTTGTGTCACTATGAGCTTTGTCCTTGAATTGCAGCTGGCCAGTTTCAATCCCAGGAACCCTGGTTGATCTGATACTTCATACTTGGGCTGTTCACTCATGGCTAACCAATTTTATTTGTGTATGCCTTTTTTCCCCTCTATTTCTTAACATTATAAAATAAATTGTTCTAGGGTAATTAGAAACTAAGCACAATATGTGATTAAGAGTTACATTATCTTGTGTTAGGATGTCAGTAATGCAGGGATTTCATGAAGTGTAAAAACTGTTTGACAGACTCCATCCTCTCATTCGGATCCTCAGACCAAGTTTTAAAACCAGTTGTTCCTTCAAAGTTGTTTACTGTATACATGAAATCCAAACAGTTTAGTATCCAAGCAGTTACCAAACTCTATCTATGATATTCTTTTTCTAGACTCCGTTCCCTTAAATGCTGTTTTCTAAATAAATGTTTGTTAAGTTCTAATAATGTTTCTCACAAGTAGATTCCCTGTAACTGTGTGGTACGTTTCCTTGTTTATTTTTTTCAGCTAGCTCCTAATCAGAATTGTAAGACTTCTACAATATTTTTTTAATCTTGATCTGACTATTTTTTTTTTACTCTGCACTGAGTTTAACAAATGCATGTATCTCAAAATACTATGTCAATCCAGTTCCTTTTCAAACCTTAATGAAAAGTCTATGACAGGCTAATTAAGGATATTTATAACAATTCCAGACTTAGTAATATATTTATCTGAAAAAGTTATTAGATGCTGTATTGTCCTCTGAACATAGAAATGATCTTGTTTGTGTTAAAATTTAGAGGTGGTAAAAATTGAATTTATCTTTTGCTGTGTCCTGCATTTCCAGAAGAAACCCTGGCACTGGTTTAAGTGATTTAATCTCTAGCAAACATTTGAAGAGAGGAAAAGAAAATGATCATATGTTGCCTGGTTTCCTGGGCTGAGCTGAGGGTCAGCAAAATATTGTTACTATACAATGATTTCCACATTTGGGCTACTTTATCAGGTCAAAGCACCATTGTTTCTTCTATTGGAATGCTAGTGACAAACTCCTGAACTTGCCTCAAACTTGGCTCCCTCACTTAGATCCCCTGCCATCTGTCCCTGCTCCACCCAGGTTGCATCTGATGCTGCTGCCTTTTCCTTCTGATCTCTTGTGTTTTATCAAACCTGATTCCACAGTGTGGCCTGGAAATTGTTGCAGTCTAAATCAATAGCATAAAACAGTCAAGTTCTCTGCCACTCTCCTCTTTACAGCTGCATTCCCACAGTGTACTGCACTTTTATTTCCTAGCAGGGAAGCATGGACTCTTGATATAAGAAAGGAGTAGTGAGGTTTCACTGGCATGGGCTGTTTTGGCAAAAACTTTGAACCTTATCATGAGTATAAAAAGGAATGTCTTTATTAAAAATTGATCACAGGTAAATCTTCAGATTCACATGTTTTTGTAATGAAAGAACTTTTGTTTGAAGTAACTATCTTTCCTAATGTGATTCTTCAGATTGTTTTATTGGAGAATGTCTTGAAGCCTTTGTTCTCCGTTATTTGACATATGGAGGCTGTACAAAAAGGGGAGAGAAATAACACATATGCTGTATGTTGTGCAGAGTAAGTCTGAAGATCTTAGAGGTAACATGACCGTTGGATTTTCTTTGTTATTTTGCAAATAAAAAACCAAAACTTTCCTGTAGAATGAGTTTAGTAGCAGCCTGTATTTACTATTGAGTTGAATATGCATGTATAGAGTAAACAAATCTGTAGTATTATACTGTACAGCCTCATTGTTTGTTGTGATTCATTTGGGTTATTCATTGAAGAGGGAGCAAGTTATCAATACATCAGGCATGGTACAGAGTCATGTTTCAACTGGCAGACACTCAGCTTTTGTTTTCAATATTCTGTCCTCATTAGTATGCAGAGCATGGAGGAGAATGTGATGCAAGGGAATTGGTTTGCTGTTTTACTGACTGACTCAGCCATTTAACTCTGCTCCCTCAAGGCATCAAGGACTACAATAAAAGAAATACATTTTGCCAACAACTTCGTATGGAAATAAGTGCAGCTTAATAACTTTTTAAATTAGTACTAACATTATTGCAGAGTGGAAAACTCCTTAATTAAACTTGTCTTCTTCTTTTTTTTTTGTTTCCTGTAAGATTGTATTACTGATACTTAAATCCTATGTTAATCTAACCTCTGATTTATAATTGGAGATGAGATTTTTTTTTTAATTGAAATTTCAATTGGAAGGTGTTTTTTTTCCAGTACAATTTCTTGTGGGAAAGCAGAATTTTCTATGATTTTATTCCTCCTTATTTTTAAGTAGGATAAGTGATAAGGTTAAGGCCAGAATTCTCCAGACTTTTATGCTCTATTTTCACAGAATTAAATTTATCTCAGTGCTGTATTGTGCATTGCAATGTGTCTGATGGTCCCTGCTGCTTGTACTAAAGGACTGATGAGAAATGAGGTGCTGGGATACAGCTCTAAAGGACATAAAGTCTTTAGTTAAACATTGTATTGAACACTTAATAAAACAAAATATTCTAATGCAAGAATATTAGGAACCTAAACCCCAAAATTTCTCCATTAATTGATTTAGAAAAATTCATCTTTGTAAAACTGGTGATATGACTGAATTATAGTTTAACTATCAACCTTCTTTTCTTGGCAAAGAAAGGAGTAGGTATTTGCAGTGGTGAATAATTATGTCTTTGGAAGATAGTGGTACTGGGCTGAGGTAGAAATTGAGAAAATAATTCGAGCATAAGCAGCTTGTGTTGAATGTAGGAAAATTTGGATCAGAGATTATGTAGGGAGAAGCAAAAATTCTGCCTGAAAGGAGGACTGAGCTAAAGATGATTTCCATTTCCAGATGGTTGAGAATTGCAGTGTCTCTCCATCAGCAGTGAGAGAAGGAAGGAAAGGAGTCAAACATGGACAGCACTGTGAATATCTGAGGAGGGGTACTGGACCCAAGTTGACACCTGGGCACCATGGGAGAGATACCAGAATGACACCAGTTCCTTTTTCTAAGTTACACCTGAGATGAGGGAAGAAGCAAAGAGACCTGTGGGTCGTCTGCTTAGATAAGCCTGTTGAATGAGATCCACTTGTGCATGTGAGCTGGGATGAACACAAAGATGAAATCTTTAGGATTCTCTCTGAAGCATCTGTGAGGAAAGAAGATACATAAAGAGAAAATTTATGAAACCTGAAAGACTGCAAAATTTTGAAAATGGTAAAGGAATGGGGAAGACAAAGATACAACATGGTTTATATTTGAAAATAAATCATTGGAAATCTTGATGAAAACTATTCTGATAACATCAGGGAATAACTTATACAATTTATGCAGTGTGGATGTGGAGATCTACATGGAGATGTCATGAATTATGTTGTTTCTGCTTCTATTTGAGTAATGTAGATTCAGATGTTAAAGGTACATTTTTATTCATGGGGGTGGGGGTTGGTTGTTTTTAAGAGTGTTGTTCTGCCTTTCTACTGGAGCATACCTGACAGGAGCAGGAGGAGAGGGAACACAGGGAGCAGCATGCTAGAAGCTCTGTGATCGCTGACACTGGAGGCAGAAGTAAGGAAAGAGGAAGAGAAGATGTGAAGACCCTGGGCTATTTCTAGGAAAGGGATGATTTTGAGGGTGATAAAGAGAAATTAATGGCATGTCAGGGCACAGTAGGGGCAGACTGACCACTAAGGGGACCAAGCTGGGATGCTGATGGGGGGCCAGAGTCCTGATCATGTCTTAAGACAGTGTTCAAGGTCAGCCTCCATCCAGTGGTCCTCTGGGAAGGCCATGGTGATGAGACAAGTTGAAGACCAAGCCAGGGAAATGTGTCAGTGATGTTTGGGCTGAGGATGAGGGAGGCGGGAGATGAGATGCTGATGCATGCCATTTAGCCACCATAGGGGCCAGAGAAAAGCAACTCCCAAGGCGAAAGGCTCAGGACCTCTCTGCTGCCCTTCACCACAACTTGCAATGAAGGGGCTGATCTCTAACTCGGCCAGCACATTATACAGCAGAGAGGACAAACAGTTATTTTACTCAGAAATGTTAAAATACTGATATTGTCCATTATTCAAGTTCTGTGTTGTGCAAGCACATACATGCTGCAGACCAAATTAAAGCTCATCAGTTATGAAAATTGTGGTGGCCTGAATTGTGCACATCAGGTTGCAGAAAGACTTGGTGAGAACCAAGGAGCATTTTCAGAAGGGAAGACAGAAATAACACTAGGAATGAAATTTGTAGGTTATAATTAGTAGGTGGTGTGATAGCAAATACTGTGAGTTCATTTCAAATGGTTAAGAAGAGGGAACTATTTAATTAAGTAGAAAAGGAAAATGAATCCAGAATCATGATTATGAAACAAAAAAGGCAACAAATGGTTTCTTTTTAAAGTATGAAGCTGCTTCCTCCTTCCAAAAAAACCCCACAGGAACAAGGATGAGATGGGGAAAATGTGCTGATAAACAGAAATAAATTCTAAAATGTTTGGATGATACAAATACGTACCATGCAGAGGAAATCACTTATCATAACAAAAGGCAGCACTAGAAATAGGGTTAAAAGGCATCAAAAAAGGAGAAAGTTCTGAATCACTATCAGGAAAAGCCTGAAAATAAAATCTGTTAGCTACTGTTACAATTCCTATTTAACAACTATGAGGATCCCTTTGCTTGAAATCTCTGAAACAGAAGGTACAGCTCAATGTATTTGTGATATTCAGGGTGGGAGTGTGTGTGAGTATTTCTCCTTTTAAGGGAATTTTAATCAAGTGTCTTCTTGAGGCTCTTAATTACATAAAGATTACCCAGCAAAATATAGCTTTGGATAGCGTTATTGTACCAGTCTCTTGTGTTAAGTCTGACAGATTTATTTTGAGTGTGAAAACTGTACATTTAGATTTACGTACTGTGTTTTCCTTCTACACTTGAATGTTACACCATACAGTTCTGAGACAAGCTCATTTTTCCAGAGAGGTGAGTGATTTTGCAAGAATTGATGAACTTACCCATTATTAAATCTGCTGTGGAAAAAAGATGTCTGCAGATGTTTGAGTGCTGCTTTAAACTTTTTGCAGACTAAAATAACACTTTGACAAAAGAGGATGATGCAGTCATGTACGGTATATGTATGTACAACCAAAATGAGACGGATTATGAAATGCTCCATCTTGTGTTTCAAATACATGGTTCAATATGACTAAATATGTACATTTGGATAGTATGTCTATGTATTTTGGTATAGAAAGGATTAATTGAGTCCAGTGTACCTAGACATCTGAGAAAACGTATTTGATTGTAATATGCTCAAGGATTGTATGTTACGTCTGCATCTCTTCTGGAAAGCTTTGGTTTTTTTCAGCTTGATAATTCAAAACTAATTTCAGCTTGAGAATTCAAAACTAAGTGGAGTACTGCTTAAAGCTGCAATCAGATGTCATTAAAAGATCTGTATTGCTCTCCCCAGTAGTTTCAAGGTGTAAATTAAGCCTTGAGAACTTTATGCAAACTGACCAGAAGGACTGTGATGTTCTAGTCTGACTTCCTAATTATATGCATTTAAAAATACATCCTGTTGTGCCTTTTTTCAAATCCTTTCTCTCTGCTAGAATATTTGGTTCAGGGAGATATTCCTTTATACTTAAGTCTTCAGTGGTAGAGAGTCTCCTACATATCTTGATGAGCAAGCCTAGTGATGTATTAAGAATGTCCATTTGAGTGTTTTAGATTGACTGCCAGGGTTGAATAATTTTGTAGCAATCATGGCTCTTTGATGTAAAGAGAACAAGATTTGTGGGGAAAAATAAATGCATTCTGTTAGATTGGTCTCTCTGACTGGGGGAGATGGGGAAATGAGAGGGAGTTCTAGGTACATGAGATTAATTAAAGTCTGCAACAAAAGCAAAAAGTTTCAGAGTTAGTTAAGAGAATAGGTAATTGTTTGTGGAAGGTGTACATGCTATTGGCAGGGGACATGATAAAACTTTTACTTACTTATTGGACATTTCTCTGGTAGAATCTCATAAAGCAAAACAAAACTAAACTTTCATGGGTTCATGAGTATTGAAATCCTCTAGGTTAATCAGAATTAGTTCCCAGAGAGTTCTGGGAAATGGGGCTGAGAAGACAGAAAGGGAAGAGCACTTCCATGAGAAGTGCTCTCTTTGTGGTTAAGGAAATGTTAAGTGCAAATTGGTTGTCATGTGCAGTTGCTTAGTTTCATCCTTGTAGTTTTCATGAGATTATGTGTTGTG
Source organism: Gymnorhina tibicen (assembly GCA_013399875.1). NCBI lineage: Eukaryota > Metazoa > Chordata > Aves > Passeriformes > Artamidae > Gymnorhina > Gymnorhina tibicen. The sequence continues at coordinate 801,478 of VXAZ01010494.1, read as the reverse complement.
CTAGTTCAAATTCATATTACATGCTGAGAAATAAATGTTTTCAGGGACTTGGATGTGTCTCTCATGGAGGGTGTTTATTGTGATGGCTATGCAGATGTTTGTATTTATTGTCTAGATTTTGTTTGTGATAAATGCGTTCCTGAGGCTCCTAGAAAAGTAGGAGATGAGAATGTTTGAAGGCTCATCTTGTGAAGCTAGGAAAGGATTCCAAAGTAGAAATTTTTCCCACTGCAGGTTTCCGAGGTAGAAGAGTATATTACAAATAGAAGTGTACAAGATGAGATGATACCTGGATAGCTCGTTCAAAGCTGAAGTCCTTTTTCACAAGCAGGGGTTGTGCTTGACAAAACTGGAGGTCACTTGGGTTAGCACAGTATTTACTTTTTTTATGCGGTCTCTAATATTAAGGATCTTTGAGCATCCTAGTTCTACCATACCATAGCTAAATTGGGTGGTGTATCGTAGTGTGTGAAGTATGTATGTCTGTATGATGTGACAACTTAACTGTTAATGACCTTACAGGCCAGACTTTACCTCTGTTTCTTTAATTTCTTGTGTTTGTTAATTGATCAGAAAACCAGTCCATCTAGCCAACTAGACTGTCTCTTACAGTGGCCTGTAATCAGATGCCTAGACAGGGATTGAAAATGGAGCAATTTTATGTTGTCATTCCCATAATTATATTAGTCTTAGGGATTTCCTATACCAAATGGGGGGATTGGGGGTTGTATTTAGGGGATCAGGAGTTGTATTTAGTGTTCATTAGCATTTCTGCACATATATTCTGCAGTTGATTTCTCTTCTAGTCTCCCAAGATAATTTTTAGTACCTACAATGTACTTTGGCAAAGTGTTGATACGTATCTGTGTTACCCACTAATCTGTCTTTTTTACATTAATTTGCTACTTGGAATTGAAGGCATGTAATTAAGGAGATAGTTTTTAGATCTGAGTTTATTGCCCTTAACCTGAAGAGTGATTCAGTGATATGGACTGTCTACACTTACCTAATTCTAGGGAAGTCAAAAAGCTTTACTTGAAAATAACCACTTAGAGTTTACGTATTACCAATTTATGTTTCCCATCTCCATAAAGAACTGGTATTTTCATGTTTCTCTTGGGATGAAGAACTGGAGGACAATAAATGTGTTGTTCAAAAGATGCTGGTGTACAAGTATAATAATCAAGCGTAGGACTTGATGGTCTGAAAGGTCTTTTTCAGCCTAAATGATTCTATAGATTAGCTTGGAAAAGAAAACTGAATGCAGCCTTGGCATATGATCAGATGACAGCAGATTGAGAGGAGCACTTGATAGTAGTAGGGCAGGGCTGCTACTCAGGAGACTCCTGACTTCCCAAAGAGAAGAGTTAATAAAAATTTACAGTTCAGCACAGAGAAAAGCCAAGCCATACTTTCAGGCCAGAGACCCATGTGCCTTTACAGGTAAGGCTCTGGCTGGCTAGGTTTTCTGCAATAAAGGACCTGGAGATCCTGATGGAGAGCAAGTAGAGTGTGAGTTGGGGGAAAGAAGTCTGGCTGCATGTTCAGCTGCATTAACAGGAGTCCAGCTAGCAGCTTGAGAGAAGTACCTTTATTTTCCCATCTGCCTGACACTGGTGTGGTCACATCCGGAATATTTTGTCCATTTTTGGGTCCCCAAGTAGATGAGTGGAATCAGCAAGCTGGAAGAAGTCCATCAGGGTCCCCTGAGATGATTAGAGAAGTGGAAGACAAGATAAACAAGGGGAAGTGAGGAGTTCTGGGGTAGTTTAGTCTGGAGCAGGTTAAGAATTTGACTTCTGTCTTGTAGTCCTTAAGGGGGACACAGGGCTATAGAGAAGATTGACCAGGCTCTTTACAGAGGTGCAGAAGAAAAGAAAAGTTAGGAATAGTCACAAGCCACAGCATGGAACTTCTGGCTAAATTTTAGGGGTCTGAATGAGAACTTCAGAAAAAGCATTGCAACAGTTTAAACACAGAGTCTGCAGTATTTTTAGCATTGGAGATGTGAAACTTGTCTGGACAAGGTCTGGAACAATGTGAGGTGCCTTCAGCCTAGCATTGCTTAGAGAAGGAGGTTTGACTAGATGAATTCTAGAGGTCCTGTCCATCATAAATTTCTCTGTTTCACAGCCCTCAGAGAGAAGGCAGATGGAGTATGGACAAAATTCTGGCTATTAATTAAATTAGGTAATTATTTTTGTGAAAATTATTTGGTAAAATTACTTAATTTGGTGAAATATTTTTTATACATTATCAGAATGCAGAATAAAATGGATACTTTGTTCTGTATTTTATTCCAGCTTCCATTGTTATCCTTTCTATTCCTTGAATTTAATCCAAATTAATCCTGAAACATGTTGCCAGAGTGTGATGAGAATGTGACTTTTATTTGCCAGATGGCAAACACGATCTCTTAGTGTTGTGGTTTAATGCAGCAGCCAGCTAAACACCAGAGAGCTGTTCTCTCAGGACACCAAGCTATGTGGTGTGGTCACCAAGGAGGAAGGACAGGATGTCATCCAGAGGAACCTTGACAGGCATGAGAGGTGGGCCTGTGTAAACCTCATGAAGTTCAACAAGGCCGAGTGCAAGATCCTGAATATGGGTCAGGGAAATCTCAAGCACAAATATAGGCTGAGTGGAGAACGGATTGAGAGCAGTCCTGAGGAGAAAGACTTGGGGGCACTGGTGGACAAGAAGCTCGCAATGTGCCCTGGCAGCCCAGAAAGTCAGATATATTCTGGGCTGCATCAAAAGCAGCATGGGCAGCAGGTCGAGGGACATGATTCTGCCCCTCTGCTCAGCTCTGGTGAGATGCTACTTGGAGTACTGCATCCAGCTCTGGGCCCCCCCACATAAGAAGGATGTGGAGCTGTTGGAGCAAGTCCAGAAAAGGGCTGCAAAGATGCTCAGAGGGCTGGAGCACCTCTCCTGTGAAGACAGATTCAGAAAGTTTGGGTTATGCAGCCTGGAGAAGAGAATGCTCTAGGGAGACCTTACTGGGATCTTCCAGTACCTAATGAGGGTTGACGAGAACATCGGATAGAGAGGGACTTCTCAGAAAGGCACGTAGTGATAGGACAAGGGGTAATGGCTTTAAGCTGAAAGAGCATAGCTTTTTCATAGTGAGTGTGGTGAGACACTGGAACAGGTTGCCCAGAGAAGTTTTGGCTGCCTCGTTCCTGGAAGTGTTCAGGTTGGACAGGGCTTTGAGCAACCTGGTCTAGTGGAAGGTTCCCTTCTCACAGTGCTAGGGTTGGAACTGGGTGATCTTGAAGGTCTCTTCCCAGGCCCAATTTCTGTGAAGGGCCCTGGTAGCTGAGGTTCCCACTATGGCCACATACCACTGTGTATTCCTACTGGGCATAATTTTCATGGTCACTGCATGAGTCATCATCTGTTTTTGTGGCTGGAAGCTTTGCGTAGCTTTCAACCATGACTGTTCTCCTTGGAACTCTGGCAGTCTCAAGGAAGTAAGGCTGCAGTGCCACTGTGTACTCTGCATGGGACATGGTCTCAAAGAGCGCTGTCACAAGGGACAGCAGAACATAGCTGCCCTAGCTGTAGAGTTTCGGCAGCCACTCCAGACTAGGAGGAGATCGGTGAAGCACAGCACAAAGGAAACAAATACAATATTATAAATCTAGCTGATGATTGTCAGCTAAATTCTACAGCAAGTCTCAGGTAGTAGGAGTAGGTACAAAGAAAATGATTGCAACTGTACTGACAACCTCATCTCAGCGGAGATAGCTTTTATTGGGGTGTGGTATTTACTGCATTTAGGAAGAACACATAGCAGATTCTTTTCTAGTGTGGCATAGTCTAAAAGTTTGACTTTTTTTTCAACAAGAAAGAAACCTATCATTGCTATGAGTATGTTTTAAGCAGTTAAATTACGCTGTATTAATTTATATATTTTCACTCTTCTGCCGAAAAATGAGGGAAGTCTGATTTTTATTTCTTCTTTTCCCCCACAAAATACTTGTTCCTCTTCATTCTCAAAATACGTATTTTTCTTTACCTCTCAGGTGCCAATCTGACCTTGCTGGAATCTGTCTTCAGTTCTATATTTTGGTTAGTGAGGTACACTTGAATGCCTTCACATAAATCAGGCTTTGCTTTGCTCACTGCCTGTGATTTTTATGCCATCACCTCCACTCCGTGAAGAAAACCAACCCCCAAACCCTCTGGTCCTTGTGAGATATTTTGCAATTCGGTCAAAGAATCTTGCATATGCTGCTCTGGACAATGAAAATATTTAAGGTTTCAAACTTAATGGTGCATAAAATACTTAAAATGAAACACGCTGTAAGTGGAATTGAATGATCAGTATGTTATTGGTAATGTTTCTGGTTTTTGAACAAGCCAATGAAAGGTAAATGTGATGTGCTTGTTAGATTATAAAGAATGCTAAATGTGTTAGGTAAATGAATTGGCTGGTTTTGGTACTCTAATTTGATGCTACAAGGCACTGAATTATTGCACCAGGATTATGTACACGCTGTAGTGTGCAGGGAGTGACAGCAAACAGAATCCTTAGAGACACTGTTTTACTTGGAATAACTTCAACTTTAAGAAAATCAAAGAACAGCCAAGGTTGCTAAGTGACAGCAAAATATTTATCCTTTTTTAGAAAATCAAACCGGTTTATGCAATGAATAGTAGGGGACAGCATATATTGTGTGCCACCCACATGCTGTATAGGACCATTATTGCACATAATTAAGACCTGCATAATTCAGCACAGTAACTACAGCTATCACCTCTGTCTTAGTACTGATATTTTCTAATACTGTTTATGTAGTCTTCTTCCTCAGAAGCAAATCTGTCAAGTAGTCCATTATAAATGAATACTTTATCTCTGCTGTGAAACACAAGTATTATTCTTGTGTAGGCAGATACTGGAAGAGGAGGCAAGATGGGAAAGAGGGAGAGGAAATAGAGTGAAAATCACTGTTCATAACTGGCTGTTTGCTTTGCAGGCTTATTCTCATCACCAATGTGAGATGAAGCTCGCTAAGAGGCAATGATGTGGCACAAGTGTTTTGTTTTCCTGGAAGGAGAGGATAATGATGGGTTCAGCCTAAGACTCCACGCCTTGCCCTTGGCTCTCACAGAGGAGCTGTGTGTGGCTTTGCAGTGTGACCCTGTGGATAAAGCCCTCTCCACCACCATGGAGGGTGGTGGGAAGCTGGAATTACAGCAGAGTTGGCGTAGGGTGAAGGCTTGCGTGGCTCTTGAGTCTCACTCAGCAACAGTGAGAGATTTTTCAGGTGTTGTTAGATGCAGTCCTGCTGTTCTAAGGCTGATTTGGGAAGAGGAAAGCTGCTGTAAATGGGCTGACTGCCTCCCAGCTGAAGTGGGAGACCCTGCAGATGAGACACAGGGAGGGAGATGCTGAGCTCAACATCCTTGAGGATGCTCTGTGGCAAGTAGGATGAGTTAGTACTTGACAGAATTTCAACTCTTTTTTTGGTTTTTTTTTGTTTTTTCCCTTGACAAAGAGGTTGTCAGGGCAAGAAACAGTTATGTTCAAAGATGTGTGTGAGAAGTTGACTGGAAAAAGATTTATTTGTACCTTCAGTTCTCTTAATTCAAGAGATGAAAGTTTATCTCCTGACTTAAGTGGAAGAGAGGGACAGTTGTTTGAGGGAACCCTCATCGGGCTCTTTTTCCTCTCTGCTCTCAAAAATTATAGCTTTGACTAAAGTTTTTCAAAACCAACTGCTGCTGTCAAAGACGTTATACAAAATGGCATAATTCTGAAATAAAAATGCTTCCTATTTTTTGGAAGTGTTCAGGGACTTAAGTCAGGTTTGGTGCTCCAGACAATACACGTCGCAGCATTGAGGGTTGAGGAACTGGCTTTTTGATTGGCCCCTCCCTACCCCTGTGGTTTTGCATCCTGTGTAAGAAATATTTTATCTCGCTCTGTCTATAGTTGCAGTCATCGCCTCCTGCTATTTTGCTAAGATACCCATATGGCCTGAAAAGGGTGATTGCACACTACGGCGTGGGAGGAGACAAAAAGCAACGCTGTTCCCTGTGTTAAGGTCAGGGCCTTGCTGGTCCTCGCACAGATCCCAGCTCGGAGCGTGCAGCCCCGCAGCGTGCGGAGTTCCCGGGACCGCCACAAGGTGGCAATGGCTCAGAGGGTTGCTGCTGCGGCTCCAGCCCCGGCTCGCTGCTCGGGGCGGGACGGGAATGCCGCCAGCCGGCACCCGCGCTGCTCGGGGCTCGGGGGCAGCCTGGTTGTGGCCCACGCACAGGCCGCGTGTTACACTTGTTCATCTTTAAGGCCAAAGTTTTGTAGGGACGGTGGTGCCGTGAGCTATGTCTTTGCCAGCTGCTGTTGGCTGCATGTGATCAGGGCAGTAGTGAGCGCTCTGTGTACTTAGGCAGAGAGGCAGATGAAGATGCTCTTAATGAAGCATCAAGCGCAGTGAAGCTACAGCTTTATTTTTTCCTTAAGTCTTTCAATGAGAAATAAGCCGTATTACTCTTGCAAATGCATATATGCTTCATTTTTCCTTCGCTGGAGTTTATTATTTAAGGAAGCCATACTTGTGACATTGGAATAACTCCCTAAACTTCAAGATCTATTTGAAATGTGACTTTTTATAAAAATAGGAATTTAAACTCTGTGTAAAATCCATTTATTGAAATTGTTTAAAGGTATGAGTGGAGCTAAACCAGAAGTGCCTCTAGGTTTTCATAACCAACTTTCACTTTAGAAGGGAAAAAGCAAATCTTTAAATTAATGCTCAAAGAGGAATAGATTTGGATATATGACTTGTTTGAAATGTTAAGTGCAAGGTGAGAAATTTTTTTAGTAGTTAAATGCTTGAGGCTCTTTCATGCCTTTATATTACTCTAGTTAAATTGCTACTGCATCTTGAAAAAGTTATTCTTAATTTAATTAAATAGCTCTTTGAGAAGTTTACTCTGTCTTAAATAAATGTTTTCATTCTTTGATAGCTTATTAAGGTTAGCAAATGTAGAGGGGAAAAAAAAGTTACCTTTTTTGAAAGACATAGGGATGGAAGGGAAGAAAAATTTTTATCTGTTGTGTGACTGCAATAAAGAAAAAAACAAATTTGAGCGCAGTTAATCTTGTTTTCCCTTAAATTTGTCTTTGCTTATCTTCAGTCATTTTGCAGAATGCAATGAAATCTGATATTCTGAGTCTCTGGAATTTAGTTATACATTCTCCCATGAAGCAGCAGTAATTGTTTATGAAGTATCACACAGAGTTATGACAACAGATTCTGTACCAGTGAGAATGCAAAATCCAAACAAGCAATACAAAACTGAAGCAGGTTAATGGAAAGCCACAGAATCAGTGAGGCTTTTCTGTACACTTTTGGTGGTATTCCAAGTTCAGTTTACATTTGGGGGTGCATGTAGTAATGTAATATTTTTATTTTAAATTTCCTGTTTGTGCTTCTTTCTCCTAAAATTAAAATGTGGGAACAGAGGCACTGACAGTGAAGGTGAAAGTGGGCTGAAAGCAAAGGTCTGATGTGTATGGGTCTTGTACAGAGCACAGGAGGAAAGGGCTTGTGTGATTGAAAGGCAGTGCTCCTGCAGAAGGACTTCGAGCTCCATTATGGGAACTCCTACCAGAGAGAATCTGCCCAGGCTTACTGCCCTTAAGTTTGAGCATTTCTCTTGGGATTCTGGTTATGCCTGATGTCTTCTCTTGTTCCATGTTGACCAAGTTGAAAAGTAGCCCAGACTTTGACAAGTTGAGCTGCTTGGCACTATCCAAGAGCTAATGTCCTGTACAAACACCTGTTTCTCTGCTTTTGCTACTACAGCATTCCAGTGCAATTAGGGTTCCTTTTTCTCTCCACATTTCTAAGCTATTAATTTTACTGTTAATTTTGTTTCATTTCTAAATGCTGCAAATTGAAGAGTGTTAATGAATTCATTAAAAATGACCAACATAAAAGAGATGAGAGAGATTTCACTGTACACTCAATATTCTGACAAGTAAAAAAACCCAGAGGAGCTGTATGCTGCAGTAGACTACTATACATTATTCTGTATCTTGACAGTTAACTGCATGTCTATAATGTGACAGTACTTGGGACATGTAAAATAGACTTCATATCATCCTCAGTGCAAGTTGTAGCTTTTCATATTTTCCATTGGAAAGACTATTATATTTAGCTTTACAGGAGAACTTTATTCTGCACATCCAGATTTTGCACTGAAACAAAAGTAATTTAAGAAATATGCAGCAATCCTAAAATGCCACTCAACCCTCAGAAATTCTTACTACCTAAAGTAGTGAATATGAAAGCCATATATAAATATTTTAAAGGCATTTCAGTTTGCTGAACTATGATGGTTAGAAATGAGAAAGTCAGAATTAAATTTATATTTCATTGCCTTATTCATAATGTTTTTGTTTGATATGTGGGTAATAGACAAGCGAATCACCTAAAGAATGAAGTCTGCAAGCATGAAAACACATTTTCATAATTGCCTTGGCAGGCAGCCTGCATGTTCTCACAGCAGAGCTGTGAATATTCCATGGGATGAAGGAGCTGCTTGCTCAGCAGAGGGGCGCTGTCTGTGTGAGTGCTCATCTCTTTTCGAAGTCCCCCAAAAGAACATGTGTATGCTGGAAAAAACCCCTCAAACCATCCATAATGATTTGCATTTTCTGATAGCTCAGCTTGTCCAAAATATTTAGAAAATGAGAGAAGAATAAGAGGAATCAAATAAGTGCAATAAGATTTGATTTCTGTTAGAAACAGCTATCGTGTCATGAAGATTCTGTGCAAGGCGTGGATATTTGGCAGGCAGGTGGATAGGTGCCGTTTTGGGTGGACGTGCAGACACAATACAAATACTTCTCTCCCATTGATTTTTAATTAGCAGTGGTACAGGATGGGGTGTCAGTGTCAAGCTGCTGCTCTCAAGAGTTCATGCAGGAAATTTATCCAAGTCATAGCAACCTCTGTTGAAGTTTGCTTGCCTCAGCAGGAGGCCTTTCTTCTATAGGGGTGTCCTGGGACTTGTTCTATATCATTAATTGTTCTGTTAAGATGAGGAACAAAATTATCATGTATTTTTAACTAGCTTGGACTTTTTTTCAGAGGCACAGTTTTTTTTGGCTTTGCACTGCCTACATTTGATTATTGTCTTAGAGGATTTCTGATACCCAGTATATAGATGGCATCTATACTATTGTTTCCTGTCAAAATAAAATGGCTTTCAGGTTTGCAGTCACTTTGGAGAGTTTTGCAGAAAATTGTTACATTTTTCAAAGAAGCATATGAGTTTGCAAACTTAGCAAACTTTGTGTGGGATGAAAATCTTCCTGTGATATTAAGAAAATTAGGAGTTGTCCAAGATAGGCAAATTATCAGGATAGCAGAGATTTTGCTGACTTTATAACAGTGTTGCAGCTTAAATGGCTTCAAAGTGTTGACAAAAAAGACTGGAAAGCCTAAGGTCACCATATTTAGTGTAGATGTGAAAGAATTCTTCAATAAGAAATGGTTATGCCATTGGGGGCAGTGTTACTTGCTGCAGGTTACCTATTACAAATATAACTTTCTGGCCTCTGGAAAAATATTTACAATTTCTAGCTATACATTTATTTGTTTGTTGTACTTAAGCAAAATACAGGAAGGCTGAAAAAACTTTTCAGTCAGTTGTATTTGAATTTTTTTTAATGTTAAATTTAAAGTTTAAGAATATGATGTGATACTCAGACTTCTCACAGGTTTGATAAGGAGAAATACCTTACTAAATATTTCAAGAGTTGATAGAAACCTTTGCAAAAGATGTTTGTGTGGATCCCTGGAAAGCTTCCAAACTTTGCTTTTTCCCATAACATTAAACTTTCATAAAAACAGGCTGATTGCAAGGTTTAATTGTGTAATGTGGTCTTCTAGGAGCTTGTTTTCAAAATGTACTCAACTTTGGTATGAAGTCCACCAAATGTTATTGGGTGTCAATCTTGGAGCTTTTGTCTGCTCTTCCCTAAGATCCCTAAGTTGTTTCATGTCATTCATAGTGTTACAACATCGGTGGCTAGAAGTCCATTTTCTTCACAGCGCACATGCTTGTGGAAACACTCCACTGGTAGTGCCTAGATTACTCCAAAAAATGGAGGCATCTCAGTTGTTTATATTGAGTTATTTGAAGGCTGAAAAGAAAATGATGTGTTGGAAGACAAGCTAAGAGCTAAGTTTTATTAGCTGGCGCTGCTGCCATGGAGAAGATCAACCATTATATGCGGCATATGCATATAAAGTACTGCACAGAAGTATCCATGCAGACGTACCTCTGGCATCCCAAGGACACCAGGGAAAGCACAGTTTACTTGCATGCTGCCTGTGTGCATGTCTGGCTGCCACGGTGTGGCTTTTCCAGCTGGGACTCCAAAGAGCTGCCACTCACCAGGGAGCCAGGTGGCCATTGTCTTTTTTTCCCTGTTCACAGCTTCCAAATGTATACAGTGTTGTGTATTTTTATTTTGAGACTAACTGCATGTATTTTTGTTCTCTCCCCTCTCCTTGTTTCTTTCTTGCATAGCTCAACAAGCAGCAGCTGCAGGTACTGAAGGAACGTTTCCAGGCCTTTTTAAATGGGGAGACGCAAATCGTAGCAGATGAAGCGTTTTGCAATGCTGTGCGAAGCTACTATGAGGTGAGCTGCGTGCTGTGTTCTCTGTATTATATTCATAGTATGCCTTTTAATGCAGGTACAAGGAAAGTAATTTTAATTTTCAAGGGCTGTGAACTTCCAAACCTTCTAGAAACAGTTTCCTCCTAAACCAGCTTTGCTGTTTTAAAAGTTGAAATCTACTGCCTGGGCACAAGAGAGAAACTGAACTGGAAGATATTCACCCTTTTTTAAGAAGGGAAAAAAAATTAAAAAGAGAAGATAAAATGAAAAACCCCTGGTGCTAAAAATCTTCCTGGCAGCACTTGATACAACTAGGCACTGCTATCTTTATCTCCATATGTCCAAGGTACCTCTTTTAATTAGCACTTTGTAAGTTACCATCCTGAGAAATATGTCTTCAGATTTTTAGTTACCATGCAGAAGGTTTTGGTGAAGACCTGCCTGTTCCCTTCCGAAAGAACAGAAGCTTTCCATGCAGATGGGCCAGCTCTCACAATCTGCTGTGACCTCCCAGGCATGTTTAGTGCCTACAGCCCCAGTGCAGATCTGTAGGTGTAGTTTTAATTGCCTGAGGAACAGGTCCCGTTCCAAACTAGAGGACAGTTCCGTGTCTGTCAGTAGCATAGGGCTAGTGAATTAACTTCTTACTCTTAGTAAATGTTCCTGTCTTCGTTTTGCTTCATCTAACTTTTAACCTGCTCAGTCAATCACAAGGGCTGGATGCTAAACTTGTATGGCTTTTGAGGGGTCTTCCTTCATTTTTCAGTCTACCACATCTTTTTTTTTTAAATTAGCTTTATTTTTGGTATATTATTTGTTCATTTTTCCTGTCAGCTATTCTTTGCTAGCAAAAAATGTTTTCTTCGAGCAGAAAAAAGATGTGATATATGTCCTAGCTTGGTTTTATGTACAATAAATTATATGCACAACAAAAAAAGACAGGGATGGGCAAATGGTTTTCCTGTTGTGCTGAAATCATGGACTGTGTGTAGAAATTTATGCAGAAACTATGAAACTCAGTGTGAGTTTTTCCAAATTATGGTCTGATCAGTGCTGTGGCATTTGAAATTAAGGAATTCTCAGAAAAACACTTACGAAAAGATGGGGATAGGTCTGCAGGTGAAACTAGAATATGAACATTCTCAAGGTACTATTTTAGGTGTGTGAGAACATGACAGAAGTGGTTAGAAAGTAATCCGTTCTTCTGTATAACCGATGAAGAAGTTAAGGCTGGGAGGAAGAACAGTTCGGAAGATGGTGCAGGGCAAGGCTGAGCTAGTTAGTGGCCCAGCAGTAGGTTTCAGAGTAGGGGGATGTCTCAAGACACTGAACTTGGGGTAGAACTGAAAAGGACTTTAATAATTATACTTCATTCTTTTAGCACACTGTGTAAAAAGCTTGATGTGCTACAGAAGGTAGCCTGCTCTTTGGAAAGGATGTGATAGTGAATAAAAATGATTTTAAAATAAATGTCTAAACAGTAACTGTTCCATTAAGATTTACTTCATGCCTTTTTTAAATGAAATTTTTAGACACACTGATAACTGTTTTTTAGCATATCTGCTCTTGCAGTGAAAGGCTGTACATAATAATCTAAGATAGCCTTATAAAATGAAAGGCTCAAATTTTCCAGCTATTTTCAGACATTCACCATTTTGAATTAAGTGTACAAGTGTTCTGGGCATCCAGTTTCAAACAGAGAATTCCAAAACTCTCAGCATTACTGTCAAGGATATGATGACACCAAAGGCTTCATCCTGTGTTAATATACCCTGAGCTGATATACCAGTTGTAATTTCAGTCTTTTTTTTATTTGTTTATCCCGGTCTCCCATTTCCATTTTGCATTCTTTCCACAGACTTCCTTCCAGACTTGCACAGCCCTTTCCAGTTGTGCAGTTTGAGTCAACATTTGCTAGTCATTTTTAATTTCTTTTCAGGGTTGTAGTAGATAGTCACCAGTAGATTTAATGACCAGCGCAGTGGTAGAATCCAGCTGGAGACTTAGTTCAAGCTACTGCTCCTCTTGAATGCATTTTAATAAAATTTTATGTATCTGATCACATATTCTCATCATTACTTGTATGTGTCTCTTGCACCTTTTTCCTTTTCTTTGCTACCCTTTGGTTGAAAATATTAATCTCTATTACTTCTTTGTGTGTTCTGTTGATGCTGGGCTTTGACGCTTTCTCCTTTCTATGTCTATGTCTATGTCTATGTGGTCCATCACATCTTCCATGTGGTGATGTTTGTTAGTAGTTTGAATTATGGGCATCTTCCTTGTTTCTGTCATACAGCATCTTACAAACTTCAGTGTTAATTTCCTTGTACTTTAGTTGCTGACCTGAAGTTAAATTTTATCCGACAGGGAAGGAAACAAATATGTGGTCTTCTCAGTAATTATTTTATTCTGAAAATGATTAACTTGCCTTTAACCCTATGCAGTAGTCATGGTTTGAGAGTTAGTATAATATTGTTTGCAAATCCAGGGTATATTCATTACTGTAGTTGATTTTCCACTTTAACTTTGAACGTGAAAGAGAAGGTCTGTTTTGGGGATGTGACATCAATTCTGTATCAGTAGTTGCAGGTGTTTTCACTGTAATCCATAATTATTGAGTTTGTTCAGAATGTGTCCTCTTAAGAATCCTAAGAGCATGCTCCAAGGATTTGGGAACTTATTATGCTCAGTCTTTGATTTACCTTTTAATAAATATTTGCAGAAAGAGCAATTTATTTGCTAAATAAATAAATATGAATTTCAGCATTCATTTCACTGTGCTGTAAGTCATGCTCCTGTGTCAGAACCCCTTGGGAAGTTTACACTGGTCAAATTTTTTGCCTTGTTTCCACCACTGTGTCTTTTCCAATGGTGCTGTTGGTTTTAAGACTGTCTGTGAATAATCTGACATCGCTTTTCATTTATCTTAAAAATGTAGTAGAAAAAAAATAATTCATATTCATAGGAAAATTACATAAACTCTTCTTTAATTCTCCAGAAAAGATTATTTTCATGTTCTGTGTAATCTCCCCCAGCATCCCACTGTACTTTCTGAAAGTCTCTCTGAAATTTAGCATGTTTCATTTTTGTATACATGTAAGTATGATTGTCTTGTTTTCCTCTTCAATCTCAGTTTTAGAGAAGGCAAACACTTAGAGAAATGTTTACAGTTCTCTTTCTGACATCATTCTCTCAGAATTAGCATAGGATTTTATTTTTTTTGTGTGTGGAAAATTCCATTACGGACATTGAGCCAGATTCTAATCAGTAGACCCATCAGATGCTGGTGCTGCTTTTTGGATAAAGAGAAAAATTCAATCATAGGGCAGTTTTTTATGAGTAATTATATTAGACACACTGCTAAGTGTAAAATTAAGTGAGAAAGTGACTTACGAAGTAAAGTCTTTTTTTGCTTGATTCAACCCTGTGTTGAATTGTCTGTGAAATAGTAGATAATCTTTCATTCATCAGTTTGTGCATGCTCTTTCGTTGAGGTTGGAAAATGCTGTTGTGCAGAGCCCTAAGAGGTTCTTTTGCCACCTTTAATATACTTTATTAGGTATGCATATACCTTGGGCTAAACTCACTGTGCTAATCCTTTAGTCTTGAATTTGGGCTTAGATATCAGTATAATGGCTGCAAAGAACTGTAATGAATATTTGAAATACTGTGAAAACTTTTTCAGTATTGTAATGATTGCAAGTTCTCAGGTTTTCAACTCTGCTTAAAGCAATGTGAAGCTGCAAGAAGTGCTACGTATTGGTGTTTTTCCTGTTTTTCTTGCTGCTCCATTTTAAATGTGTGGTTCTAAGCCATAATTACCTCATGCTGCTTAAATCTGAATGTTAAGTGCAGGATCTGTAACAGTTAGTACTGTTTTGAGCATTTAAAATCAGACTTAGTTTGACTGTTCCAGTTTGCCTGTGATACAAAGATCATATTTAACATACTTTCTGTTTAAATTGAGGTGATTCGTGTACACAAACCTAGGTAATAGTTTGGCACTGCCAGGCTGCAAAAAATGAACTAGAAGTAGAAAACAAAGACAAAAAATAAGAGCAGAGGACCCATGTCATAGAATCATAGAATGATTTGAGTGGGAAGGGACTGTAAAGATCATGTAGTCCAATCTGCCTGCCAGAGGCAGAGACATCTTTCACTAGATAAGTTGCTCTAAGTCCCATCCAGCCTAACTTTGAGGACTTCCAGCAATGGAGCATCTACAAATTCTCTGGACAGTCTGTTCCTGTATTTTACCCTTATTATAAAAACTCCTTCCTTACATCGAACCCAAATCTACCCTTGGCAGCTTTCTAAATGGTAAAAGAAAGGGTTTTCCTTCCTTCATACCAGTGTGCGTAGGTGGCACCTTTCAGCTTCTGCAGTAAGTAGGCCAAGTGTCCTACAATTACCAAGCTCCTTTGGTACCAAATCCTGAACTGCTAATGCAAGCCCTTGCACTTATCCTTAGAAAAGGATGAATTGTGTTTATGGGAGCTTTTTATATGCAGACATTAAACGTTGCGTTACTCTGTAAATACAGTTGAGGGATTTCTGTAAAGAAAGGAGTGAATCGATGCTATTTCTGCCTGTGATTATCAAAAACTTGGTCTGAAAATTTTTTGCGTGGACGTGAGGACAGAAGGATCTCACTGATGAAATGAGAAAAAGGATCTAGCTTTCTGGACTAAGTGGTGCTTTGGTTGCTTTTACAGTTTTATTTTTACTATCAGCTATTTTAGGCACACCATTTTTATTCAAGTCAACAAAAGGCATAATTGGTCTTGATGAATGTTTCAGAGATGAAGATGACACCTAAAGGAACCAAAAAGCATTCATTAGAATCAAAACATAGTTCACACAAAATAAATAGTAATTAAATGTTGGAATGTTCTGGTTTTATATTATTGAGATAAAATAATGGAATCAGTGGATTAACCATTTATTTAAATAATAAATTTAAATATTATTTAAATATATATGATAAATATATATTGATATGTGATATCAATATATATCAATGTATTGATATCTTTGTGCTTCCTGGTATCTTCAGAACTGATGCCAAAGTAACTGATAAGATGCTCACCATGCAACTAGGGCAGCACTGCCCAGCTAGAAAGCTGCAAGTGGGTGCTTGGAACTTACGAGAATTACATTACTAGTAAGTGTAGAAGCTAACAGGGTTTCAGGGCATAAATTAACTGGTTACTGCTTTCCTTTTTTTCAAAATTCATAATTGGCATATGCATGTATGGATATGGGCTTTTTGCTCTGTTCAGATTCTCTTCAAAAACCTGAGTACTACACCAGCGTGGGATTTATAGCTGGTACAGTCTCATTGGGAGAAGCTGTTTCAAAATGATGGGGTTTTGTATTAACTTTAGGATAATCTTGTGTTTTGCCTTGTGAGGATGCCTTTCGACACCTGATACATTTGTAGTTGCAACCTATTAGCACTTACACAGTTTCCTTTCAGTTGCTTGAAAACATTGGCAGACTTGAGGTCAATGTGATATTCCATGGGGTCTGTTATTTTAGATGTCTGGTTTAGGCCAGTTCTTTTCATAAAAGTTTTTAGGCCACCCCCAGGAAAGATGCATAACACAGGTTTATTTAGGTCATCCGTTTTGTCACAGAAGCTCTAATGCCTTCAGTGTTTTGGATCACCAACCACAATTCGGCATGTAATGGAGATAGTCTCACTGTTAGCGGTCTAATTATTTTACTGGAAGAAGTGAGGGGGAGGTCGGATACAACAAATTAAAACATGCGTTACATTATCTCAACCTTTTCCACGCTAGGGAGAGACCTGACAGGGTGGAACTGCAGGGTCTGTGATGTACAGCTTTCCCCTGAGAGTGCTGGTGTATTGCTGTTGCATGGAAAGTGTATTGGTGCTGAAATCCACAAAGTCTCTTGCTTTACACATAACTGCGTGTAAATATTCTTTGGGTTTTCAGACTGGAACTCCCCTTTTAACTCCCACCTGTATGGTGTCAGAGAGGCTGTACATCTGCACGGAAGCGTACTGGTATTGTTGAAACTGTGTTTGTTCAGTCTTTCAGGACACTGATGTTTGTGGATGATCACTATTCATTTGAGGATGCCGCAAGGTTTCTATATTAGCTTTGTTGTAAAAGACCTGTATTTCAAACTTTTAAATGAGGTAGGTGGTTGATGGATAAGTTTAGTGCATTACTTATACCAGTCCTTTGATTTGAAGTGGTGTGTGCTGATAGGAAGAGGGAAAGAAATGGCTCATTGAATGTAGATTAAAAAAAATTCTGGTAATGGTATCCTGTTTTGTTCGTTTTGTGACCGTTGTTGTCCCAGGCATAAAAGGATGCCTTATAGGTCTGACACTACACTGCAGAGGTAGTTAGTGTTGGGTAGTGAGGTATGTCTCCACTGTAGTAAGCATTATGTGATGATAGCTACTTGTTTATTAGATAAATTCTGAATGTCTGTTAATCTGAACAAACCAATTAGAAAACCAGCAATGGCACACATTGTTACACAACAGTGAATTTGGTCTGCTTTGCTTAATTGTTTTTTCCCTAATCTCAGTGCTGTTTTACTCAGTCACAGAGAAAACTTATCTGGACCTTAGTTTTGCAATTAACAGCATGTTGCCCTGAGACACAGACTATACACGTTTTTGTTGATGCTTTCTTCTGGACAACTAAAGGCAGTGGGGATTTTTTTCAGCTAGCCTGATACTAAGAAAAAATGTGACAGTTTAAAATCCTATGTGCCAAAATCTTGCAGGAGATACCAACTATTTTATTCTGTTTTTTTTTAAATCTGAAAATCATTATATGGAAGGATTTTTCTTTCACTTCATGATGAAAGGATGAGAACTCTTGATCTTTTTAAGTTATCGTTCCTGGTACCTTTTCCATGTCTCAGCACAGAGACCTTAAAGTCCTTTAGATATGGAAATAATATCATAAAATAGTTCATTAAGAGTTACGTTAATGCAAATGAATTTTCTTTTGTGCCTTTATATTGTGATGTCTGTATGTTTCATTCAGCAGTATCTCCAAATCAATGCAGAACAACAGGACACTTTCTTCTCCTTTTAGCAGTCAAACAGATATTCAGCCATGACTGAATTGCTATCTCGCTCTGTGACCAGAGGGAGGCGTGTACTTTCACCTTAATAGTACACTTGAAGTATCTCAATACAAGTGAAAATTCCTTCAAGATGCCTATGGACTCCATTTGAGCCAGTTAGTCCAAACAGGGGCTTTCTGTCTCCTGACTCTTTAGGTTCTAGAATTTTCTTATGCAATTTCTTTATGCTTCAAGTTTTGATTAGCAATCCACTGTAGAAAATTGCTATATTCATCTAATTAATCATTTCACTGAATTGTAACTATCTAAATGATTTTGTGATCTTAAACACACAAAACCCCCCCCCAAAACCCAAACAAAAAACCCCAACCCAAACCAATCAACCAACCAAACACCCCAAACCCCAACCCATTCAACAAACAAGCAGTAAAGGAGAAAACCTCTCATTTTCATGTACCATCAGATTGAATTTTTAGGACTGGTAGTTACTCTGTATATTATTTTGCTTACTCTTGGATTTCTAGATGGTGGGATAAATAACTTTTGTTTGCATGTTTTGATTGAACCTCTCTGTCACTGTTTTACTTTGTGTTGGAAAGCTTTACCCGTCAAATCCTTAGAGATGTGTGACTTGTCAAAAATCTTTTAAACTTAAAAGTAATGTCTTGAAAAAGTGCTGTTAATGGTGAATTCTTTATCTCTGAATAAACCAAGCTAGAGAAGATGTGGAAGTGACAGATAAAAAAAGTCAGCAAATGCATGGCTGAAATCCAGAAATCAGTAAATGAAAAGTGAGTTTTTAAATTCCCACTGATCTCTCTCAACTCCATTTCAAATCTGTTCTGATACTAATTTCAAAAGACTACAACAAATTCTTATATCCTGAGGAATGTAAAGGCAGAACATGGACAGTGATGATGTAAATATTTTCTTAATGATTTATTTTCAAGTTTTGCTTGATCTAGACTTCCCACCATGGGGTATTTCTGAAAAGCCACGTTGCAAAACAAGATTCTTCTCAAGCTTTTATGTTCTAAAGTACTGTAGAGATGGCTTTCCCTACTTCATGTTCCCTTAAAAAAGCTATACTCCTCACCAAGCAAGCAAGAGGTTTCTTTGAAGTTAAATGCAGACATAAAGTTTCTATCCACCCAAGATTCTCAGCAAGAAACAACGTTATCTTAAACAGGGCATACTAGGAGAAACAGATTACTGAGTCTCTTCCAGTTACTAAATGCCTTCTTCAAGCATTGCTAGTGAACAGTAACTACCTCATTAAGGAAATTTCCTTTCCACTTGGCCTTGCCATTAAACCATTGCTCCTAATTTCCTCATTCAGTTTTTCCTATTAACTTAAGGTCATTGCATTAATTTAAGGTCATTGCTTAGCTTGCTTTGTTTTAAATGTGAATTGTACAATCCCTTCTGTTATTGAATTATCCTTTGTATAAATGTGTCTGTCCTGTGCCTCCTTAGCAAAACAAAAATACTGAGCAAATTACATATTCTTAATCTGTAGTATATTATTTGATATCAGGCATTTATTATGGTCCCTCTTTGGACCTTTCACTTTCTCAGTTCTCAGGGTTCTAAACACAGCCCCAAATCCTGATGTGGTTCTGATACTTTGTACTGCTTTATATTTTACTCTGTAATTCCTCTCACCCAGGTAGTGATGGTCCTTACAGAAGCGAGTGATCAGAAGGGATTCAAATTTTAAGAATAATGTAAAGGAAGGAGAATATGTCTGCAGGTGTTTTGAGCATATGTCTAGGGCAACTGTACCCAGAGCTACCCTCAGTTAGCTTGTCCAGAACTGGCTTCTGTCTGTCCGCTTGCCAGCATGTGGACACAGATGTGCTCCGGCATTCAGAGCCGAGTCCCACAGAGCCCGCCTGCTTGCACAGTTGCCAGTGACTGGCAAGATGATTAAAGACCGTGCTGCTGGTTGGTTGTTTTTTCTTTTTACTTATGAAATAGTCAAAAGATGCAGTTCTGCATCTGTACTTAATCCATACGGTCCTAGATGTGCGTATGATTTGATTTCTCTGTACATCTTTGTGCTTCCTGGTATCTTCAGAACTGATGCCAAAGTAACTGATAAGATGCTCACCATGCAACTAGGGCAGCACTGCCCAGCTAGAAAGCTGCAAGTGGGTGCTTGGAACTTACGAGAATTACATTACTTTCAGCATTTCCCCTCAGCTTGAATGTCGGCATGCTGGTTTCACAGCCCAGCATGAGAAAATGAATAATCTCCTGGGGATGAGACCTTGATATTTTTATTACATTCAAGTTTTCCATTCTTGGTGTACTTTTCATAAACTAGGAAAGGCTTTCCTTTGAGACCAGCAGGCATCCTTTGTTTCTGTGTGTTTGTGTCTCTGCAGTTTTCACTGTGATAAATACGCTTCATAAATAATACTGTATTCTACTCCTTGCATGCAGGTACTACTGCAGCAGAGCCTTCCAAGTCTAAAAGTAAGAAGTATATTAATCAGAGATGAGATTCCAATTCCCAGGAAATCCAAGCTTTTCTCAAATCTTTATTCCTGATCAGCATAAAATTAGTCACAAATAAACACTTACCTCCCTGTTTTGAGTCTATTCACTTGCAAGTCTTCTATAATATTTCTTTGAACGTTAACAATAAAAGGAGTACACCTTTTTCAGTTCATATATTAAATTACGGCTTTTTTATTTGGTCTTTCTTTTTTGTTTTGTTTGTTCTCCTTGGTTTGTTTGTGTCCAGACAATCTGGAATGCTGTGGTAGAAATCTGTGGACAAATTACAAGAGTCAGTATCCTAATACTAGCCCTTCACTATTTTACTGGTTGTCTCTGAATGCCATTCAGTTTTTAATGCTTTCAAGAGTATTTCCTTTATAAGTAGTTGAATTACATGGAAGCAAAAGGAAACAAAGCAAATCTAAGTGTCTAGTTCTATACTATTTTTTTGCAGTGTTGTATGACACATGCAATGTGATCAGTAGTACTGAAATGCCCACTGAAACCTCTTTGGCTTTACTCTCTTGTCGTCTCTTACACCTTCCCCCAGGGCAGTACTGCAGAAGCCTTTTATTTGAGATAAATCTGCAAATAAGAAAATATCCTTTGTTTTTGCCTTCAGTTAAGTAATTTTGTAATTTTAAAGTTTAATATTTCATAATGAAAAGCAAGTTACCTTCTTTTCTTGGCTTTTGAGCATTTGTAGCTCAATAAAACTTAGCAGAAAGTTATGAAAAAACACCAAAACAGCCAAATAGTTTAAAAAACTTGATTTAAATAAAAGGCAATGAAACAAGTTTCCCAAACTTAGTAACATTCAAGCAGCAATATTGTGTCAGATCAAAATCCAAGATATTCAGTATCCTTTGTCAGATACTGCCAAATCAAAGGAGATTTCTGATGAAAAAATACCGGGGCAAGGGAGGTTCATGCAAGGATTTCCAGGAGTGTCTTCTTCAATTCCAGTCATCAGGGCTCGGGGAGGTCCTCTACCTGTCCACGTTTCTGTCACTGGTAACAGCATATTAACCAATTCTTCAGTTTTGTCTTTCAACAACAGGAAGAGCTTGTGCAGGCACTTCTGTGTCTGGAAAATGAGCCTTTCATCAGTTGTTAAAATGTTACTTTTTCTCATTTCTCAGAAGTTTGGTTTTGTGAGGGCATATGAATGAAGTTTTAAAAGCCCTGTTGTCTTATCTCTACAATCAGTTAATTCCTTCAATGTAGTAAAGGTGGTTTTAGTTGCTGTCTGGCCATTCTTTATCTGCTTGTGTTGGGAGGGAATAATGGACTTAGAGAAGTAATCTTAAAATACAGACTTTTCTTCTGACAGTGGCATACTGTCCTAACAATTATACAGATTTTCAGTTGTGAAAAGGCCAAGTAAGCTTGTCCTTGGGCCTCCAAGTAACTTATATCCAGTAACTGATATAAGTTGTCTAACTGGAGAAAAAAGTTTTTTTAAAACACCAATTCTGATCTGAGACTTACAGCAGCAATCAGTGATTAATTGTAAATGATCTCTGTTGCCTTATTCCAGCTCTCAGCCTTCTGATTGCACTTCAGATATGCTGCAAATACAACTGAGAAAATGAAACAAGGGAACAAAAAGAAGTGACACATTCCATTTATCTCCCTCTGTTTCACTGCATGCTTTGAGCTGATGAGTCTTCTGTGCCTTAATTCTGGCAAGGGGCTCAGAGGGGAAGAAAAATGTGCATGCCTCAAAGTGTGCTGGGAACTCACAGCCCCACCATGGCTGTGCAGCTCACTATGATGCTTTTAGCTCTCTTTCCCTCTTGGACTACTGAGCACATCCATCAAGGCTCACTGGGAAGTAAGCTAAAGCTTTCATCCTTCCACATGAAAGAGATTTACCACTTTTCTAATCCAACTAGCAGTGAGTACTGCTTCACAAAGTCAATTTCTGATGATGATGAACTGATCAAAAAGGAAAAGGTAAAACGTCCTTCTTCCCTACTCGGATTCTCCTGATGCCACCATTATGCTACTCTGAATGTAGTTATAGTTCAACGTGTTCAACAGTGGTGTTGAACTTCAAAGCTGACTGAAAGGAAGGACAGATCCAAGTCCACACCAATCACAGATCCTGAAGAGAAGATGAATAAAAGACCAAGATGAGTCATCACCCTCATGTGAGTAACAAGTTTATCACTCTTTGAGTAGGGAGCTTTAAACACACAGGACCCATGGTAGTGGCCATTGGCCCAGATAGGTATGGATGCCAAAGTCCTTTTTTTGGACATCTCTGAAACAAAAGTTGAGATGTCACCCAGGATCTATGTGAAAAGTACTCTCCTGGAAGTTTCTCACATTAAGCAAGGAGAGCTCTTCTACATTTGAGGATAATCCCAGAAGGAGTATGCAGCTTTTGTTTCCTTGGCAATATTACAAAGATGGGTCTGAGAACTGCAGATGGGCTGCATCCTTCCCATGTGCCAGCCTGATTATCATGACCCAACAGGTGTGCAGCTTGCATCTAACTGCATTCTGTAGGTCTGTGAAAAGGAGACTGAGTTGTCTGCCAGCATTATAAGACAGTTTAATGATGCAGAGGTCAGACTTCTGTAACCAGAAAATGACAGCAAGGAAAGAAAAATTTACACGTGAGAGCTGCTATAACTATTTTAAGACAGCCCTTGGAACAAAGATAAGGCCTCTTTGAACAGGAGTCACTGAGAAATTTCCAATTAGTTGAGGGGAAGATGATTTGACTTGTGAAATGCAGATTTCTGTTCTGCCATTAACTCTTGAGAAGAACTGTGTGTATCACTTCAGAATCAGATTGATCATCGTGGGTGTCTTCAGGTTTAGCATTGTTTTATGGCTCTTGATCTGAATATGCATAGTAATTTCTCCTGACTTAAATATGAAGACTTGCAGGGGCTGTATGCTTCACAATAATTATTTCTTTAAACCTAATTTCCTCTACCAAAAGGAAAGGTGCATCTGTCTTTTCCTAAAAAGAGACAGGAGACAAATGCTGCTTCCAAAATGTTCATATTTAACCATGAAATAGTTGAGTAAGTTATCCTGAAGGACTGAAAAATGTGTAGGTAAATAACATGTGGTACAGGGACTGGCATAACTTCAGTAGTCAAGGACTAAGACATTTCTTTTAGAAGTATGTAAGCCCTGTGTTTGTCTGTGAACCCAGACCTGGTCCTTTGAAAAAGTAATAATAGTGAATACAGGTGGCAGGGAAGCCTGCAAAGCACGAGCAGGCATAGACTGAAAGCTGTGTGCAGTGTAAGCAGTAATAAGATGTCCTTCTTATTACTGTTCGTTTAGAGAGGGGGAAAAACCTTTTTTACTGAAAACTCTTAAAATATACCAAGGTTAACAACATAGAAAACATTACATATAAAATAGTCTTCAAATTTAATTTTTGTTGATGATCTTAGTTTGCTTGTTAGCCTAAGTTAGAAGGAGATGTTAATGAATGTTAAGTTCATGCTGTTGAACTCTCAGAAGAAGTTATGGTTAAACAGCAGGGTGAACACCTTAACAACTTTTGTTAAAGGCAGTGTTCCCTTTCCACGCAACAGACTGACACAGGAGTTGATGATTTGAAAAGGAAGTTTACTTTTCCTGTCAAAGTAGTGTTACAGGTAGCCTGATGACAGTCTCTGAATTGGAGTATGTTACCTTCAGCACCAAAAGCACCAAAAGACCCTTGATACTCATACTAAAGCAGCATTGCTACATTTTTGTCCCCTTGTTCTCTGGATAGAGCAGGTAGCAGCAAAGGTCTCATGCACATGCTGCATTTTTGAGTCCATTGCTTTGTTTGAGGAAGTGCTCAGGACTTCAGTGTCCAGCATTCTTATGCTGGATACCAGTGTAACAACTGAATAATGTTTATTAGACTATTTGAACTAATGGAAGGATTTAGCTCAGTCTTTGTTGATGTTTTAAAATATTTATTTGTTTACCTGTAAAATGTATTTCTAAATTTTGCAAATCTGTAAACATGAAACAGTTGCTGTTCTGGTTGAAATGAACTGGAGACAGAGGCCTGCTGCAATTCAGAGATTCAGAATGAGTACAAAATACCTAAGGTACTATGGTGGAGGGTGAGAGTGTGTGTATGGGGGGTGTGTTGGATTTTTTGGGGTTTTTTCTCTTTACTTTGTTGGTTAACTGAGTAAGCTTTCTGGTGAAAGAAGGTAAAGTGGGTCTGGAATACACAGAAGCTTAAAATGGAAGTCTGAAAAAGTCACAAAATGACACTATTAAAGGTGGATTTCTGTAAAATGTTCTTGGTGCGCTTGTAATTCACATGTTGCTGCATGACAAGATCCAGCTGCTACCTGTCAGCCTGATCATGGGTCACACAGATGGCCTAAGCATGGCCCATTAGTGAAGTAAAATGCATTCATGAAAAACAACTACAAGTGAGGCTGTTTACATTTAAAATTCAGCACACATTTAGCTAATTAATAGGGCTTCAGCAAGGGACTCATCACATTACAGCCTTCAGAAATTTATTTATTCTGGACTAGAGCAGCATATCAGGCTACATTTTGTAGAAATGCTGAGGTTCTGGTGCTCGCATTTGGATTGACAGGTCTGTTTAAATTAGAAATCCCCCTCAATTTGTTAGATCCGTGCCAAGTTTCAACATGTCCAGTCCCAGGCCTAGTAACCAGCTTTCTGCCTTACACAGAAGTTGTTTGAAATTTGTTTGGAGCTCTTGAATAACAAGGAGACACGGTGTTTTAAAAAGCAGGATTTAAAACAGATTTGTCCAGTGATTATCTGTTCAGATGAAGGGTGAATAATGAACCAAAATTTGATGGGAATTCTATGTGCAGAGTGCTGAGTTGGAAGGGAACTACACAGATCATCAAGTCCAACTGCTGGCCCTGCACAGAACATCCCCAGGAGTCACACCATGTGTCTGAGAGCATTGTCCAAACGCTTCTTGAGCTCTGTCAGGCTGGTGCTGTGACCACTTCCCTGGGGAGCCTGTTCCAGTGTCCAACTACCCTCTGGGTGAAGAATCTTTTTCTAATATCCAAACTAAACCTCCCTGACACAACTTCAGGCCATTCCCTCAGGTCCTGTCCCTGGTCACCACAGAGGAGAGATCAGTGCTTGCCCCTCCTCTTCACCGCATGAAGAAGTTGTAACTGCAGTGACATCTCCCCTCAGCTTCCTCTTCTCCAGGCTGAACTGACCAAGTGACCTCAGCTGCTCCTCATACGGCTTCCCCTCAAGGCCCTTCACCATCTTCACTGCTGTCCTTTGGATGCTCTCCAATAGCTAATACCTTTCTAATATCACCCAAAACTGCACACAGTTATTTACAGTTCTAGCATATAAGTCTGTGTTTTAAAAAGAAACTGCTGGTGCTGCCTTCCCTTCTGTGGGGGCTGGGCTTGATAATCAGATTCATCATCTGCAAGACAGACCCAGTGAACTTGGATGGCAGTGAGCAAGAGGTTGCCATAAGCAGAGCTGAATGTTTGTTTTTCAGTTTTGCATAACTAATTGACAGCTTATTAGGAAAGCTGAAAGCTAGAGGCAGGAAAACAAATTGGGTACAGCAGAGGAAAATTATTGTTACAGCTTTTGGGTACCAGGGACATTTAAGCCACATTAAAAAATTATCCTTCATGAGGGCAGATGGAGCGGTCTGTCAGGAGGCCTCAGGAATAACTTTCAGCTGAATGTGTTGGTGTTGCCACTCCTTTCATCCGGTGTCTGTGCTTCTGCAGCACACTGCCTGACTGCTACAACCACGGCCAGAGCAACAATAAATCTTGTTGCTTGTTCTGGTTTTCTTCTCTGAGTTCTCCAGTTGTCCTGTTCCTGCATCTCCATGCTATGCTGGATGGCTGCACTGTTCACCTGCGTGGGGCCTGATGGGCAAGAGTGCTGACCATATGGGATGCTGCTGGCTGGGCTGTGAGTTCCGTAGCTGCTCTGAGACTGCTACCATGTGCAAGGCACCCAGTGCTGCTTCCCAGGGCTCCTGTGTCTGCCAGCAGCATCCTGAGCCATGCTTCTGGAAGAGGAACTTTGGTGAGGGCAGTGTCAGCTGTATTGCACTGGTTGACAAACAGGATAACCAACTATAGGGAATGAAAGGATGTATCCAGCCTCAAAGAAAACATGTAAAGAGCAAACAGCCTTGCCTGCCAAAACATCTACCTCAAACACCCTAAAATAAAAAAAAGTGTTAATTATGTTAAAATAGTTCTGATCATATATGTCTTGTGGCCACGATGAAAGCAGCAGTCTTAAAGATAAAAAATACAGAAAAAATAGCTTCAGAGATAGAAGAGAAGGCTCTTCATGCAGTCCACTGATTTATGTTTGAGAGTGGGAGAAACTTGTTTCTTAATTTCTGTTACAAGGAGAGGAAAAGTTAAGGAAAAATTATTTTTATGTGGCTTTGACTGGAGATTTCATGTAGCTGGTCGTAAAATACCATCAGATCTTTTTAAGGCTTCTTGCAATGATTTTTCAAATAGGACTTCTAAGGAATATCTTTTGGGTCATGTAAAAATAGGACTTAAAGAGTAGAATTTCCATGGCAGCATTCTGAAGCTCATCCTGCCTGTTTAGCTGGCCCTGTGCCTTGTGCTGGGAGCATTTCAGTATGTTCTTGAGGAAAATGTTGTGAGGAGGAGGAGGTTTGTTAAGAACTAGCTGAAGTTTAGACAGCCAGAGGGCTGTGTGAAAAAGATGGGCATTACCTAAGCCAGAAAAGAACTAGGCTGATGAAAACTGGAAAAAGATTGTACCAGATTTTTGAAAATAAACTATAGGAGAAAGCAATAACTTCAAGATAATGCATTGTTTGTAAATGAAATAATAACATCCTATCTTAGACAAAATAGGAAAAAGTCTGTAAAAAACCCCAATATATAGGAAAAAGCAATCTAAAGAAATGTTAAGTAGAGCATGTATATTAAAAGCTGAAAATAATTTCCAGTAATCCAAGTGAGTAGTTGTACAAATGGTTCTCATTCGAAGGGGACAGATATCTTCAGGTGCACCATATTTTCAGATGGCAGGAACCAGATTATGAGCTGTAGAAAGCAAGTGATAACTCTGCAGAAGGAGGACTACTCAAGAAAGAAAAAAAAACCCCATAATTATTCTGCATGAATCAGAATAGTTAGGGTTGGAAGGGACCTCTGGAGATCGTCTAGTCCAAACCTCCTGCCAAGGTAGAGTCCCCTATACCAGGTTACAGAGGAACCTGTACGAGTGGATTTTGGATGTCTCCAGACTGGGAGACTCCATGACCTTCCTGGGCAGCCTGTTCAAGTGCTCTGTCATCCCCAGTGTTTGAGGTGGAACTTGTGTTTTAGTTTATGGCCTTTGCTCCTCGTGTCACTGGGCACTGCTGAAAAGACCATCCTCTGGGACCATCCTCTTGGCACTTGCCTTTGAGATATTTATATGCATTAATGGGATCCTCTCCCAGTCTTCTCTTCTCTAGTCTAAACAAGCCCTGCTCCCACAAGTCTTTCCTCATAAGAGAGATGCTCCAGTTCCCAAATCATCTTTGTGGCCTCCTCTGAACTCTCTCCAGCAGCTTCTTGGGTCTTACTCAGGAGCCCAGAACTGGGCACAGAACTCCAGGTGTGGCCTCACCAGGGCTGAGTAGATGGGCAGGATCATTTCCCTCAACCTGCTGGCCACACTTCCCGATGCATCTCAGGGTATCAAACTGTAATGATTTTAATGACTTTAATTGCTGTCTATTGCTACATTTGTTCCATCTCCAGAAACGGATATAACAGAAGTAAAAGAGCCATAGAAAAGGCTATCGTGTGTGTGTGTGTGTGTGTGTGTGTGTGTGTGTATATGTATGTATGTATTTGTGTATTTATGTATATATATTTTATTTTTATTTGTAAACCAGAGTGCAGATTACACAGACTCTTCAGCAAGGCTGCTGGAGTAAATGCGACTACTCTCACAGTTTCTGAAGCATAGAACAATTGCTAAAGTTCCTGAAGCTTAAGAAACTGTTAAGATTCGCTGGATGGGTGGGGGGAAATGGATGTGGAAAATTAGAAGCAGTTTAATACAAGTTGATTACCCACAAACTGTATTTGCAAATGTGGTGGATAAAGGCAACCATATCCATGAGGAAGAAGAGCCTAAAATTAAACCAAGTGTAAAACAACTGTAACTGGTAACAATTGGTATGACTGAGAATACATTAAATGTAGGAGATTGATAAGAGAAATATTCATAGGGGGAAGAGGAGAGGAGAAATTCTGTAGTTACCAGGACAAAGAGGCATGCTCTCTGCCTCTGATTCAGCACTTTTTGTAGTTCATAAAAGAAAAATAAGTGCTAGAAATGAAAATGCCGAGGGTGTTACTCAGCATCTTTTCTGACTGATACCTAAAACTGCTATTAAACCAGTTTTAGTCTGGCAAAAGGAGACACAATTTTAGCTATATGTCTTGTTAATGCAAGGAAAAAATAGTATCACAGTAATTAATATGACATTCATTAACTCTTTGGGCAGACCTTCATGTGAGATGGTTGCTTGGAACCTTAAGATCAGAATAGCTACAGTCTTGCTATATTAGTTAAATATAAGCTAGGTTTCCCTTATCAGACTTCACTTATGGTAACTGAGTCAGATTCCTTGGTCAGAAGGTTAAATATTTGTTTTCTAAAGATGTAAACAAGGTCATGTTAAGCTTGCGAGCAGTTTCTGACTTAAGGAACTATAATAGCAATAGCTTCTCCAGAGCTTTTATCTATTTTTCTGTCTACTCTGTTGGTGTTTTATCTTCTCTGGGACTTCTCTCCAGTGATTTGTTCATGCTCGTGTTTATGTATTTTAGATTAATTTGTTGCTGGTTAAAACAGATGCCTAAGAGGAGGGAATAAGAATAAATACTGCTTCCTCCCAGGTGAATGTTGTAATATCATTAGTCCAGAGAGCCAATTTCCCATGTCTCAGCTGTATTAGGAAGATGGAGATGGGCTTGACTGGGGAAAGTCAGTCCCCTCATTGACGGAGAATTCATTCTTTCGACAACAGGACATAGAGTTTTAATTCTCCCAACCTCCATCACCTCACAATGTGAAGGAAGTGGCTTCTTGCCTGTGTCTTAGTGAAATTGTTTGACTATTTCTCTCCAGGACTGTGAGGCAAGTTAGGTCAGCCGGCTTGATGCTTGACACTGGAGCTCTGAAGAGAAATAAGAGCTTTAGATATCATCCCTTTTGTCTGTGTTTAGACATCTGTGAACCCTGTAATGTTATGCCAAACCTCCTAGTACAATGCTTTTAGCATGTGGAGGCACCTAGGCCTGGAATTTCCACTGCATGGTAAAGTCCTGCTATCAGAGCTGCAGGGTCCTTCTGAGGTCTGTCCCTGAGTTTTCCCAGCTCCTTGCATTATAAAGGACTTCTGATGTCTGTATGCCACAAGTACTTAAATAATTCATGGTTTAAATAAATGGAAAGAGTGAAATGGTTTTTAGGATGTGTATGTAAATGCTTTCAAATATAGTGGTTTGAGAATTCATTGAAGGCGACCTTAGTGAAAACTGCCCATTGCAGGATTTCTCTCCCCCCATCTCGCAGTCCCCACTACATAGCCAAGCTGTGAGCCAAGTTTGGCAGCTCACAGAGAGATGGAGCAGGTTGTTTCAGTTATCCATTTTTTGTTAATTTTCAGCTGGATCAGCTCCTTGATTTATATGACTGACTCATGGAATTGAGATAATCAGCAGATTTGAGTCATCTGCCAGATAGCCAGTGAACACTTGGTGAGGAACTTGGGCAAGAGGTATTGGCTGCCTTTTGGTGGCTGCCAGTCTCAGACTGTCATAAGCGTTTCTGCTCAAGACTACTTCTTTTTCCTAGCATTTTAATAATTTGCAGGGAAAATGGAATGATAATACTATTGGCCTTGTTAGATGTCATTATTTAGGTGACAGAGCTGGTGTTAATGTACACACACAATCATTCAAATTTCATCAATGAAAGAACTTCAGTGGTAATGTGGAAAATAATTGGACAATGCTTCTTCACCTTTTTTTCCAGCATTCTGTAGCAGATTAAAACTTTGTCCACAGATAGCAATTTTCTTTCTTAATAAAAGATAATGCTGCCCCCCTCCAGGTTCTCTCCATACTTTTTCACTTTTAGGTACAGATAATCATGATTCTGTTGTGACATGTGAAGAAGCTTCAATAGTATTTTCTTCAGGTAGTGTGTGGCTCATAATTCTTACATAAAAACACAAAGTGAAGTGCACCCAATTAAACACCTGCAGGAGTAAAATAGGATAAGGCAGGAGAGAAGTCACCTCTGTGTACTTGGGTTACTTAGTCTGTGGTACATTTCTTTCCTACGCCTGTTTGCACAAATTAGAAAATGTAACTTTTTTCTGACACTGTTCCCAGAGTTCTCAATTAGATAATATGAGAAAAACTAATTACTGTCTTCTGTTCCCAACTGAAATATCAGAAGATGTTATCTAAAAAGATGAGGAAGTCAATAACAGTTCTATTGGGTTTTAGATTGATGACACTGATGTCTACGACTGTGTTGGAGTCAGAAGTTCATATTACTTATGTAGCATTTAGATAAAGTCTCTATGGTATTATGGATTATTTTGAAGCTGTCTCCAATCAGTTTTTCTTCTCTAAATAAAGCTGCAGAATGGAAGCCCAGCCTCAGGTTTACTCTAAAACTAAAACCAACCAAACAAAAACCGCTAAATGAAGCGTAGCATAATATCCAGAAAGTGGTAGCAAATTAGGGTTCCAAAGTTACTTTCGGGCTGGAACCATGCCATATATGACAATGTATAACAAAACTGCCTTTTTTTCCTCACATTATGACTTCCTTACCCATTAACTCCGTGGGCATAATGTTCAAAAATGGTCAGTGTTTAATAAACAGTGTTTTTGATGAAGAAAACAGTGCATCCAGTTTAATGCCGTAGTTCAGTTTAGTGTTACTTCTGAGTATGTCTGAGTAGCCATGAGAAGGGGGCCTGGGCCATGTTTCAGTGGCTGCTGCACATGGAGTCAGGGGAAACCTTGGATGAGGGGAAGCTGTATCTTCATGGATGAAAGATCTCCTAGGAATATTCCAGCAGGGAGCATACCCAGGCTTACAGGCTATAGAGAGGAAAATTACTTCCTAGGGACTGGGAAGCCATTGAAAGTTTCTTGACTAGAAAACAAAACCATAGAAACCTTGAAGGTCTGATGGACAGGGGATTAAGTTTTGAGTTCAAGGACTGTTTATCTGGATTACCCAGTGGATCTAAGTTCTTGGTATTCAAAGTTTCCTCCTCCTAGATGACTATTTCTTTTTAAAAAATATTTTTAAAATACAGCCTTAGCATCTGGAAATACTGGTATATTCTCATGTGTTCAGTTTAGACTGAAGATGGGACAAAACTGGCATAGAGTCTTAATTAAAATGGCATAGATAAAGACAGATGTTAAAAAGGTAGCATCTTGCTTTTAATTAAGTACAGGGAAGTATTGCTGGAAAGCTAGCATGAATCTTTATTTGAAGTAAAGCTCAAATCTGGTCAAATTCCAGTGTAAATCCATTTCTGTTGCTGGCATTGAGACATAACTGCCTTTTTTAAACTTTTTATTTCGGGTTTATTCAAATCTAGCAGTGGCTGTTTCATTCTTGATGTCAATTGTTCTTTGCATCCCAAAAGATCAAAGGCTGAGCATGACAGTGACGTTTTCCTGCCTTTTGACAATGTGTTTATGAACTGCCTCTGTGATGGTTTCACTGCCAGTTTCTTACTTGATGACATTGCAGCTCTAATTGCTTCCGGATTGCATGGCTGAAGACAAACCTTGCTCTATGCCTGGAAGCTCCAAAGTTTTTTGGTATAATTTAATGCAGACAGATTCCAAATGCAACCTGCTAAATAATATCTTGATATTATATCTTGATATGATATATATATCTTGGTATAATATCTTGATATGTTGAGCTTGGCTCTGTCAGCATGTGAAGAAGTACTTGCCAAAACCAATTGGATGTGCTGGGTGAGAACGAGGGCAGCTCCAGGTAATGCCAAGGCAGCAATCTCGTATTTGCTGTAGCTTGCACACATCTCGTAGATGTGTGCATCTTCTAGCTGTGGCTGCTCCACGAGCACGTGCTCTGGGACGTGGCACAGCTGCTGCACAGCTTTGCTCCAGTGTGCCGGCCTTCGTAGTTCGAATCTGACAGTCTTGTAAAAACTTTTTTCTCCTTGACTTGAAAGTAAGAGTTCACTTACTTTGTCTTGTTGGGCAGCTGCATACTGACTTTGTGACTGCAGCAAGTATTAGACTTACCTTCCAAAAGTGTGTTTCTTGTTGTAGTTTTTTCCTTTTTTTAATCTTTACCTCTGATGTGTTCAAATTCTATAGCCTTTTGCCTGTTTCATGTTTTATGGGCTGAATTCCTAGTCTGAGGGTGAGATAATCTGAATTATTACAGTGAATGGAGCCATGAATTCTGAAATGACACCACAATACAAATTCTAAATACATGCTTACTGCTTCTATTGTAACTGATTTTTTTCAGTATTTTAATTGTGATCATGATAAATATGCAAATTCTACAGTAAATTAACCTGTCTGTAATAATAAATGTGTTGAAAGATACCATCATTTGTAGAAGTGACCACGATAAGGAGGTTGTTTCTGGCTGTCATAAAATTCATGATTAAAATAAAAAACCTTGGGGGATTATTCTGGGCTCTTCAGACCATCAAATTAGAAAATTTGTGTTAGAAGATGACAGAAGGCTCTTGGTATGAGTAATGTGTTTCAGAAGTTGGCAGATGAATAGTGCAAATGTTTCCAAATAGCCTGACACAAAATTGAGTTACTTTTTTATAAAAACTACTTAGATCAGTGTAAGTCTGTTTATTAGATAAGTAAGTGGGAAATATGTTTTGAGAATAGTCTAAAAGAAGCTGTAATAAAAATGAAAAACCTTACGCATTAGTGGAATTACGACTAGAAATTGAGTGGAATAACAGTTCAAAGACTGAATGAGAAGAATTTGCGATCAGACTTTGGCTTTGCAGTGGTCAGGATTTAGCCTTATGGGTGACAAGAGATGTATGGTCTTCTCTCTGGGCATTAAAAATGCATTATGATGTTGACTAATAGGCTAGTCACAATAACCAAATAAGTTTTATCTTGGTGTAAGCAGAACTGTTTTTACAGCAGGAGGGTAGTGTTTGTTTGCTTATTACATTTGACTTGTAAACCATTTGCATTTCTTGCCAAAGTTCTTGAAAACATTTTGGAATATATAGGTGCTACTCTTATTTGAAAGCTAAAAAATAAGCATACATTCCTGTATCTTTCTTATTTATTTAAACTGGTGCCCATAACTGGAGAAAAGAGAAAGGAGGTGAAGTCTTGTCAGGGTGAATTTGAAACCAGACTGGGAGCAAACTGGAGAATGAGAACCTTTCAGCATCATGGTGGTGTTGGTTTTCATTTATTTTTCCATCCTCAGTTCTCCACTGTACTTGTTGCTGGGAGCTGTGAAGCAAAAAAATTCAGGGCTTTGGGTTTTTTTTTGGGAGGGGCCCTCAATTATAAGAGCTCTATGAAGATTTTTTTTCTTTCTTTTATGTGTAACTGTCCAACAAAACTCTGCAGGATCTTGAATTACACTGGATAGATAACTAGGTTTTGTCCCTTGGTACACAACCATAGTTATCTCTAGGAAGGAGGTTCCTCTGACTGTAATAATTTCAGACTGCCCCATTAACTACAAAGGAAGTTTCATAGGTTGTTCTGCTATTATCAGCACCTCCCTCTGGAAACCCAGAAAAGGAAAGGCATGGTTGTGGAAATGCTGAGGGAGGAGGATAAAAGCATATGGACAATGTCTTCCCCATCATCCCAGCCTGGGTGCAAATTTTCTTACCTCAGCTTACATTCTTTTGGACTTCAGGCATTACCTGAGCACTATGGACACCATGGAGGTCAGGGGCAGCAGGAGCTTGACAGGCAGTAGTTGTTCCTGTAAGAGGTAGAGGCAATAACTGGCTGGTGTGGCTGTAGAGAAAAAGTTAACTGTTCACTTTTTGTGTCTTAACGTGTTTGATCAGTTAAATCTTTGCCATAGAATATACTGCTAGCAAGGCAAAATAGCTGATGATTGTATAAAATAAGAAATTGAAGGTGTTTCTGATTTGAAATGATACATTGAAAAGTAATCTTTAAAATGGTCTAGAGAATGTTGAAGTGTAGAGAATTAATATTTTCTAAATATTAAGTACTCTAAAGAGAGAGCAAACTATGACTAAGAAGCCTCAAAGTTACCATAAAAGCTATTTGGACCTTGACATGTAATTGGAATGCATAAAAATAGTCCAACTTGTAAAAGTTTGCATTCTGCACGCTGAAATCTAGAGGGATTAACTGCAGACCAACTGTTCATTAATCTTCCCATTGAAGCATTGCTGTCTGAAGTGCAGCCAGCTGGGTGATTATTAAATCTAAGGAAGGATTTAAGATTTAGAATGCATTTTGAAGCTTTTTTGTGTGTTATAACTTTCCTGCCGACACCATGAATTGATCACCCTTGTGAAAAATTAGTCAAGGAAAAGGTACTGTTGTTTTTTGATACACAAAGATTAGACTTAATAAAGGGGAAGAGGGGAAATGTATTTATGATAAAGGCTGACTTTTAAAGAAAGTTGTATTGGAATAAAAATATTTGTAAGACTACAGTTAGCAGCTAAATCTTGCATGCCAATGGCTTAGTGTCTGCCAGCTCTGAATATCCTTTATAACTTTCCAGAATAGAAATGCATTCTAATGAGTGATGAAATGGTATTGCTGTTGAGAAATGTCCACACAAATAATAATGCATTCTAAGTGCAAAGATGTAACAGACAATTCCCCAAGCACTGCCATTTTCATGATGCATTGTCCCTGCTTGCATCTGCACTCATATTCCATTGTTCTTATGTTCTTCTTAAAACAGAAACACTTTGAAGTACAGATTGTCTTTTGGGAGAAGCAAGGAAGAAATTTTTGTAACACCAGATACATTGTCATCACAAAACTACTATTATCTATCACATCAGTTGTAATTAAACTCAACTGTGTTGTTCCATCCTGTTTCTCCCCAAACGATTTTAAAGTCTTCTGTTGTGACAATTGAGATCTTCTGGAAGGTATTTGCACCACTTGCCTTGGCATGTTTTGTAACAGTCTGGGCAATGAATCTTTGCAAGCTTCTCTGTCTTCATTGTGGCAAGAGAGGTTCCTCTAGGGAGTGCTTCAAAGCAGAGCCTGCATTAGGAGCTCTGGGTTGTCCTCTGGAGGGGTGTACCATGGCCCAGCATATGGAGTGGGGTCTAAAATGGGTGAATTGCACAGCTAAACATGAGTTGTAGGATGGTTTGTACTCCTTTAATCTTCTAGTTTGAGTCTCTTTATTTACTTGTCTCCAATCATGCAGTTCTAGATACCTGTGGCAGTTGTTACCTTCTTTTCTCCTGTTCAGCCTATTTGTTCTTACTTCCCTTATTTTAGTAATGATGGAATTATTTTTTAAACAGTGGTAGTGAACTATCCTAGCAGCTGTTGGGTCATGCAGGAGGCAACAGGTGCAAGCAGCGTTTTCTATTTGGTTTGGGATGGGAAGCACACAGCTGTGGTTCTGCACACTATGTCTAATTTTCAATAATACTGTTAAAACGATGTCACCTTTCATAGGTTGCAAAAGAAGTTTTTTCTTCGATGCAAAGTGGCTGCATTTTCCCATGTGTCTGTCGTTGCCTTAAATCCTGGGAATCATAGTAGGAGAAATGTACCATATTGATAGATAAGACATCATCAATAAGCCTTCAAAGGCTTAAGAGGGTCTATTTTTGTCTTTGTTTTCCAGTGACTACTCAAGTTCTGCAGTATTCATGATGTGTCAGTTCTTTTCCAGTTTCCTTAGGCCACAGAGTGAAGTCAGTGCTTTAACCTTTCTCCCCACCCAACAGTGCCCTTCCTATTCCACCAAAAAAATAAGCCAATAAAACTAATTATTACAGGGAAAGAAAGTGGCAAGTTATTTGCTTAAGTTGTCAGTTTGCTGGCACCTTTTCAGTTGCTAAAACAGAAAAAAAATAATGTTATGGGATGACATTTCAGGTGGCTTCAGCCCAATTTCTATTTGCTCATGTCCTTTTTGAGCATTCAGCTGCAGTGGCAGAATATATAAATTGGAAATGAAAAAGTGG
This sequence comes from Gymnorhina tibicen, assembly GCA_013399875.1. NCBI lineage: Eukaryota > Metazoa > Chordata > Aves > Passeriformes > Artamidae > Gymnorhina > Gymnorhina tibicen. Next base: position 764,985 of record VXAZ01010494.1, on the reverse strand, counting down.
CATTAATCAGTAAAAAAATATATGTTCTGAAACAGTGTCCTCATTTTGCATGAAAGTATTTAGGGTGGTAGTGGGCGATAGGGACTGAAAGGATCTCAGCAGACCTGGTCTGACTGTAGAGCGCCTGGTATTATGTTTAAAAATAGAGACACAGTAGTATGCTCCTTCGAACTAAAAGCTGTTAATCTATACTCAGGTGAAAATGGTTAATTCAGAAGCACATTAATGTTAATAGGGAAGTGAAATAACCAATTATTTCCATCTCTGATAAAATGAACCCAGTGTAATACCAGTGATGAAAACTGTCACTTACATAACTTCCACTTTCAGTCAAGTGGAATAAAAACTAGAACCACAAGTGACTCCAGAGGAAAATTTAGAGAAGTGAAGAACTATTTTCCCTTCCTTATTGTACTTGCCCATTTACTTCAATTTTTCTCAAAGTTAGTGCAAGAAATTGGATTTTATATTTAGTAAGATTGTATCCTAAGAGGTAGCACTATGATGAAAGATAAAGTGCTGGGGCTTATTGTGTTTTGTACAGCACTGAGTAAACACAAAAAAGTCAGAGGATCGAGTTCTTTAGCAAGGCAAATGAAAATGTGAGTTACTGATTTTAAGCAGGTGTGTGTTTTTCTCAAGTTTGCAGGTACCAGAGGTAGTTACGTGTAGTCATCATCTGTTGATTGTGAAATAGATAAATATGCTAAGTAAATGGTTTTTCTCCTAATCCTTTTTAGCAAGACTCTCTGTTTGATATTCATTATTTCTGTGTAAATATGTTTCCTTTTTGAATTCTGTTTTTTTCAATCTTTGTTTTTTTCTTTCTGCTTTATTATTTTTTTCTGCTTTTGTTGTCCTTCATCTTCTTCCCTCATAGTCAGGGTTGGACACCTTCCTTATGGAATTTGCTGGAAAATAGGGACCAATAGTGAAGTGAGAGTAAGCCTTTTTACAGTGACATCGCCAAGGCATGCTGTATTACACATTCAGTTTAACAGTCTTTTTCAGGCTTATGCTATCTAAAGTAGACCCTTCGAAATTCTCATCATCTGGAACTTTTCATTGGTCACCAAAGGGAGGAGTTCTGGTCAGGCAGGATCAGCATACTGGAGAGCAAGCTGTTAGCTCTCTTATAAAGAGGAAAGAAACTCTGGAAGCAGTGTGCTGATCAGCTTCTATTACTTTCATTAAATTTCACTTTACTAACCAAGAAAATGCATTTTGGCAAAAAGATGCTTTGCGAATTACTTCTTTGCCAGGTAGATGGTGATGGATATAACCAAGGACAGTGAGCATGTTGAAACCCTACACAGTGGAGGAAGAAATTCCTTACGTGGTCAAGGAAAACCTCTGCTTTGTATTTGCCTGCTGAAACAGTTTGATGTCTGCTTTGATTGCCAATTCTTGAATAAACTGGGAAAATAGCAGAAGAATAGGTTGATGGTAACTTATCTGGCTTGGTGACAAGACAACCCCTGCATGTAACTTGCAAGCAAACAATGTGTTTGTCAAAGCATAAAACTCTTCTCCCTCCCTTTGGGCTTATGTGTTGCTCAGTATGAAATAAATTTTTCCTTGTGCTTATGGTCTGTATCAGTTAATATATTAAAAAAGATGTTGAGAACATCTCATGTCTAGCGTGGAGTTGGGTTTTTCTTGTTATGATGTTAATTAACATCTTCCCCTGGGCAGGATGACAGCTGAAGTACTGTTTTTGCTGTGGAGCTATTGAATGATTTATTCTAGATCCACTGTGTGTGGTCTGTTCTTTCTCCTATATCTAAAGGTCTTGAGAAACATCTACAGGGATAATACAGCTTTTTTATCAGGAGAATTAATGGATCGAAAAGCCTAGGCCTGTACGGAAGCTGCTCAGTCTCCAGTGACATATGTGTTATTTCCACAATTATATAGGGATGATGAGTTGACCATTTAGGTGTGATTTCAGACCCCATGACATTGTCTACAGTATTCATACAATATCCTAGCCAGGAGAAAAGAACTGTGCAGAGGGGACAGTATTTTCTCCTAAGCAGCACATCAGATTTCCCATGCCATTACTGGACAAAGAATTATAAAGATTTCTTTTAACAGCTGGCTGCTCCTTATGTTTCAACAAACCAAGCATCACAACATTTTTAAATATGCAGATCTATTTCTGCTGTTGTTTTACCTATTTATCAGCTAATTTCTCCCTAGCATAGACAACTGGAAGATGAGGAGTCATTCTGATAATTGCTTACTTATAATTACCCTCATGCAGGGTCTAGCATGAGAGTTTTCAGGCATCATCTTTGGGGAAGATTTGCATCTTTGTGGCTGCTAGAGTTGAATATGTGGCTGTGGATCAGCCTGCAGAGATCTAAAATTATGTGAACATTAATTGCCTGTGTGAGCAAAGTCACTCAGGAGGGAATACATCCAGGTGGTATTTGGAGAATAACTTCTCCAGAATCCTGGTACCATCTGAGGGCCAGTACCATGAGGCACAAAGTCCCTCACATGCTTCAGCCTGAGCAATGGGGCTTGGCCAAAGGGGAAACTGTACAGTTAAAGTGAAGATCACAATAGCCTGTTCAAGTGGAGGCATAGCAAAAGTAATCCACAGCCATGCTCATGAAGGCAACAGTCTATATACTATGTCTCACTAGGGTGCAAAAACTATTTTTGCTGTTGTCAGCTGTGAAAGGAGGATAAATATGCTTGTTCCAAAAGGGTATCTGGTTAACTTTAATAAATGAATCCAGGAGAAAACGCTGCTTCTGGGTGAAACAGTTTTGTGGGTTTTTATGTGTATTGTCACTATATCTCTGTTTGTACTAATGCCCAAAGCACAAACATTGCAGTACACGAGTCTGTGAAATGTGTAGTCATTGGGAACAGCAATTTGGGTAGACACTGGCAACTGCTTGTGCATTTTGAAAAAGCTGGCACAAAGAACAAATCCCAGTGCACAGTGTTTTGTAGTACGCTTACAAGCATGTAACCCTGGAGCTGTAGCACACATTTTAATTTTCAAGAGTTTGCGTTTTGGTGGGTTTTTTACAGATAGCTGGTTGCTAAGCTGTGGTAAATGTCCAGTGTGCAACTGTAGTGCCCAAAAGAGCTGAAGAAAACAAAGCAAATCACCTGAAGCTTGCAACTTGTGATGGTTTCTGAACCATTAATCTTAAGAAGAAGAAATCATAGCTTAATATGCTGAAGAAGGGTAGTAAATACATTAAAAAAAAAAAAAGGAAAAATATTAAATTATTATGCCTCTTTGGATGACGATGGTTTAAATTTTATTTCCTTTTTTCACCTTAATGTAATGTGATGCTTTAAAGAGTTTTTAAAAACAAACAAAAAACCATGACCTCACTGTTAGCCAAAATGAAAAATTTTTTTTAATTTCAGATTTCTCATCCCCCCAAAATTAGGGAAATCTGTATGATGTAGTATACTTCTAAGAGAAGTAACCTTTCATTAACAAAATAATGATGGAAATTCTGAAATAGAGTAATCACAGTTTATAAGTATATATAAGTAATCAGAGTCTTAAAATATCAGTATCTTTTGCTTTTACCTGAAGGTGAGGACTCTGTTCTGAAGACTTACATAGATTGAAAAATAGGACCCTTTAACTCTGATCATTTAATTGTAAAAAAAATCAAAATAGTGCCTGGAGTATATTTCTAGGGTATCAAAGAGAACAAGGGAGGAAGAAGACCTGCGAGCAATGCCTAATTTATTTTCTTTTTCTAAAAATGTGAATAGTGCTTCTGATTTCAAAATACTGAGCAAATCTCATTAACTACCTCAATTTCCACTCATGTTCAGCAGCCAAGAGTTATTAGAAGTAGCTATGAAAATGCATTGATAACTATTAATGTCTTCTTTGATATAAATGCTATATCAGTAGCCAATGCAGTAATTTTATTCAAGTAGCATAAAAATAATTAATATTACTCTTGGATGGATGATGCTACTACATTAGCTATTTATTTTTGACCCAAAATGATCTTGTTCTTGTAATGTGCTTAGTTGAGCTAATCTAAACATCAACTTAATAATTTTTGGTGTGGTTTTTTTTCTTTCTTTCAAGGCTGTTATAACTGCAGTGAGAACATCATATCTGAACCAATGTTTTTTTCTGCAGCGCCAAGGTATAGCAGCAGACAGTGCTGGTCATGATATTATGTTCATTGCTATTAGGAATAAGCCTTTGTTCTTAAAAAGCATAGTTGTGGAAGCTGTTCTCCAAACTGTCAGAAGTTTTTGCACCTTCATCAAACTAGCCCCAGCTCTTGGTGTGATGCACTGTGTGGTTTCAGTCTAGAGTAGAACTGCTGAGGGGTGTGTGAGCTGGTCCCAGAGAACATTGCTCACATTAATGACTGAAATGTGAATATTGGGAACAGGAAGGACTTGAAGTTGGTGAGATTCATTGACAGTGACAAGCATTGCTAATGAGCTGTGGTATGAGAGGCTTTGAAGAGCTGCTGCAGTAGCTGCAAAGGGGCTATTTAATATTACACAGTAAATGTCCTCTGCTTTGTTTTGCCTCAAGTAATGCTTCTAGCACAACATGATGATGTCACATCAAATTTTTAAATAAGAAACTTACTTCAATTCCTTTTTGATTGCAGGAAGAGAATTACTGTCTTTTGCAGAAATTTTAGAGCTCAATTTAATCCTGAAAATTGCTGTCTTTTAAAAAAAAATTATTCTGTATGTCGTAAACTCAAGAGTTCTGGTAATTGTACAAAGCACAGCAGGAGCTTGAGTACAGAACACATCCGAAAAGTATATCAGAAACCTGAAAAGCATTCACAGACTTGAATATTCCTTGGACTTCCATCAAAGTCCTTTTTGCCCTTGTTCAGTCTTTATCAAAGAGGTATTTCTGTTTATTTTTATTTTTTAATTTTAATTGACAATTTCTGGTATGACATAGTTGCCATTGATCTTAATATAGTTCCAGCTTTGCTTCTGGTAAGCTTAAAGGAGAAGAAAATTCCTTTAAAAAAAGAACAATTCCAGAAGAACAGAATGTTGCCCTCTGTAGCTGTGTATCTGTGTCTGGTTGATAGGGTTCTTCTGAAAAAAAGAGAAATATCTTTAGGCCTTATATGACAGTCTTTTTTCTAAGTTATATGAAAAGGTTCTGGTTTAACATTAGTGTGTTTTAAGGATGCCCCAAACATCAGTTGCAGTACGTTGTCCTGAATGAACTCACTGGAGATCTAGGTAGCTAACAGTCTGGTTTATCAGCCCTTGTGCTGGTGTAGGAGGGCAATGTTTGGCCCTCGTGTAGCAATAAGTTTACAATTGTGTCAGCTTCTGGTGGAGTCTTTGGAAGAACGTCACCATTAAATAACGTGTTTGGATTGTGGTGCTAGCCCAATGGCCACACTGCAGTGCTTGCAGCTCCTTAGCAAGCTTCAAGACGCCAACAGAGACCTGCATAGTCCTAATTAGAAGGACATCATGTACTTTAGCAGGTAAAATAGTTTTCAGCATCAGTTGGAGCAGTTGATGCAATCACTTAGGAATGCTCAAGTGTAGGTAATGAAGCATTTCCTATGGTCTACATCAGTGCAGAGATTCCTGTTACAGCTGTGGTTGGTAGTATGGAAGAACTGGTTTATGCTTAATTCAGAATGGCATACAAATAATCATAGTAATAGAAGAAGGAAGGTACCAGAAGTCCTGGGTGACCTATTATTTAGAGGCCCTCTCTTTGTGTGGTTTTTATTCATTCCACCTTGTCATGAATGGGTGATTTAGATTTCTTAAAGAAGCCTTGTGAAAGGTATTAGCAAAAGCATTTTTAATACGATGCTGTGAAAGTGCGATTTAACAAGGTTCACTGTCAACGTTCGCTCTGTTAGTATGCGGCACAGTCATTTGAACAGTGATTCAAAACTACAAAGGCACAAGTAAAGCTACCAAGGGGCAAGTCAAAGTAATCATACTAAAAGATTACGCACAGTATCAGTTGCTTACCAGAGGTCTGCCGTTGGTCAAGGGTCTCAGCCTTGAGAGGCTCAAGGGAAGATCACCCCTATGCAGCCGGGCTGTTTAGCTGGGAGAGCTCAAAGAAAACTCACTTCATCTATATGGAACACAGTGGTTGGCTTTTAGTGAAATTACATGCGATGGGAGAGGTATGCGTGAGATTTCTTGTACCCACAGCCTTTTTTCCTTGAAAAACGTGTCTTGGAAAAGCCTCCTGCTATTCATGTGTGAATTGCCTGATCAGTGTTCCAAGGTCATATGCACCAGTGCTCACATGGGTCACTCTGCTCCTTTGTGGGTTTTCAGAGAAGAGATGGGAACTAGAGGAGCTCTTGGCCAAGCTACGGCCCAGGCCATGACCTCCTTTGGAGCCTGTACCAAACTACTGCTGGTTTGGTCGTGTGGCTGAGTGCACCCGTCACACACCTATTACTGTGCTGGAACGTGCATGGAATCAGCACGTTGCATCCAGAATGTCAGAGTTTAACAGAAATGAAAAAAACTGATTGAAATATGTATTGTAAAGAAAGGTAATAAGCTGATTCAGATGGTGTCTAGTATTGTCTAGAAGTTTGCTGTCCCAGAGACATAGTGTGCATTTTGAGCTGCCACCGTATTTTCCATGAAAGATGATGCATTGAGCTCTGACTGTTAAGACAAAGGATGTGTCTAAAGTGTAAATGTGATCTCCTCAAAGCTACAGGAACAGAAGTTACCATCAAAAATAAAGAAGAGTCTCTAGTGGCTCTTGTGGCAAATGAAGCTCCAAGTGCTGCATTGCTTAAAGAGGAGGAGATTGTTGGTGCTGTTGCACTACTAGAAGGTGTACAGAGGCCAGATGAGCAAGAAGTTTTCTTATCAGAGGTTGAGAAATCATTCTTGTGGTCCACCTGCCCTACTGCATTTGCTTGAATTTTTTTCCCTAAGCTTTACAGTAGAGAATAAGATAATCATGTTCCTGTTGCCTGATTGTATAATTAGTTAAATTTGGTATGATGTCCAATAAATAGAAAAGTTATTTAAGGGGTATGTTCTAGAAGTGGAAATCAGTTCTTTTCATAATATTTCCAACATTTTCTCAAGTTGCAGGCACTGCTAAATAATGATTTTTCATCTTTAAGCAAAAATGTACTTTTAATGTAACTATCTAGTACTAAAGACTATTTGAATTAAGCTTTTCTACTAGCATTTGCAGCAGATGAAGTTGCATATGTGTAATTATTGGTAAAAAGTGAATTTAAACAGTGCTTCAGTAGATTACAATTGTTATTGGCGTTTTTTTAAAACATGTTATCTCACCTTTGAATGAGTTGAACTTTATCCATCAGAAACTGAAGGTGTGGTTCAGTCCAAAAGTATTTAGGACTCTAAAAAACTTGAATTGAAAAAATTCCTCGAAGTGGATATATATATGGCCCGTCAAAACCTGTGTTTGAACTATGTGTTTTCTCCAGAATGCATTTTATTTATTAATAGAGCATTCCTTTTTAGTGTTTGATAATTTGTTAGCAGTGGGTAACACGGACAGTTGATGTTCATTTGTGGATTCAATAATCCACAATTTAGTGGCTTTTTTTATTGTGGATTCAATAATCCACAATTTAGTGACACTAAAAGTTCAAATGCTGGCTGACAACAGTGTCAATCCAGGATGTCTTTGAGGAAGTCTGGAAAACGCTGGTAGTAACAGGAAATGCTTCATTAAAAACTTTGAGTCTTGTCAAATTGTTTCTAAATAATGTGAGGGTTTCCAAAAGATCGTGGCTGATCTGCCAAATCTAGTTCCATGCAGAATCAGATTTCTTTGTCCCCACAATAACTTTTTCTGGTATTTTATATATTATATTAAAACCTTTTAATATTTTTCCTCTCCAGTTCCCCCCTAGTGTGAGAGACTTGAGATAACATTTTAACATTTTAAGTTTTTGAATGATTATTTAATTAGAGCTAAGTCTAATGATCAATTAAAATACAGGAATAAAGGGAGTAAGAACCAGAGATGTAGTGAATGTACTTAATTAGTATTTTGCTTTAAAGATAAATATCAACAAAAATATTTTCCCTCATGGGATGACTGTGCTGCTCATATAATCTTTGAAAGCTCTGAAACCAAGGAGATGAATCTCAAGAAGTCTAACTGAAGCAAAGGATTTTACCTTCAATATGGAGTATACCATATGTCTTTCAGGAACAGGATTAACGAGACAAATGCATCGTAGTGTTTTAAATTTGTGACACATTTGTTACATTCCTAAAAGAATTTCTGTTCTCTTATGGTTTTCTGTTGCAAACAAAGTCTTCTATATGAAATAGTTTTGTTAAAATGTTATTGTGTTTTAATTATCTTAAACGCAGGTAGTTAATTTTAAAGATGATGTTACATTTTTTTTCCCTCAGGAAAAAAAAAAGGTAAATTTCCAGTCAAATAGGAGTAGTACAATAAGACCTTTAGGTCCAGTGGATTCCTTTGCAGAACAAACCATGTTTTTCATAGTCTGTTATTCACACTTGGGGTTTATATCTTGAGTAATTTCCTTCTGTATCCACTGTATCTTGGAAACTAATTGCCTTGGAATAATTTTAAAAAATTTAATAAAAATACAGTTTGTGACCCAAAACACATCAGAAGGGCACATTTTAGGGTCAGGGGCACATGCAGATTGTGTTTGCTCTTTGCACATACCTGTTGCTTTGTCCAACATGAACATGCCAGTATTTTGTGAATATTATGTGCACCAAGTGTTACAATAGGGCTTCCCTTCCATGGTCAAGTGGGTAGAAAATGGAACGGGTTTTTCCTACAGTCTCTTGGAAAATCAACTTCAGAATCACAAATAAATTTTGAATTAGTATGGTTCATAAATCAAGGAAAGTGCTAGCACCTTTTCAACCCTTTCATTCAGGATTAATAATTTGGAATAATAAGACTGAAAGAAGATGATGAAAGGTGAATGATCTGCTGATGTTCTTACAGTGTGTATTTTGCAGGTTTGAGGTTGGGTTTTTTTGTGTTTGTTTTGTTGGTTTTTTTTTAACAAGACCGATCCAGTTATATTATCAATACATCGTGTTGTGTAATCTTGCATGAATATGAGATTTTGGGTGGGAAGAGTCTATAAATATTCTTAACTTCTAACTGTCTTCTGCATCTGCTTTCTCTCTTTGGGTATGCAAGCTAATGTGATGGAAGATTAAATATTGGTTATGAACAGTACAAAGTAGCTGAAATAAGTTTGAAGTCATCTGTTTTACCAGTGAAGCTGTTAGAGGAATTAATCATTTGTAATTGCAGACTGTTAAAACAAGGAAAGACTTAATATCCTTGTACCTGTGTGTGTTGATAAGTTTTGTTGCTGAACGGAGTTTCTGACTATTATTTGTTTTGAAATGAGATTCAATATTTGTATAGCCTTTTGAGGAAATTAATATAAGCATTAATTGACAGTAACTATGTCAGGTCCCATTATGGGTAAGAATTTAACCTTAGATGCTTATGTTTCCATAAAAGGAAATGTATTGTGGTACAGATAGAGCATAATATGTGATTAGCATATATTTGTGATGGGGTTTTTTAAATAATCTGTTTGGGCAAATACTTTTAGGCTTAATCTGGAGTGTTTTGGTACAGTATCAATTAGGATATCTGTTGAAAAATATACTTTGTAAGTAACTGCATTTTAAAATATACTACAGGAAAACATGCATTGACTAGCACTAAAAATTTTAGAATTAATTTTTCTTAATCTGCTTGCATCTGTGTACTCCTCTGCTCAGTTTTTTAGCTCCTCTCCTACTCCACTTTTCTGTATTTTACAAGTGAAGCACAGTAGTACTTTAGGTTGGTTGTTAGATGCACCATCTTCTAACATGAGAGTCAAAGCTCTACTGTGTTATCGTCTCCATTCACAAAATCATATGTGATTTCATAGCTCTTGGTGACTACAATGACTATCTGAAAATGCGTGCCTAATTCCCAGTTCATACATCCGACTGAAGAGAGCAGACGGTCAGAAAAGTGATGGTTCTGTTTCGACTTTGTGGTTTCTCATCTGTTCCTTGCATTTCAGCTGTGCTTGGGATGTTGCGGTGGCACCCAAGCAGCACCCAGCAGCTGAACTGTGCAGGGTGGAGGGCCTTGATTCATCTCCCTCTGCTGCAGAAAGCCAGGTGGTTCTCCCTGAGTTATCCTTTCAGTGGCATGATGTAGTTTAATCCCTGCCCAAGGCACACACCCATTGTCTACACAGCTGATTGTGCTGCATCATCAGCTTTTTGTTGGTTGCATCTTGTAGAGGAACAGTTTCATGAGACTTGATACTAGAAATGAGCTACATGCAGCCCACATACAGTCTGGAAAGATTGACCTTGCCAAGGCCCGTCTAAAAGAGGAGATGAATACAACCGTTCTTGAACACTGGAAAGTTTTTACAGAATGCTGAAGATGATTTAATTAGTTTATTGTTGTGATTTGCTTTATCATATCTTAGAGTATGAGTAGCTTGGAGGGGCTTTTTTATGTTGGTCTTTGGTGATTTTACACAGAGAATCCCATATTGTGTCTCCAGTATTGTACCTACAGTAGTAGAAACAGCTGTGTCTTTGAGTCTGTCTTCTCAATTGTTAATATTGATCGTGGTGTTTCTTTAGTTTTTTGGGTTTTTTTTTTTTTTTTTGCTTTTTTCTTCCTGGATATCTGTCTCATTGTGGGTAAATTTTAAATTAGCTGCTGTTAATTCAAAGTTCATTCTAATCTAGCTGCTGTAAATTTATGCATAAATACTTGTAAAACTACTTAGTTTAAGTACTTATTCAGTGCAGAAATTTAGTTTCAACATGGTCACTTGTTTCTTTATGAAAAACATAGCAAACTTGGCCTGTACAACTCTTTCTTATAAAGCTGTCTTGCATAGAAACAAAATACTAGCTTGTATTCCCTTATACAGGGATTGTTTTGTATTTGTGTCCATGCCTGACTTTTTCTGTTTCTTTTTTTTTCCCTCTTCTTTTACTTTAATAGGTATTTCTCAAGAGTGACCGGGTTGCAAGAATGGTCCACAGTGGAGGATGTTCTGCAAGTGACTTTAGAGATGTTTTTAAGAAAAACATAGAAAAGAGAGTCCGAAGTCTGCCGGAAATTGATGGATTAAGCAAAGAGACAGTGTTAAGTTCTTGGCTAGCCAAATATGATGCCATATACAGGGGTGAAGAGGACTTTTGCAAACAGCCAAATAGAATGGCCTTAAGTGCTGTATCAGAGCTGATTCTGAGCAAGGAACAGCTTTATGAAATGTTTCAGCAGATTCTAGGGATCAAAAAATTGGAACACCAGTTGATTTATAATGCCTGCCAAGTAAGTATTGGTGTCATTCGGTTTTGTTGTGCCCAGAATATCTCCCCTCTGCCGGCAGGTCCAGTGCTTCCTCCCTGTGTGTAGAATCCTTCAATTTTAGGTACGTCTCCGCAGTCCAAGGAGATGAGACTGCTCAGCAAGGGATCTTTGCATGATTTGATTGCTGCTGAGCACTTGGATAAAGGGTATGCACAGTATGTGGTACTTATGCTACAGGGATCTCTTTTTACAGTGTCACAGCTCACGTGATTTAAGTGATTCTGAGGAATGTTCCATGGTCTGTACACCTGCATATCCTCTGATAAATTACGTATGCATGCACATACATTTCTGAGCATGTGTGTTCATCTTTAAAAAAAATTTGCTGCTGTAAATAGATGACAGGTGATTCACGATCGTGTTGGACATCCAGTGTCTAGAAGGTTCGCCTATTAGAACTAAATGTGCTTCATCTCAAACATCCTCTACAAAGCTAATTTTCACATTTCTGCATTGTTGTTTTGTTGGATAAATGATGTTTCCTGTAAGTTACTGAGGCTAAGACAGTCCATTCAACAGTCATATTTAGATTTATGTGTATAATCTCTCATTAATCAGTAATATAATTGGTATGTAAAAATATTTTATTAACCAGTCTTCAAAGTGTTGGAAGTGTAAATTAGCAGTTACTTAAGGAGGAAAAACTTGAAGAAAAAGAAGGTATTTGTGTAATTCTCACAACCAAGCAGCATAGAGGAAGCATTTAAACTGAGATCACACAGCTTCTTACACTGTCTATAAAATAGTCAACCAGATTACAGGTAAAATGTTTTTCATATATTATGCTGAAGGCTGGTTCGTATTTATAGGCCATCTTAATATAGGATCAAATTATATGGATTAGTGTGGCATGAAGTCATGTAACTGTTACATGATCAAAACATCTGCAGTACTTAGTATTTATTCTCAGTGTCATAGACTAACTTCCATAATGAGGAAGTGTAATATTCAATGCTGCATCAAATTATGAGCAGTGTTTTGAATTAAAATAAATAGAAAGTATTCCTTCCTTTTTGTCCTGTTTGTCCCCTCTTTTTTCTTTTGCCTCTAAATTCACATTGGTGTAAGTCACTAAGTCAGCCTCTGGGATATGTGGGTTGGTAATAAGATGAAGAAGCATTGAAATCTGGGGGGATAATTCTGCTTATTTTTGGGAGGGTTTTATATACAATAGAACATAGAGGTGTGAGATAGTTCAGTTTGAATAAGTCCTCAGGAGGTCATTCAGTCCAGCTTCCTGCCCAAAGCAGGGTCAGCTTCAAAGCATGGTCAGCTGTGAGGACAGACTACGTTCCTGAGGGCTTTACCAGGCAGGTCTTAAAATTTCTAAGAATGGAGACGGATTGTGCAAACCTTCTGGGTAACCTGTTCCAGTATCTGAAAACATGAAAAAACCACTATTTCTCACCAAGTAGGTAACTCGTTACTTACAGTAGAAACTATATATGGATTCCTCTCTTCTCTGGTGTCTGGTGATTGCTAAGTCTTGCTTTGTACATTGCTGTGGGTGGTCAAAATCTGCTGTTAGTCTGCATTGGGCTAGAGGAGCACAAAAAAGTGGCTTGTAGAACCTTGAACAATTAAACAAGAAAATTGTTCACTTAGTCTAGAAGTGGTTTTTGATGATACATCCACTAGGTTATTGTATCTGTATACTTGAAGGCTTCTTTATTTTGGTTCGTATCTGTGTAAAATTTGATGGACCAAAACTGTTCGGCAAATATCAACAACTTTCTGTCTTAAATTCTAGGTCCATAACCTATGGAGGGACTGAAACATCCCAGTGGCTCATTTTTATCTTCTAACGTGATAGAATCACGAGCATGGAATGGTTTTCTTTTTTTATTTTTTACTTGCAAATTAAAGAGAAAATAATCTTGTTGGGATAAGAAGGGAGAAAGACTGACCACCCTGATGTGTGCAAAGATGACTCGGTGGGATTAAGAGAAGGTGCTTCTCTTGCTCTTTGTTGTTTTGAGCACTGAAGGTTGTAAGATCTCCCATGCAGTAGTACACAGTTTACCCCAGATTCATGTAAGTATTGGAGGATGAGAAGAAATGAAGATCTACTTCCTCAGGAGCAGATGCATGAGCACCTATGTACTTCAAGCTGGAAAGAATGGAGAGGGAAAGGCTTTAAGGCTAGAAATCTTGCTTGGGGTTCTAGCTTTCTGCAGATTTTAATTTTCTGAGGCAAGGATGAGGTTACTTTGCTAAAGCAAAAACTTTCATTATGTACTCCGACAGAGCTGCTACCAGCAAAGATTTTCATATCCTGTTCCTATGGTCCAGTCAAGCACATAATAGACCAAAGGTATGAGAAGTTTGTTGCAAAGAGAAAGACTACAGTCATACCTAGCCTTGCCAAGAAGTGCAGTGCCGACAGCAACCAGTGTCTGATAATGTAATACTTTTTCTCCTTTGGTGAAATCCCTTATTTCTCATTATAGTTTTAATAATGTTTTAATTTAGCCTGTATCTTATTCCTTTCTATTGACAATTTATTTATAGAAGATGAGATGAAGTTAGACTCGGATTTCAGTCAGCACCAGCAGTTTTCATTCTGCCCTAGATGCCTCTATCTGTCTTTGTATGGAAATGCTCACTTTCATTTCCCTTTGCTGCTGCTGTTTAGAATACTAGAGACTTGCAGATAATGATAATCAATACTGTCTGGGAGCAGTGAGATAAGTTCAAGTCCAAACAGATGTTAAAATTGTATTTTTGATAGAGGTTTTGATTCGTTTGGCTTCTAGCCTGTGCTTCTAGCAGAGAATCAGATATATGAAATTCTGTATATTTTCCAGCTCTGAGAAACAGCTGCCCTTAACTGCAACTCTGTACATTTATAATTTGTGCAGAAAACTCTTTTTCTTTCCCCCATTTTTTAAATACCTTCCAGTCCTTTGAAAATAGGAAATAGAAAAATGTCTTGCAATGTTGATGATAAGAGTAAATTATCCTGCTCCTACAGGACTGCTAAGCAGACAAGGGTGCTCTGTATAACCGTAGGAGGTATTGTCTGCCAGCCTCCTCCTTGTGACTTTCTCAGCGTTTAGAAACTTTTTATTGGATTTCAGCAGCTTCTGCTCCCCAGCCTGTTCTAAATGGAGCATTCCCTTCAACTCTTAAACCATTGGTATCCTGGTGTCTCAGCCCAGCAGACAGTTCTGCTGGGGTGTGGGTTCCTGCAGGTCCACACCAGTGCCAGTCTCCATCCTTCATGGGACAGCAGTGAGAAACAGCCTTCATTTAACCAGCAGAATAACTTAATCAAAAACAAAGTGAAAAATAATAGACCAGCTCTCTAACACTGTCAAACATAGTCCACGTAGCTATGAGAATTTTATGCCTTTTTCTTTGAAGAGTAACTTTTTTTCACAATCTTTTAACATACACTAAATGCCTAAGCTTGTACTTAGGTAGTGAACATTAACAAGATGTTCACATTAGGATGTTGAAGACTTCTGTGATCTTGTTTTCAACTTCACTATTTAGAGAAAGGCCAGCAACTGCTGCGAACCACCCACATCTCTTTGTGATTAAAAGATTCAATTTTGTAAATGTTAAGACTTTCACCTGATTTTTGTTTACATTGTGTTGCCTCGAGGTGTATTATATGATAAAGAAATGATTTCACTTAGCTGGGACTTAATGAGCTCCTTCACTTGCATTTGAGAGGCCTGGCCAAACTGTTACAATTTCTTTGATTTACAGAGATCAAAAAAGATACTTTTTTTTCCCTTTTTTTTCCTTTTTTTAAAAATTATTCACAGATGTAGAAGATAACTTTGCAGTGAGTCTAACTGAAAGTCAAACTCAAACTGTATGATTTGAGTAACCACTGATTTGTGGTCATACACTATTACTACACCACTTCATTAGTACCAGAATTTCTTTGTCAGGTAAATTGTAACTCCACACAGGAGTTTATTTTATTTTGAAAGTGCCTTTATAGGGTTGCCTTTTTTGGCTTATCCAAATCCCCTTTTTGGGTGCCCAAAGGAGAGAACAATACTTTTCATAATGAAAGAATTTTTGCATGTCACATTCTGTTTTCTAACAAGCAAGAAATAATTTTTAGTATAATGTAACAAATTTTAAGAAGAATTATTTGCTAAGTGTTTTAGTCTTGACATTTTTTGGGAATCAACCACCAAATAATTCTTTTGGAAGTACCTTTAGATGGTACTTTGCTGCAAGATACAATTTTCTGCTTAAAATCCTTTTATTGTGTTTGATCCTTGATTATCTTTAGCTTTTGCAAGATATAACTCTCTGTGTGTCTAATATTGAGAATGATGGATTATATTGTATCTTCCATAATAAATATTTTTAGTTTTAATTCTAAGAGTAGTTTCTGTCAAGAATTTCTTCTGCCTGAAGTTTGCTTATGGTGCTCAATGCAATTGGAGACTTTCACCCAGCACTTTACTGAAGTCCAGTTAATTATGCAGTTTTGGAAATAAGTCAGATTAAGGGCAATTTAATTTGCAGCAAGGCCTTTGTGACTTTTGCATGTTTTTAGTTCTGATCCTTTCATTGGTAAAATGATGATAAGTAGTGTAGTTATTTCACAGGCCACAGAATTTCCCATACTTCTGGATATTTTCCATAGAAACTTTCATACCCTATATAAGTTATGAGGAGAAATGTGAGTTTATGAAGCACAAAGAATAATGATATCTTTGTACAGAAAGTTTCAGTGTAGGGTTGATGATCCTCTTCTTGAAGTAATTAAACAAGTACTAAGATTCCGTTTAGTCTATAGACCAAAACTTACACAGATTCATTAATTCTTTAAGTTGAGGCCTGGCACAGGACAAAAAAAATGGTTTGGGCTGTATATTCTAGAACACATAAATATTTATATCTGGAGGTTTTTTAGTCACAAGAAAAGACACTGACTCTGTGAGATGTTACAACGTGACCAGGGCTTCAGTTAAGCCAGTGTATTTTGACGGTCACCAGTGACTGTCATTACTTACTTCGTGAAAAATTATACCTTATACAACAAAGTAACCTGTGAAAAATATTGGCAAGGTCCATTGCTATATTTTCAAGGCATTAACTGAGACATCCACTGATGTCTTAAACATCCCGTAGGGCTCAAAATGTGCTTTCACCTGGCCCAAGATTGCCCTTTTTAAAAACAAAACAAAACTGAAAACGAAACAAACAAACAAAAAACCCAAACCAACCAACCAACCAACCAAATACCCACACTACAGTCTTTTGCTCACCATCTGCTTTATACAGGAGACCTGCTACTTTCAGCCTTACCTGCTAGAGTTTACTGCTGGGTAGCTGATGCACAGCCCCAGCATGGGGCAGGTTTTTTGCTCTCTGCATAAAAGCCAGTTTTGCGGACACTGCAGACAGGGCAGGAGTGAGGGTAGAAGCTGTCAGGCCTCTCAGTGGGCAAAAAGGAGTGCAGTGGTATGAGAGATGTCTGGGGAAAAGAGAAGCAGTAATCTTGTGGGTCTGTGGGAGGCTATAGAGTTATAGTTAGTATTTAAGTGTTGACTGTATTTTTATATGCTAAATGAGAGTGTAGAAAGTTTCTGCACATTGTCATGGGATAATAGTGATGTCCTTCCTTACAGAACAGGTCGGTCCTTTAAAATTGTCCTATGTGTCTGTCAACCTGAAAAGTGTTTCATGCCTTTTATAGCAGAAAAATTCATATAACCACAGTTCAGGTTTATTCACACATCTACTTTTTGTTTCTAGTACCTGTAAATACCAGAATATATGCCCTCCATGCCCCGCCCAAAAAAAAAAAAAAAAAAAAGAGTTTGCTTTCTGATTGATTTTACCCTCTTCAAAGGGAAAAATGATCTCCCACTGTTTTTGAGCAGAGTAATTCAAACCAAATATTTCAATGAAGAAATAAATTGTCATTTCTTACAGGATTTAGGATGTTGCCTTTTATTTGTGAGATGTCATTCTTGATTACATGCATATAGGATTTTAATATAAAGTTATTTCAGTAGTTATCTTTTTTTTTTTTTCTGAGCTTCTTCATGGGTATTTTACCTCCATTCAAGAGGTTTAGAAAGGTCTTGCTCAAGACAAAAATTTCAGTGCTTTGGGGAATAGTGCTGCAACCTCAACTATTCCTCCCAAGATTACTTGTGTAATAAGATTGTGAGAAATTCAGAGCTAAAATGAATGGTGTTTGTCAGGCCAGTTTGGATTTTCAGCTTAATAACATGAGTTCTGATGAAAAAGGAAGTCTTGTAACCCCAAGTGCTTCAGTTCTGTTAGCATGCAGTGATGGTATTTAAATAGGCTGGGGGGAGAGAGTTTTAGCTCCTGTAAACAAATGGGTTTTTCTATAATGGCAGAGTTTACTTTGGAAAAAAAGTCTCTTGATTGCCCCAAAGGTTATTGACTTGTTCTCATTTACTCTAATGATAGAAGAGTGATGGAAAGAATATAAAAACATCCTCAGAAAAGCAAGTTGCCTTTTTACCGTGCTTAAGTATCTGACTCTGAACAATGTTTAGAAGCCATGCAAGCTACATAATGAAATACTTCGAACTATTTCTGTTTGTTAAAGGAATACTGAGAAAATACCAGGGAGATTTGGTGTGTTGGCAACATTAATACATTTTCAGTACTTGAGGTATTGCAGTATTCCTCTTATTCAGCTGTTGGATGAGGAAAATTGGCTTTGACATATACATTTAAAAGAAAAACAAGTGGATCTTCTGAAAACCATGACACTATTCAAAGCTTTATTTGTCCAGTATAAGTGTTAAAAAAAAACTCTGCAGGATAGTTTTGCACATTTCATTACTTCTAAGATGAAATTTTCATGTGGATTTTTCTGTCACAGAGCTCTTTATGTATATGTGGCTTCTGTTTTGTATCTGCATGAGGGAATTGGACATCTAGGGTCTCTAGCAGACTGAGAGACCTATCAGCACTCATAGACTAGTGGATTTACTTGTGTTGTCTGAGTTGGCATCCTCGTAGGCCTGTTCTCCTGTGTATCTCCTTTCTTGTCATGAGAGGCCTGACTGGGAATCAGCAGAGAGAAGCTGAGAATCACCCATCTACCCTGCTCTGTCTTACGCCTTCTCTGAGGATGGAAATCATAGACACTGGGGTTTTGGCTGCAGATCTTTCTTTCAAGCCACTCTGTTTTCTAAGACTTTCTCTGGCATTCAGTGAGTGCAGGAACAGCAGCAGAATGGCTGTTGTAGCACAAAGAAATAAGGAAGTTATTTTGGGCTTTGTTGAAGGAGATCCTTTTAAGCTTTTAGTTTTACCTTCCCTGTGTTTCTTCCCCTAAATACTCTTTTGGAGCTTTAATGAAGTAATTAATGGTGTTTTGACATTCTCTTGAGTTCTACATCCAAGGGAGTTAAGCTTGCTTGAGCACTTAGAGCCAAATATATCCAGCATTTAACTTGCACTTATATTAAAATCACCAGTGCATTTGACTCATCATGTTTTATGTTACCAGACGAGAATAAAATCTGTCTACTCTGGTATTAAGCAATAAAAATAAATCTTTTCTACCAAAGCCTGTTGTATTATTAATTTTTCTTATTTTTTAATCTTTTTTAAGGAGAAATTCTATGTCTTCAGGTAGATGAATAAAAAACAAATCATTTTTACAGCCACATTTCCAGACTAATTATTAAGTTTATTAATGTGTCTGACTACTAGCTTATATGTGCATTTGAATGAATCCTTGTGAGCAAACCAAATAAGTTAATGACCCTTAGCATGAATTTGTCACCTGTTCGTCTTATGACACGATAATATTCTCTATCTCCTCTTTATCAATTCAAAGTAAAAAAGTTTTGCTTAGATAATCACTTGTTTCTCTGCAGCATTTTTCATCCTGAGGTGTCTTCAGCAGCCACTATGTGACTGTTCCTGTGGAAAAGCCACAGGAATAGAATGACCCTGTTTCTGTATCTCTCTGGCTCACTGATACTGAATTTTTTTTTTTTCTGAAGCTTAGCTGCTTTTATCCCCCATTTTTGAAGTTTTTGAGGGAGAACCCTCTTAGCTCTTCCTGATTCAGGGGAAGTTTTCTTTGCAACTGGCTGCCAGGACAAGGTCCTTAGGGGTTCCTGCACCCCAGTCACTCCAGAGGCAAAGATGCAGGTGAATGTGGAAATGAGCTGTCTCATTCTCTCTCTCTCTCTCTCTCTCTCTCTCTCTTTTTCTAAATATATATATATATATATATATGATAGATACATATTTTGGCCATAAACTCAGTGTCAGGAAGAACCCTTTATGCCTTTATGTTAAGGGTGGCAGAGCATTGGAGAAGGCTGCTTGAGGAGGTTCCATCTGGATGCTTTAGGTTTGACCCTGCCTTGGCAGGGAGGTTGGACTAGAAGATTTCCAGAGGTCCCCTCCAACCCTTCCTATTCTGTGATTCTGTGATATTTTAAATACAAATATAATAGCACCTCCGTAATACAGGATGGACTGCCTTATGCCAAAGTAATTGTTTATGTGAAATGGCTGAGAAATCTACAGCTCTTTTTGAATGAGCTATAATTTGTGTGTTTATTTATTCATCCTCTAGGAAGGTATTTTTGTGCCTGTCCTAAAAATGAGAGAACTCTTAGGACACCTTTTTGGCTGTCTCCTCTGCTGAGGCTGTCCTGATCTCTAGTATCTAATGTCTCAATCTCTAAGCTTTCAGGCTGTGCATCCCAGGTACCTTCTCACCTTGAAAGAGGATTGATTCTCAACAGAAGAACCATCATGCAGGGAGATGCTGCTTGTCCTTTCATTTATTCCCATACTTTATGTTACAAGCCTCAAAGATAGTTGTTCAGATTGAGTCTGATGTTTGTACCGAAGCTGTCTGGTTTGTGATTAGATGTTCATCATTGCAAACTTCTGAAATGTTTACAAGGAAGTGCTAGTTTCTTTCTCCTGGTCTTCTATAGGTAGGTGAATTATCTTCATTTTAGTGCTATATGCATTTATAAAAATTTGCAGGCCAACTAAAATAACCTTGGTCAGGAACATGAGTAGACATAAAAAAAAGTAAAATGTAACCCCCAGATTAAAAGTTTACAGCCTACTGGGGAAAAGTAAGAGGAGAGTTAAAATAGATTTCATCTGTACTTTTTCCTTATAGGAATCTGTTTCTTGAGATAACGGATAAATGAATTGACTTCCAGACATTTTAGCTATAAATAGGAAAAATCTGAAATAAAATTGAGGCTACATATTTAGTAGAAATGTCAACTTCTAGCGGATGTTGAAAGGAGGTTTGTATGGTAAGCACTCTGGGACTATGGCAGGAGAAATATCCCTTTGCAAACGATGTAAGGGAAGAGTCACTCCCTGTATCACCTCTGAATAAGCTGTCTTTCTAACTGGTCATGCAGTGCCAAGGTTGTTTTAATGTGAGAACACTAAACTTCCTGTAAATGAGGGAAAATAGTACTGAACCATGCCTGAGCGACCCTCCAAGGTATACACAATTTCTGGAGAAGCTTTGTTTTATTCCTAGGAGCTCTATAAACTCATGTTCCAGTCAATCTGGCACAGTCTTCTCACTGTACTGTGTCTTTTCTCAGGAGATTGGAGACAGCAAAATCCTGCCTTAAACACCTATGCCTCCTTAGGGAAGCTTTTCTGAATGATATTGCATTTTTACCACACAGGTAACAACTATTTTGCCTTAAAGATGGATAGCAGACTTTCTGTAACTGGTGTTTTCACACGTGTTAAATGTTAGCAATTTCCATGTTTCCAGGAGAATAGAAGCTGGAAGTTTGTAACTTCTAGCAACAGAAGAAAGGCTCCCTGTCTCTCTGCAGTTGTTCATCTAGAAAACTGGTTCGGGATCATGGCTGCAAAAGTGGATGAGTGAGTTCTGTTGTGGGAAGAGTGCACGTTGGACCCTTAAGGTCATAGGGTTGGGACCACAAGAAAGACAAAGCAAAGTGTTATTTGTTGACTTCACCCTGTCCTGGACAAAGGCACCCATCTGCTGGACAAACCTTTATACTTGCTTCTAACCTGGATCTGTGATGTTACAAAGATTCCTGAGGCCCTTCTAGCCTTCCAGCTACTGCCCCTTTATCTGTGTGAGCACCAGTGACATGACCTTGACATCAAATGTGACTGTAAGACTCTGACCACAAAGGTGGCACAGGATGACACATCCAATGTGACAAGAAAGCAAAGACATAATTGTGGACAGGATTGCTAACCTAACATGGAGGATTTTAAACTAGGTTGTTAGACTGAAGAGCCTTGAACTGTTGTCTTTTGGGCCTCACTCCATAGATCAGAATCTTCATAGGTAGGGAAGTCAAATTCTCATGGTGCAACACAAATCTGAAGTTTGCCTTCTTACACATTACCCTCCGGATTAAATCTCTTCTTCAGCCCTTACTCAACTATTTAGTATTTTTTATTTTGTGGATAGGTATCTATACATCACATCACCACTGACTCCTAGAAACAGGTGGAAATACAGAATATTCTCCAGTTTATGCTACAGAATGGAACAGAAAGGGAGAAAATTGGATTCCATTTCTGTTACGTTCCAGCTTTTCCACATCATATTTACAGAAAGTTGTCAGCCTGAATTCTGTCTAGTTAAGTCAGCGATATTTAAGTATTTGGAAAAATACTGACATGACATTCAAGGTGTTTTTGCTTACTTAATGCAATTCTCATTAATGTTTGTTGCCCTAATTGTGTATATTCCCTTTGGATTCAACACTCCAAATAAATTCTTACCAGTGATTAATAAGGCAAGAAAACATTCTGCATGATATTTTTGGAGAGTGAGTAGGGTAAGCAAAAGGAGAGGGGGTTTCCTTATGAAGCAAGGATGACTTCAGGAAAATAGAAAACACTGTGAGCCACTTTAGGACATAAATATGCATATACCAACAAAGTTTGCATGCTAATCTTTCAGTTGTCTTGGATATGGTAATCTCTGTGCAGGTGGTGGGAGAGGAGGAGGGTGAAAGACTTTTCCTAAGGAGGATCAGAACATGAGTCATAACTCATTTAAGGCCCATCACTTCCTGCCTAGGGTGGGTGTGGGAGGGTATTCCCTAGGCAGAACCTGAAACTAAGTTGTATTTAAGGTGACAGCCAGTATCTATTTCAGCAGGGTCCGGGGGAAGGTGAGAGAGAGAATAAAAATGCCCATTTCTTTGATCATCTTACTCACCAGAGATTACCAGTGCAGCTGGGACTTCCACAGTATTCGTGGTAGGCGTACGGATAACTGCTTAAGCACTTTAAATAACTCTGGAGGCTTCTCTGTCTCTCCATTGATTACCTAGGGACCCTACATTTCTGACTTAAAAGATGCTTTATTTAGGTGGTTCAATAGGCTCTGAATAGCTCTGAACCTTTTTGCCCTGCCTAGCTATAGGAGGAACACCCATACAAATAAGAAAACAAAGACTTGAGTGAAAAAAAAAGTAGAAATTAAGCTATTTTATGTGTGGATATTCATAATTTTGTGGTGGCAAAGTTGGGGTGGAAGGCATTTTCATAGTTAGCAACAACTGAAGAGTTTGACCTTTACAGTGTGGAAGACAGTGCTGTGATGAGTGTGAAGAGTCTGTCTTGATGGTATCCCTGAACTCCAATATGCAGATGTGAAAACCAAGATACAGTTAGATAAAAAATGTTTACAGTGTGGCATATTACAGACTTATTTTTTTAATTTCTGTTAATAAAAAAATGATGCTTTGCATCCACATCCTGGATTTATCTGTAGAACATATTCTTAATATTTATTGTGACTAAATCTGAAAATAGTAAGAGCCTTTCATTATTGTCCCTCCTTCTGTCACAGCATAATGTGCTTTCCTTGTGTTTTCATCCTGCCTAGCAGTGGTGGCCAAACATTGGGGTTTCCACCAGTAAGAAGGGCAGACCTGGGTTTTGTCAATGGATCTGTTGCGTTGCAAATGCCAAGAGAATGAGAGGCAGAAAATTCAATTGTTTGCAGTAGCACTTCTGACCTGTGCTAATGTCTTTTTTCTCCTCTATAATCCCCTACTGATCCACTAATTTGAATCCTAGTGTGATTCTAATCACATCTAAGTCTGCAGTTTAATATTTATATTTATAAAAACAGTGCTTCTCTAGACACCCAGCAGTCTGACTCCTCATCACCCCATGACGCTTTTTTCTGAATGAGAAACTCTGTCTTAAATATCCAAGTCTGGTTAACAGTATTTTTATGGTGCAGTCTTGATGTTTTCAAAGGAGGTTTTGGATAAAAGTTTCTTATGTTTTCCTTTTGGTTGGTTCCTAGGGAGTTCAAGTGTTGTTTCTATCTGGTTCACTCTGTTTAGGAGAACTGTTGCATGTTTATTCAATATATTGTGTCCTGGGAAAGGCAGTGTAAGGGAAATCTCTGACTTTACAGCTGATATGAAACTGTTTTGTCTACTCTAATGTTGCTCAAGCTGCAGGGAACTCCAGGAGGATCTCACAAAACTGCATGGGCAGAAGTGGGACAGATGTGATTTCATGTAGCTCTACTGTAGTGAAGTTAAGGTGATACATCAGAGGAGAAATAAACCAGTGCACGTCCAGAAGATGCCGAACTGAGCACGGGCAATTACAGCTCAGAAAGACACTTTGGGTTCCCTGTGGTGGAATCATTAGTCCTTTGTAAACAGGACCATCATCTTCCTGATGTATAGCCTTCTTATGCCCATGCATTCAGTATTGTGTGCAGCTTTGGTCTCCCTCTCTGAAGGATATGGGGGAGGTCACTGAGGACAAGAGGGTGGCATTGAAAGTCATGGAACAGTGGCCTTTTGCAGAGAGACTGAAAGGACTGAAACTCTTCAGTCTGCAGCTGAGAAGGTTGACAGGGAGGAGTATGGTTGAAGTTTGCAAAGTTATGAAGGTAGTGGGTAAGGTGAATGTGTACCTTCACTCAATAAAAGCCACACCACTAGAAACTGGGACACTCAAGGAAATTGGTAGGAGATTGAAAATGGAAGCAGTGCTTCAGTATATGACTTTTGGAGAACTTTCAGAACGTTTGTCATGGGGAGTGATGAGGGCAGAGGTTCAAAAAGGTTTGGACAAGTTGCTGGAGAGCAGGTCCATGATTTGACATAATTAGGACTTTGCCTGGGTGTGCCTTATAACATGCCACACATTTCCTCAGGCTCCACAACTATCATAAGAGATGTTTGCTTTGGAGAACAGCCAGGCCTCAGTATTTTACCCAAATAATCTCTTCTGCTGTCCCTGTCACACCCATAATTCTGGTAAATATGGACCAAATTCAGGGAGCTAATGTTGTCATTTTCTTTTTCAAATTTGTTTTTATTTGGGCTTTTTTCCCCCTTTCAGAATCTGCTGGTGGTAATGTCTAAGTATTAAAATGATTCCAAGTCTAAGTAAAGAGTCTGTAATACTTAAAGAAATGCTAACTAAAGACAAACCATTAAGTGTCTAAGTACATGCTGTCTGATTTTTCTCTCCTTGTCACGTAAACAGACTGCTGTGAATAAATAAATATTTAAAATATCTGTATCTAGGTCAGAGTATCTTTATCACTGAATGCCCACATTGCATAATTAACAGCTTCTGTGAACCAAATAAAGCATCAACTTTTATCTTTGCATTAAGTCAGAGTTAAAAGTAGTAGCAGACTCAGTATGGAGATAGTGATTTTCTTTGTAAATATGAGATCTTAGCAGACTTTCTTCAAATGTTATTATCCAAATACCTAGGGAACATGGTGATCTGTGTGCATTATTGAATTCTGTTTATTTGTTTACATACTACTTGTCAAGATTTTTTCAAGACAAGAAACAGATCCCAACTCTTGGAATTTAGGTTATCAGAACATCAACAGTGCTATAAAGTAAAATATATAAAATTTTTTATTTGGGCAATCGATGCAGAGCAATGGTATGACTGTGTTGTGGAAATGACCACGCCTGTAAATTAGTGAAAATCCTGTCTGGGAAGCTCTAGTTTCTTTTCAGATCACATAGATAAAAATGGTGCCATGGTCTATCCAAATAGACCTACAAAAACCTCATTCTTAACTGTGCAAAGACATTTGCATTACTTTTCCAAATGTCCCGTTCACAAAATATCAGTTCAACCCTGTAAATCAAAATGTGCAATAAAATATTAAAGACTACATTTTAGTTTGGTCTAGACTAAATTTTGCACTGCTAATTTATGTTTAATTTTCTTCAGCAATGGTAATATTAAGTAAAAGATACATGTTACATGACATTTGGGACATGCCATAAAGGCTAAGGTTGTCTGGCAGGGTTAATCGAGTTCACCATTAATAAAAAGTTTTTACCTACTTACAGTTTCCCTGAAAGGTTAATAGCAGTCAAGTAGGAAAGATGATTGATAGGGAAGCAGTCATTGACTGAAGTTGCATTGTACATGAAGGTATTAAATAAACTCTTTCTTTATAGCGATTTTCTCATTAATACATGTTGTGTATTTAATTCTTCAAATGTCTGACCATTTACAGTATTGGAATGTACAGTGAAAGTTTGACCTATGTACATACACTGAGTGGAGTGTAGCCCTTCCCACTGCCTGCACTGTGATTAGCTTGAATATTGTATGTACCTCCTTTCCTGTTTATTTTCAAGTCTTATTGTAGGTTTTACTTGGGATTTTGGTACTGGAAGTCTTTGAACAAAATGAATCATGAGAGAAATTTTAACCAGTGCTGAAAACTCAAAACTGCATATAATTTATTTTCCAAGCTTGAATGTAAGGAAAGGCCATATTAAATTCTCAGCTTTGATTATTTTGGAAACTGCCAAAGTGTCCGTCCAATGGTTGATTAAAAAAAAAGTCTGTATTTTAAAATTGTATAGTTTTCAGTGTTGTTTTTGGCAAATTTGAATTATTTTTTAAACTCATTTAATTAATTAATGTAATCATGACTCTAGATTTTGGGTTGTTTTTAATATTTTTATGATAATTGTATTTTACAAATCAGTATATAATAAGTGTAATTAATGAGTACAAGCAATTAGTATAACTGATATCTTACAAATCAATATTGAAATCAAATAAGCAGGTTCAGGACTTTATAAAAATATTTCAGAGAACATTTTCACCATCTGAGATTGTACATGATTTTTTTGAGCTTTTTAAGTAGCACCAAGCTTGTAAAAAAATTCCGAGTGAGGTCCTATATCTAATGGACACATTGAAGGGACTCAGACACAGGTTTTGAAAACATTGATTTGATTGGATTTTATTTTTTTATCCAGCTGAAGCCAGTGTAGAGTATTTTACTGTTGACTGGCCTTGTCATTATTACTCGTTTTTAACAATAGTGACATACTGCGGAGAGTGATATGCTAGTTGCTTTCTCTGTTCATCTAAAGAACTTCCGTCCTAATTTCAATGTTTATATGATTATAAAACTGGTGGTTATCCTCCCCCCACAAAAAAACTGATTAAAAAAAAATTAGCAGTCAGTAAGACTTTTTACTAAAACTAATTTTAACAGATGTTTGAGCATTTTGTTGTGGGCACTGTGTTGCCAGAAAACTGAGTGATCAGCTTGGCCAGTTGTCTTGAGAAGCAATCTTGTGCTCTACTAGAGCAAAATCAATACAAAAAGCCTCTGAGGCCTGATGGTGCATTGGGAGAACTTGTTTGAACATCTAATATGGGGTTTAGACCTGTGCAGCTTTTATAAGTCTACTTCCTGCAGACAAATTGAAAGTAGAAATGTTTTCAGTGGTTGCTGAGTTTATCTTTTGACATAGAATTTGCTGAAAACATGCCTACTGCATTCCACAAGAGAAATAATTTCAAAAGTAGGTGCCTTTTCTCCCTCTTTAACTGTTAAGATTTTCCGTCTCTGACATAATTTCTCTTATATTTCACTTGATTTTGTGTTGCACTTATTCTAAAATATATTTTTACGTTTATTTGCCAAAACTAGTGATTTTTGGGGGGGTTTATATGTTAACTGGGAAAAGGAATGAATTGGGAACAGCAAGATTTGAGAAATCAGTTTTTTTAAATTTTGCTTTACAGAGCTCTGTGAGAAATCCACAGAACTTCACTATCACAGTCTGGGTCATCTGTCATCATAGCCATTTGTGTGATACATGACAGGGACTTTACAGCATGCAGAGAATATGAGACAGTTTTAAAATATCATTTTATTGATCTCTTTTATGAATCTTAATTAATCCTCTGTATAATCTATAGGCAAGGAAGAGAAAATGTCTAAAAACTAAAGCTAAATGGCACAGCCTCCTCTGAAACAGAGGAGTGATGACATTTTCTTTACTTTTACAGCTGTCTTTCTTGCTGTGAAACAGGAGGCAGGAGGTTTATCAAAAGATCCAGCAGTAGCTTAAGAAAGCTCCACACATCCTGCCCTTTAATTAAATCTGGTTTTTACCTCCTCTTTGAAGTGGAAGCAATTTACTTCTATCACAGTTTTGTCCTTCAGAAGTAAAGTCCTGTTGAATTCATGTCCAAAAGTGATTGCAGTTGTAGACTGGGATTGGCTGCTCTGTTTTTGGCATGACTTGAAATTTGTTGATCCTTCCACTTTCTCGTATTTAGTTACTAATCTTGGTTCACAAACTTGGGAACTTCGGCAATCTCCGCAGGCTGTTTGTGTTTAGTGCACAGTAGCTCCTTAGCGCTGCAGACACCTTTAATCTCTTCCCAGTCTGCTCCTTTCAAGCAACTCCGTCTGTGTAAAGATAAGCATGGGAACAAATCTTGCAGGCCTGAGAGGCTCCAGGTCTGTCTGAAGCAAAACTCCTTTTTTTAAAGTCAGAGAGAAGAGGAGCAGGGACAATGATCTGAAAACTGCCAGTATTTGCATCTACTGCACCCATTACATGCCTGCTGCTTACTTGACTGACGACCAAAGATGAGCACTAGGACTTCTCTGTCCTCTTCCAGCCTTGCTCCTGGATGCCATTAGTTGCTTCCAGAAAACCATTTTTTTCATTATTGTATTATCTCGACAATTTAGATCCAAGTCCTTTAATCCACTTGGTTTATGTTGAAAGTTTTTGCCTTGGCTGTCTGGCAGTAGTCAGGGATGGACCCTGCAGGTTATCTCATAGGGGCATCTGCAAACAACCTTTCAGCTCAGCAGGGCTCAGACTTGGTTACGTGTGGCAAAAGGTAGCTATAAAAGAAAAAAAAGCATTGCTGTCATGAAGAGTGAAAAAAGACTTTGGATTCCATGTCGCAGAAAGAGCAAATACTTAGATACGTGTAACATCATTTTAGTCATTAAATGTAGAGAAATTTATAATGCTATGGGCATATATATGTGATTTCATGTTTATGTTACTGTGAATTAGAAAGCTGCAGGGAAGCTAACACAGCATTAATAAAATAGTCACGTGGAGGAACTATCAGTTTGAGCATTGTGACGGTAAAGAAAAATAACTTGCAGCAGTTCTGTATCCATCTATACACAAGTTGGTCTCGTTTCTTGGGCATAGGGTATCTGACTTAATTTGTGTGTAGAGTAATGTAAATGTGTGCCAGGGGCTTTAGCACAGCACCTCCTGGCAGCATTAGTACCTTTTTTGCCTTGAGTTGCATATTAACATGATTTTTTTCCAGTGTACAATTTTTCTTTTGGAGCAAAATACACTGCTACATTACAGCCTTGTAAGTAATTTAAAAACAGAAAAAAATATTTCAATAGGAATCACAAAATATGCCGTCTTTTTCCAACCTGTTAAAATATAGAAACATTAATTTATTCAGATGTATTTCTGTGCTGTGCTGTTCAGGCATACAAATTAAACAACAGTTTGTCAAGCAAGATAGCTTGATGTTTCTGAAAGTAATTTTTAACTCTGATAAGTTTACAGTCTTTCTTAAATGAGCAGATAATCTGAGGAGCATTGACTTCATGCACATTCAAGACAGGGCAGCACAACCTGAAGATGTGTCTGAATGCAGAGTGAGATTTAGCCTCTGGTAATGGCTGTTCATAGCTTGACTACTGGAAGGGTGATTTTTCAAAGGTTCATAATGTGACCAGAGCTGAGCTGATTTTCACAGCTGGGGTCCTGCTAAATTTCAGATCCTTACTTCAAAGCAAGATATTGCTTGAACTCCTTGACAAGATCGTCACCACTTTTCTTACTATGGACAAAGCGGTGTATTGTCTATTGTCTACCCTGGTCTCTTCAGAAGCAAGGGAGTGTTCTGGCTGAAATCATTAAAGCAGAAATTTGGAGTAGAAAACTTCAGCTTGTCTTTCAGAAGTGGCCACTTATATAAGCAACTGAAATCCTCTTAATAAGAATTGTTGGGCAACTTGTATTTTGAGGATGTTCCCACTCCATCTCCAAAGATGATTACCCCTTTCAGAGTGAGAAAAAATAAAAGCAACTTCAAGTACTAAGGAATAAAACCATTTTTTAATTAATAGCTTGATGTCTGATAGTGGTAGGTTTATTTTAGAAAGCTGTTTTAATATAACACCATTGGGGAAAAAAAGATGATGATCTGCCACTTTTAAAAAAAATATAAAGTAACTTTTTATTCACCCAAGTGTAGTCTCTCATAAGTACTGATTTTTCTGAAGAAGGTTTAAAAGCCATAACCATTTTTGCAGAAATAAAAACTGTCTTACTCATGCTCTTGCTCAGTTGGGAATGTTCCTACTGAATTAACTAGCCCTCAAAAGGGGAGTCCATGTCTTTGCTTAGGTTTTACAAGTTGCTGGCACCATATGTGTGGCATTTAGGGAAAACATTGGTTTGTTTGGCCAGGACTTCGAATGTATCTGATGTACTGAAAACAGGTCTCTGGTGTCTGTAGAGTGTTGTGTAGTGAGATCCCCTGCTGCTAAAATACAAACTGGTTATGTGAGGTTTAAGTGACATGGGAAGCATCTCTAGTGTTGGTGCAATCACTGAATAGCCATGGTATGGTACAATTACTGTTGCAGCAAGCTGAAAAATTTTTGTTAAATGAAATTTCTATGCCCTTTTTTTCAATAATCTTTAAGGCTGTAACTTTTAAAAAACATGACTTCATATTTAAGAGTGGGAAGCATTATGTGTGATGCCCATGTGAATGTGAATTATTCTTAAAAAAAAAAACAACCTTTTTTACAAAGCCTCTATTTTAAGTCCTTTCAAATTAGTGGTTTCTTTTAACCAAATTTCAATTTCATACTGAGTAGCTGTTCTGCACTGTTATATTTATATTAATTTCTATGCAGTGTCATATGCTTTTCTAGTTTTTATTTAACAGTTTGAAAATTACTTCAATGGTTGTCATAACTTGATATCCACAAATGTCTTGGGTATGGATTTGATCCACAAATAAGGAATTAAGGAAAAAGGTGCACTTGATGTTAATGATTGTCACTTCTCCCCACTCATGTGATGGGTTCTGTTGAGTGTCTCCCTATATAAAAAAAGTGGACACAACTCAAAAATTCCAAATAGCGCTTGTATTTTCATAATTTTTTCAACCTTTCTGCTGTTTTCACTTCATCTTCAGTAGATAAGTAAATGATTGAGTACACGTTCATAATCACAAAGTGCATCTTGTAAAGTTGTTTTTTTCATGTATTTTTTTGAGTTTAGAATGAAAACAGGTAGAATGACCTGGCATGGAATGAGCTATCAAGGTTACCATTTTTCTGATTATCACTTCATTTTGCATACTGCAAAAATAATAATATTGATAGCTTTACTTCTTACTGGGACAGATGTGAATGACCTTCCAGTCATTATTACCTTGGCTCTTTTCTGTAAGTAACGCAACATTCTTTGCTTTTCACCTCTTCAGCTTCTTTCCATACTTTACAAAACATCATTACAAACAAACAGCAAAGCCATTAGAATGTATAAGTATTTCGGGAAGAAGACCAAAGTTTCAAAATAAGTAAATAGGGAAATCACATTTTCAAGTACTCAAGTACAAAGAGATGATGGAAAGCAATGTAGAGTTAAGAAAAAAATGCTAAGATTTGCAAAACTAGGTTACATATTCATTAACTTAAATGATCATTTTTTAAACTGAAAAATAGCTAAATAGCAGTCTTTAAGTAAAATATCTTACTTCTTCAAATGAATTAATAATGGAGGCAGTAATTTAAGTTGTGACCTGACACAGGAAAAGGTTTTAGCTTTGTTCTGTTCTCCCACACCTTCCTTTTTGCAGGAATCAGAATTCAGGCATTGAAATTACCTTCAAGCAGATATTTTTCAAGCAATTGCCTGTCATGAGGTATATTATTAAAATAATTTTGACCTTCTCGTAGCTAAAAAAGAAAAACAAAATTGTTTTTCATATTGGACAGGCTTTCATACTGAGTAAACAAAAATAATTACAAAAGTATGTGGTTATAATACAAAGGAAAATAGAAATTAGAAATATTCTTGGTGACAAGTTCAATAAGCAGTCTCCTGTTCTCTTGAGAAATGGAAGAATAAAAACTTGGGAATTTATTTGGAATACTGTAATTGTATTCTGAAAACCTAAAACATCTGCTTTCATAAAGAACAGTCTTGCCGTTTATGCTCACAGTCAAGTTAGGAGCAGATTTATTGACAGGTTTAGTGGGAGAACCCTTCCAGCCTGGAACATGATCCATCTTCTACTCTCTGGTATAAACTTGAACCTCTTTTGTTCTCTTTCTTTCTGGTAGCCTGGATCAGTTTCTGCAAGGATCTTGTAAGATGCCAGATTGCACAGGTGGCAGATTCCGTGTTGTGTTATCACTTCCGTACTAACAGTGAAACACTTTTCATCCTGTTGCTAAATGTGGTCAGATTTGTATTAAGCATATTGCTCTAGTTGACCTGTAAGCACTGGATAATGCATTTTTAATTGTTCTTTTTTTTTTTAATTGGAATGCCTAATTTTCATGAGTGCTTTGGTTTAAGAAGTGTCAGATTTAACTGAGGAGCATTGTAAAGGAGGTGGTGTTACTTATTTGGCCTGATGCACTGAGTAGCAGTCTTAGTGAAAAAAACACTGAAAAAACCTTAGTTTGATGCAATGAATTATTTGCCAAACTAACTGTGTATTCATTAGCTGGAGATCTCGTTTAATTAAAGAACCAGTTTTTGCCAGTTTGCACCCCTAATCCTTTTAAGATTTCTTTTAGTCAAGAGTGACTCAGGTGTCCTTAAACCTTAGCTATACACTAAATGCACTAGGGTCGTTTCAACATGTCACATCATGTCTGTGCTTAGCTCTCGGGACAGAGAGAGCCCTCCATAGCAACTCTGTCTTTGTCCTTGTTTGGCAATTATTCAGGTAAGATGGCAAGATGAGACTGATCTTTTCCAGATGTGTCACTCTTTTTTCCTCTTCACCAGCTGTGCAGGTCCATGCATTGAGGTGAAGCCCTGCTTCACCTCCCCTCCCCTGCACTGCCCTTAAAAAGTAAACAGGTGAAAACTGAGTTGGGGAGTCTCATTTGTGTTGAGACCCAGCTGTTCTGTTGAGGTGAAGAGATGTCTCGTTCCTCTTTAGCTCCCTGATAGAAGTTAGACATTTAGTCCTGACTATTCTGCAGGTATGAAAATATTGGAAATTCAAAAATTGGATTTGCCTTGATGTGAACAGTTGGGCAATACTGGGAGAAAAGAGCTTTGTGAGTGAAATAATACCATTTCTAGAAGGCATAGTCACAGTTTTCTTTCCCTATACCTATATATGCCTATACAGGAACTCATGGCTCCAAAGAGCAAATTTCCTTGCAAACATTTTCAAAGCCAGTCTGTCATTCCAGTTTTCTGCTTCATGGAGAAATGATTTTAGCTGCTATTTTTTATAAAGAAATAATACCTGTTCTGTATAGCCTGAGCGTTATGAATTAAGGGAGCACTGGTTACCCTTCAGAAACCCTGACTGCTGTGACTAACTGGTGGCCATTATATTTCTTTCATCTTGGTAAGCCTCAAAGCTGTGTATTTGCTTAGTGTTTCACTGATTTTAAGATGAAAATTCATTTCTCTTGTTTTTTAGCTACATTGCTTGCTATAAACTTAAAACATAGTGCATTTCTCACAGTTGGATTTATTTTTGTTCTCTATCCAAGCTGGATAATGGAGATGAGCAAGCAGCCCAGATAAGACGTGAACTAGATGGACGACTACAACTGGCAGAACAAATGGCAAGGGTAAGTGATTGCTTTCTTGTACCAAAAGCATATCTTCATCTGAGATTGAGTGGGATGATCCATAATGTGTGTTTCCTGTTTCTTTCTGCTCTGAAGAATGTCTGTCAACTGGGGTAGGGGGAAAGCAAAACCTGGTTTTGGAAAGTCAGGTGGTATGTGATCCTACATTTCCTTCAACAGCAAGTCCAATTTTCCTCATTTTTTACATTGGATGGAAAAAGCATCTTAACAAGAGGAAAGATCTTTTAACAACACAATAGTAGTCGATGTTTTATTTGTCTTCTTGTCAGCATATTATTATTTGAATGATCATCACAGGATATAGTACGGTTTGAAAAACACTACTAAGGGTTTGGGGTTTTTTGCTAGACAACCCTGAACCTTGGCCTGCATATTTAGTCTCTAACTATAAATTACTTGGTTTTATTTTCAGGGTTTTTTTTAATATGTAATTTACTGGCTCTGTCATGCTGTGATGAGCCAGTCCACATGACTTGCTGCAGGAATTTTTGGTCACATTCAACTTGCTAGGTCTTTCTTATTGAAACAAAATCAACTGTAAAGGTTTTAATATAAAAAATTTTATGATAGGCCTTATAACACATAATGATAAAAATTATCTGGATTAGGAGCAAGGTGCCTGTCTTTGCAGATAATACATCAGGAGTGGTCTTTGTTTCTCATTTATATGTTAAACATATATTTTAGAATAATTTGCATTTTTGTTTAATCTTGAATGACACTCTCCCAGGCATGCAGTATTCAATATTTGGAGAAACTGTGCATAAAGTTGGCTCTGTATGTGTTCATATATGCACTATACGTGTACATATGTTTCTTCTTTGTGTTATAAACACAATATTTAAATACTGTTGTCTAATTTCTACAAAGGAAAAAAATTGATTTTTAAGTTATCGCTGATGTTTAAGAGAGATATAATTATTTAAAATAAACCAGTGCAAAGTAATGAAACATTACTTTCAAAATTAATGACCCATTATTAAAAATAAAGGTAAAAAATTATAGGAATTTCTTGTCATGGATGTAGTTTAATAGCTTTATATTAGAAGCATGCATGTGATTGACTTATTTTTGGTAGCATAGGAAATAGATGAAGTAACAAAACTAC
Source organism: Gymnorhina tibicen (assembly GCA_013399875.1). Taxonomy (NCBI): domain Eukaryota; kingdom Metazoa; phylum Chordata; class Aves; order Passeriformes; family Artamidae; genus Gymnorhina; species Gymnorhina tibicen. Next base: position 730,326 of record VXAZ01010494.1, on the reverse strand, counting down.
TAGTGGACAGGACATTTTATAAATGTCTGTTTATAAAATATTGAAAGTAACATTACAGGTGTATAATTAGTTGGTTAAAACACCTGTAATTAGAAATACCTAACGTGTGGTTCTTCAACTTGGGTTTATGGTTAAATGATTCAGGGAGGTGTTCAAGGTTCCATTTGTACTTTATTTCTTCTCTTCAAATTTACTGTATTTATGGGTCAGGATTAGCCTTTTCATTAGTGTTTTGAAGACATAAAAATAGATAGACACTGAAATTATGACTTTTATTTTTATTTATTGTGTCTTAACTGAAAGCAAGTTGGTGAATTAACATGATGTATGATGTGGGAATTTTTTTCTTCCCTAACTTTTAAAATATATTTTCCAAGGAAAGAAAATTCCCAAAATTTGTAACAAGGGAAATGGAGAACATGTACATAGAAGAGTTGCGGTCTTCGGTGAATTTACTGATGGCAAATTTGGAAAGTCTGCCAGTGTCTAAAGGTGGGCCAGAATTCAAACTGCAGAAGTTAAAGCGGTCACAGAATTCTGCATTCTTGGACATAGGAGATGAGAATGAAGTTCAGCTGTCAAAGTCTGATGTGGTGCTCTCCTTCACATTAGAGGTAATCACAAATGTCACAGAAAACTTGCTGGTGGTTTAAATTGCTAGAATATCTGCCTTGATACTTTTTTGTTATTAGTCCTTTCTTGGTAGTTTTAAAATGTTATGTTAAAGAAGTAAATTATGCTTTGTATCTTTGGTAATTAGGATTTAGAATACAGATGTGTGATGCATTTTCCTCTTGCAGCAGTAGTTGCATTTGGGCCCACTCAGCAGTGTGGGAAGTTGAATCTCCCACACAAATGTAACTTTAAATGGATTCCAGCTCATTAAATAGCTAAGCAGAATTTTAAATGTAATAATGAAACACTGTTGTTATCAGGAACACGTTTATATCTCACTGGAAGCATTTAGAGAAAACACAGTGATTTTTCTTTACTGATGATCATAGCAGTTTTTTATAAATTTCTGCATTTTGCTCAAGAAAAGATCTTGTGTTTTCTGGGATTATGCAGGAAATCTGGCCTGTAGGGATGCTGTCCTAATCCGTACAGAGTTCAACTGACTTCAAGAGGAAGCCAAAAATACCTTTGGTTATTTAAAGAATTCTGATGACAATACAGAATCACAGAATGGTTTGGGTTGGAAGGGACCTTAAAGATCATCTAGTTCCAACCCCCCCTGCCATGGGCACCTTCCACTAGACATGATTGGTTAAATCCCTCTCCAGCCTTGCCTTGAAGACTTCCAGCACCATAACTCAGGTCCAATTCTGCAAATGTGCATACCAAGAAATGCTTATCTCTCTTTCAGTAATAATAGAATCAAAACATTATCACAGTGTGTATTGTGTATTTGTTGGTCAGAAGGTGCCACACTTGTGTTATGCACTTGAAGTGGCTTTAGCTTGTTTAAGACAGCAGATAATGTTACACAATAAATATCTCAATTGTTAAAAGAGTTTAAATAAATAAAAATTGCATATCTTTTAAACATTGTTATTTTCTTAAGTGAAACGAGCATCTGGGGTTTTTTATGTGTTGAAAAGTCAGATCATTTTTTCCCATGTCATCATTAAAGATGTAGAATTAAAAACATCAAATATGGACAGTGAAAAAGTTCCAGTTCTTTATATAACAGAGAAATTACTTATCCCACTATATGCAATTTTAATATTGCTAACTAATAATAAAAGCCCGACATCAGCTTTCAAAGAGTAGTAAGATCCATCATTCTATATGCCAAAAAGTATTAATTCATCAAGCATGTAAAACTGGAGTGCAGGCCTTAGCATTGAAGTAAATGAGAAGATGAAGTATTTATAACTCCTGTGCTGAATCCTGTGTGTCTCCATCACATGTGTCATGTCTGCCTCAAGGGGAATACCAAGCCTGGAATGGTCTATAAATAGCATTTACAAGAGTAGTTCTGAAGAATCTAAAAAGTACCTAAAAAAGTTTGGTCTTCAAGAGAGCGTGCTTGGTGATAGATGTAAGAGGAAGAAAAGGCTTCTCTGTCCCTGTAGAGAGAACTATTACGTACTAAAAATGATGTGATATTTAGGGGAAAAGCACAGTAAAAGTTTAAAACAATCATGAAATGAAAAATGATGTGAGATATAATTTCTGGTAAATTTATAGCAGCTTTGCTTTATTTATAGCCCCTCTGCTCTTCCACCAGAAACGTAGACTATTATGTCTGGTGAGCTAAGTATTTTTCTTTTTCCCAATCAGCAATAAAGAGATTTACTACAAGGTAAGTAATGTACAGTTCATCTTGTGCAAGGCAAAGAACTGAAGTATTACTCTACATGTAATAGTTTTTAGTAGGGCAGATTTTCATTTAAAACACGATAGTAACCACCTAAGTTGACTCTCTTGTCAAACAGTATGTGCATATTTTGCTCTTGGGAAGCAAAATCTCAGAAGATAAAAGGGCAAAAGGAAACAGGTGAATTGATATTAATGAAGACTGAAATATGGAAGATGTGATCTTTTCCTATGCAGATGACCAAATAAGAAATGCTGCTGCATTTCCTTGGAGACAGAGTACTTACTTTTTTGAAAATGAAATGTATACAATTTCACGTTTTTTGAATAACACTTAAACATATCGATATCACATCTTGTGTGGGGACTCAGCTGTAGAGTAACCTCCAAGATCCCTGTTGAGGGCTGCTAAACTGGCACATGAATGAATAGGAAATCTACATCATGTAGGACAGAGTGGAAGAATCCCAAAATTTCTAGATGGGGGGTAAAGTGGCCAGGACAGTGACTTGCTGTCACTGCACGTTGTTATTACAAACAGTAAAACTTGCTAGTAATATTAACAGTAATCTAGTGGGAGTGGACCTTGCTGACTAAGGTCAGAGACATCTCTGAGCATCACTGCCAGCAACAGCCACTGTTTTTACAAGCTGGATGTTTCGTTAAATATTCTTTTCGTAGAAATTTAGAAAAAAAATAAAAACCATAGTAGTAGGAGAAGACTTACTCATACTCTTCAGCTGTTAGACAGTTTCAAAAATAGATAAGCATTTAGGAAGCTGTTTATCAGCTAATGAGCTAGTACATCCACTAGTGACAGTTTCCTTTGGAAGGAATGAAATGCAACTTTTTTCCATTGCGGGAATCCAGAATGGCTGCCAAAAAAAATGTACTGTGCAATTAAGTTGGAAACTCAGGAAAAGGAGTATCAACATAAAAATGAATAAACATGAAGTCAATATTCAGCAAGGTCATACATTTCGTATGTGGAAAGAACATGTAGGCAGTATTACCTAGAAGGATCTTTAATGTTTCTCTCAGCCATCTAACTAGTTGAATTCCTGGACAACAATAGATGGAAAAGAGGGATGACTTGATCATTCTGCCTGAATTGCTGTTATTATTTATAAAGCATAATAGGCAGTGTTGATAATTTATGGGAAATATAAAAATGGTCTAAATGATCAGTGGCTGTCATCTCACTGTAATATTTACAAACTAGCAATTTTACAGGACATATAACTATTACTGAGGTGCTGGGAGTTTTAAAGTACAGAGGATTTTACAGCTGGGGGTGAAGTCTGGTTTAATTTACTTGAATTGGAGCAAAGTGGCACACGTGCAAAGAAATTTAATAGCAACATATTTCAGTAGTTGCTTGCTGACCTAAGAAACCAATTGCCTCAGACCAAAAGTAGTCATTACTTCTGGCACTTTTAAAACAAATTAAGCAAGTGTTGGTTTACGTGTAAGGTTCAGTTGAGGACAGCATCTCTTTCTGCTAGAGTACATTTTTCCCAGGTTCTTTGCATGGGCCCAAATGGAACTGGCAAGAAAAGCAGCTTTTCCAAAGAAAGCAGGGGAACCTGACTGTCTTCTCAAGTCTTCTGAATTAGAAACATCTGAAATGCAAAAATTCCAATAAGTTCACACTGTGACAAGATATATAAAAGGCAGAGAGCATTTAAAGTAGAGCTGCATTTGGCTTTTCTGAGCTAGTGTAGAGTAGTCTAGACGAGGTGAAAATGTATAGGATCTGCCAAGCTCGTAATTTCCCCAGTGAGGAAAACTTTTGGGGCACAGCTGGTAGCAGTGGCTTTTTCTGCTTCTCTTCTCCCCCTTCCCCACATGCATACTGAACCTGACTGCAAGTACTGCACTGGGAGAAGGAAAAAATGTGCATAGTGGGGAAAAAAATTACAGGAGCTGATACCAGTGCTCTGACCTGGCTCTTAGAGCTCAGCACAACACCAAATCCCTTCTGAGGTTCAAGAGTTGCAACCTCCAGTGACACAGCACCATCATTTACCTTTCTAGATATGATCAATGTACTTACTTGTTTACCATCAGACTTAGTAACCTATTTTTTCTATAAATATTCACTTAGATGACTGATTAAAAAATACAGTTTCTCATGTATAAAATTTAGAATTATATTCAGACATTAGCCGCATATTCTACTGTTGGCATTTAAAGTATGATTGGAGTGAGGTTTTAGTCATTGTCCAAGTAAAAACAAAGCAAAAATTTCAATTCCTTCCAGATGTTGTTGAAAGTGGATAAAGAAGATAAAATCAAAACTCTTTCTGTTAAGATTTGAGTGAGTGGACTTTGGGACTTTGGGGGTTTTTCCTTTTTTTTTTTTACCTTCACGGGGCTTAGTACTGCAGTAACTGTACTGTGTAGTTTTTCCTGAAGGATAAACTATTTGCTTCTTTTCCTCAGATTGTTATAATGGAGGTACAAGGTTTAAAGTCAGTCGCTCCCAATCGGATTGTCTATTGCACCATGGAAGTGGAAGGGGGCGAGAAGCTTCAGACGGACCAAGCAGAAGCTTCCAGGCCACAGTAAGCCACTCTTGCTGCATCAGTATCTCTTTTCTGTCATGGGAGAACTTGTCTGATTTTCTTTACAATTTTTACAATTACCTTAGTGCTAGGTTATGTGAATTTTTTCGTGAGTAGTTATCTTGAATTCTTTTTGAAAAGTTAAAATACAAATAATAGTTATTTAGGGTGAAGTAAGTACAAAGTGTGGATGCTGTCCAAATGAAAGCCATTGAATGTGTGGGTGGGGTAAAGAACTAGGGACTGCATCCTCCAAAAATATAAACCTCTTGATAGATGTTAGCCTGAGGTGATTTTATGTATTCTAGGTTAATGTGCAGGTGGCCTTGTGGAGTGTAACTTGTACAATTGGAGGGAAATCAATACTCAGTAATCAATCTTGACAAAGCTTGCTCACCTGCTGAGCCTATTTCGTTTTAAATTATAGGATCCACTTCTTTCAATTAATTTCTGATGGAGGCAGTCAGCAAACTGACTTGGAGGGGGTAACATCATGCCGTCTGTAGTTGAACCAGTTAGTGTAGCAGAGAGTAAGAAATTAAATTGGTTGATTTGTTTGACCTACACACTGTCTTCAGACACTTTTCACTCTGTTAAAATGTCATTTGGAATCTTTTGTAGATAACTTTCCAGACAGAATGTTGGGGTTTTACTGACACCATAGTGTGCCTTGTGAAAGACAATTTAAAAATCGCAGTTGTTACAATATCTGATAAAATATCTTCTATGGAATTGGGATGGTAGTTTCTATTCCATTTGGACCACAAAAACAGAATTATTTTAGGCAAAATTAGAAGCACAATTCTATATGTCTCTTCTACGGTTGGGAGTGGAAGAAAATCTAATTTGGTGGACTTTCTTCTAGCTGCAGCAAATTTCCTTGGCAAGTAAGCCAGCAGCATATTCCAACAGCTTTGCAGAACACTAAGTATGTGGGACAAGATGTAAAATTCATTTGTCACAGTCCCTGGCTGTGTTCCTTCTCCAGGGTATGGGAATGCTTATTCTTACCTTTCCATGTACTACATGAGGGCCTTCTAAAAGGAACAATAATGCAAAAGACACGCAGATGTACACATTGAAGCAAGGTTGTAAGTGGGTATTCAACATCACCTGCTTATTTTTTTGACCTTTTGGGGTGTTTTCTGGTGGCTCAGGGTCCCCTGAGACCCACAAGGCTTATTCATGGAGGGCACATCTCCAAACTGTCCTTTGTCGTCAAACTCAGAGTTGCTCTCATATTGTTACCTGCAACAAGTGCCTACAGCCTTTGCCTGCTGACATAGCCAAGGTTCTTGTTTCTTCTGATGGTGTATTGCTCTTTTTCCTCACCCTTGATCTTATTAGGATCTGTTGTAAACACTTGGTTAACCTCTGATATCACTGGTATGAGTATTTAAATTACCTAGAATACACAAGTTTTTGAATTTTGGGCATGTTTATCTTCCTTTCAGAGAACAGTCTGTGGATGTTAAGGGTTTTGTTTTCTCTAGCCATTTCCAGATATGGTGAACAAAACATGATAGGGATGGTTCACAATCAGTTCATGGCTTACTTATTTCATACTGCAGGTTAAAGTAAAGGTTGTAAAATCAATCAGAAGTGTATAGATGCATCAAGTAAAAGTTACTAACAGATTAATTGGTTTTCCTACTTGTACAAGTAGAAGCTTTGGGAAAAGGAAGTTCCATGAAAGATGGAGTCAATACAAGAACAACTGAAGTGTTTCTAGGAAAAGCTGTAATGTTAGGACCTGCTCCAAGCTTGTAAACTGATTTACTGAACTTCAGGCTCAAAAGGTACAAGCTGACTGAATATGGGAGAAAGACAGATTGTGGGATATTCCATCTAAGTGATGTTGTACAACACAAACTTATATGGATTTGTTTGGAAAAAATTGTGCATCTTTAGAAGGTGGATTTTTGAGACATGCCCTGACCTGTACTCTGGAAGCACAGGAATAGGAGTTACTGGTGCTGTTGACCTGCTGTCCTGTAAAACAGTGTAACTTACAGGGGCAAGGATTATAGTGCTCTGAAAAGTATCTAGTTCTTGTGCTCCTCTGAGTTGTACTGTTTTCCATTTCTGGCAAGAGTGATTAGGAGATATTGGCATGCAGTATGGTTATGAGCATTTAGAGACGTAGCTTTTGAGCACAGATAGAGATGTCATTTGAGGCAATGGGGGAGGATATTAAATTAGACAAGCATGAAATTAGCAAATTACGAGCAAACAGTAAGAAGATGGAGGAAGCTGCCTATGGAATGGGACATGCTTTCTTCCATAGTTTAGTTTTTCTGTTAGAGGCAAATCAGGTTTTCTTGGCAGTAGCAATATTGCTTTTATTGATTGGTGGCAGAAGCAACTAAGAGGGCTTAGCAGAGTTTAATCAGAAATTACGCTGGTGGAAGAGCGCTGGTGGGCAAGCACAGCCAGACCATCTCTTTCCTGATACAGAAAAAACAGCTGTCAGATGCCCGGGGCTGCTGCCTGCCTGCTTTGCCTGATGCTGGAGCTGTCTTCTTACTGGTATAATTTTTGGTACTGTCTTTCTGATACGAAAGAAAAGTATCAGTGAGGCTGGAGGAGATCATAACTTCAGATTTTATGTAGGATGTGCAGCTAGAAAAGGGTACGAAAGCTCTCATACTAAGCATAGAATGAGACAGTGATGAAAAGTGAACGATTACTGCCAGCCTGCTGTGGGAGACTGCTGGCAGGAGCTCCAAATCATGTGCTTGTCACACATATTTTTCTGTAGTCAGTTTATAATTTTGAACTGGTAGCTACATTTGTGAAAAAAACAGTATGAAGAATTACTTAGGCCTATTTTTGTCAGCTGTGAAACATCAGTGTATGCAGTGCTATGCTACTACTCAGATCGAAAGCTTCGACAGGGAAAAGGAGAAAATGAGATACTCAGATGAATGTTTCAAAATGCCACTGCAAGCCAGTGTGATCTTAGAGGAGATATTAATGGAAACACTAGCCAAGTGAACACTTAATTCACAATTTATCCTCTATTCCAAAATGCTGAATATTTTCTCAATTATTTTTATAAATGTATAGAAGTATTCCTCTATATCCCTGAGTGCCACCATAAGAGTAATAAGAAAATTAGAATATTCTTTCTTAAAAAGAAGATGCCTGATTAAAGTCCCTGGAAGGAGAGCCTAGTTTTCATCAGTAATAAATATTTTTGGGTTTGTTAATGCATTTAACCCCTGCTTTCTCTCTCGTTGAATAATAACTTTGTGAGTTTATGTTTTAAGTACTTCATTTATTTCTTTAGCAAGCTAAATGAAGTACTGCTTATATGTATCTTACTGAGTAACTAATGGTCATTCTAAAATGCAAATCCGATAGAAAAATGCAGTTTTACTGACCTTATGTCTTGGACAGTTTTACAAACAGATCAGTTACACAGCTTCACATGCAAACCCTATAAAATTTTTATAAATGCCTATGAAATATTTCTTTATTCCTTCCAACTGTCTCCTGCCTTTTAGCCCTGCTGAAAATCCCTCCAACATAGCCTGTGACCTTTTCTACCAGAGATCAGTAAGCAGAGCCCTCAGAGGGCCCTTTCAGTTGTGTGAAGCTTTGCATAACTTTGTTGCTGGGATGCCACAGGGGGTCACGTGCAAAAATCCAGTGCTAATTTCATCTTTCAAACATTGCTGAAGTGGCCTTGTTTTTAGTCTTGTGAGGTCTGGTATCCACAATTTTTTCTTATCATTGATTTTTATTCATTCTGAATATTAAATAACGTGATTTCTTAAAAGTGTCATGTTTTAGGCATCTATAATCATGCCTAAAAATAAAAAATGGGAACATGCTATCATTTAGTACTACACGTGACATTCTCTTGTCACATATTTATACAATAGGAAAAGATCATATCTTGATGATGAGAAAACTTTAATAGAGACAGGATATTCTTCATGTGAATAAGACTAATAGATGATCATATTTTACTGCCAGATTAAATTGATTGCAGAATCTTATTAAAAAGGTTATTATATGTTAGCATAATGTGACGAATGCGTGATTAAATGTGACTAGAGGAGGCAGGGAACCTCAGTCACTGCTGCACAAATGAAGTAAATGCTGCTCACATTATTTTTATGCCATATTCTACCATCATTAATTCCATAAAGTATTTGAAGTATGAGAATGTGTAGATACATTAACTAAGGATTGCATAGCAAAACTTCCATAGAGCAGGTTTTTTAAAAAAGGAAAAAAGGGCCCAATTTCTAAAATTTAAAACTTTCATAATTGACATGTTTGGTCGTGCAAAAAATAGTTCTTTTCTAATAGGATGTTTTGAGGATGTGGCCTAAGATGACATTTCTGAAGGGAAAAAGGATGATAACATTTATACTATGTGACAGTCATGTTCCAAACATCAGAAAGTTTTCTTTCTTCATCTTCATAATAGTTCCTGCAACTGTCTAATTTTTTATTTTTGATTAAGGGAAACAAGGGGATAATAACACTTAAAGCTGTCACCTAACTTGTGGTTGACAACACAGATGTACAGTGTGTAAGGAAAGAGAAAGCACTCCTACTCTTCTTTTCCCACATGCTGCTGCTCTCTGTCTGATACATCTGTATAAATGAAATTTGTTTCATTCAGTAATACTTTAATTATACTGCTGGTTTTCTGCAGTCATTCCTCATATTGCTTTCATGTGTAGGAATTCATTTTCGTGCTTTTGCACAAGAGAAAAGGTAGAATGAAAAAGTTGTACCTGCCTCATATTGCTTTGATTCTTAAATAGAAAATGAGAGAATATACATAGGAAGAAAGGAGGGACAGAAACACAAGTTTTGGCTGATCAGAGGCAGTAATCAAACTCTTCTGTTGCTGACAAGCTGAATAACACTCCTTACAGTGTGGGGGTTTTTCTGTTCTTTGTCTGGGTGCCTTTTTTATTGAAGTGAGTATATTTGCACATGGGAATTTTTTTATGGGGATAATAAGACTGTATTTTCATAGTGCCTGACCTAACTGTGCTTAGCTTGCTGTTCATATGCTTCCTATTGTATCTTCTGAGGATAAATTCTCTTTAGGATTTAGCTTCTTGATCAGGGTCTTTCACCTGTTCTTTTGACTGTTACCTTTGAAAGATTTTTGCTTGCAGCTAGGTGCAGCAAAATCCAATGTTGATCTCACAGAGGATAACAAAGTAGTTCATCCTACTTTTGGCATATAGAGTTAGTTTCTTTAAGACATAAATACATTTTAGACAACATTTACAAAAGCAAGGTTATATATTAGAGATCCTCTGTATATTTTTATTAAGATCATTTCACAGGCTAAAGCTTGAGAGACATAATTATGTTGATGTATACAATGCTGAAAACTTGGTGAAGATAAGCATGATCCTTTAATAGTATTTTGGAATTTTGGGAGACAAGTGGGGATCATGACAGGAAACAAAGTGTGTCTGCTTTCATAAACTAGGCTTGACTGAGTTGTGTAATGATTATTATAGTTTTCTCTAAGATTCATCTTTATATCTCTAAAGGATAAATTGCATCATTGTGTTCATCTTGTCATATGTCAGTATGTGTTTCTTTTTGGAGCAATTCACAAAATAGGGTGGAAGAAGCTATCTTTCAAAAAATTGGGTACTGTGATTAAATACCATATATGTTGGTTATCCAGCTGTTAAGAGGGAAAAAAAGAAATTAACAGTAGGAAATTATCTGATGTTTCCTTGGTTCTGCAAAGGAAATGATGGAGAAGAAAAAGAATACACATTTATCCCACACTATGTTTTGGATTAATGATGGACGAATTCCCAAAAGAAATATGGATTCAGCTGAAAATACACTTGATAGTTTTATTCACCTCGTGCCTTGATGCTGTGTCCTGTCATTGATTACTATTTTATATCGTCTAAGAAATTTTTCATCTCTCTTATTGCAGAGAAATATTAATGTCATACAGACTCTTAATATTAAAAGACATTTGAAACTCCACTGGATAATAACCTGAGCAACCTAATTTTAACTGTTCTTGCTCTGCACAGGGTTTGAACTAGATGACCTCCAGAGGTTCCTTTCAGCCTAAATTTTATGGTGATTCTATTATTAACTCCCAAAATATTCTAAGTCTATCTATGTAAGGGACTTGTGAAAGCCACTACTGTTAGAAGGGAATATTCAGTTTTCAGGTAAAGAAGCATAGCATGGAAGGAATTGGGATGAAAGGAGATAATTAAGGTTGCTTGTATTCCCTGCTCTATTTGGATAGTTAACAATAAACATAATCCTTATGTCACTCAGGCATATATTAGGGTATAAAATACATATGCCCTATATAATATATGTAGAGAGAGTATTAGCCCTCCTCATCTAGTGGCACTGCTGGAAAGAATAGCTGAATATCTGTCTTCTTTTAAAATGCACTATTACATTACATGTCTCTTGCAAGACTGATACCAGTTTTATTTCACAGTGCATTTTGGAAATCTTTGGGTTTGAAGATGCATGTCCCACCCGTGCCTTTCACTGTAACAATCAGAGCTTGGAGGAGGACTGGATACATGCTGCCTAACGCACAAGTTGAATCTGTTTCCATTCTCATTCCCACCTGATCCCACCTGATCAAATGCAACTAATATCTTGCAGACAGATACAACACTGTGCTAAAGCATATACAGATGTGTGATCCAGCTTAAAACTGGAAGGCATTTGGCTATGAATAGCATGGTGGAGCCAAAGCTAATTAAAACTTGCTTATAATTAAAATGGTTTTGATCAGAATAAGCCTTATTCTAATATAGCTACCTGGTCTCTGGCTGGGTCAAACTGAAGGCAAAGGCAGCCTGTAAAGTATCATCTAGAGGGATGTGGTCTGTCTGTCAAGAAACAGGTGCGTTTGAGAAGGATTACTTCAAATTTTACTTCCAATCTCCTCCTGGAATACTTTGGTAGAGTGAATCTGAAATTTGTGTTTCAGAGTGGTCTGTACCTGTCTTACCTTTCAAAAGTTTAATTATTATTTGTAGGCAATAGTTGACATGAAAACAATTCCTTTAGATTCTTCTTAAATTTTGATATTACCTAAATGTCCTAATTTCAAATTTAAAAATACCCTATTCTTGCATCTTGGTTTGAAGAGACCTTTCAAAAATTTGCTTACTATATGTCTTGTAAGCAATATGACACAGGTACATTCAAATTAATTGCTAAACATTTTACTAGATATAGTGTTTGAATTGGAACAAATTTTACAGCCTTATTTAGTTTAGGGTTGTTGTTTGGGGTAAAGAGAAATCTTGAGAAAAAGGATTTGAAAGAAAGAAGTTTCTGCTTTTGAATCCTGTTCAGGCTAAGGATACTTTATACATCCCAAATGCTCATGACATTCAGAAAACTGTTTACATTCAGAAAACTGTTCTTCACTCTACTATGGGCAGACTCTTCTTTGCTGTCACTTTGTTAGTATGTGCATTGATCCTCAGAGGTGTCAAGAGATCCAGTACTTTTATAATACAGAATAGTCCACTGAACAGATAAAGAAAATATATTTAGAAATCCTGAAATTTCTTAATAACTACACGTCATTTAACCTGTATGAATCTACAGGTTGATGTGCCTCTTTGAAAGCAATACCAGCAGGTTGAGAGTAGGAGGACAGCAAAAACAAAGGCAGGGTAGTGTGGACAGCTGATAAGAGCAGTAGGACTCGGCGCAGTGAAAGGGGTTTCAGAATAAAACACACCAACTGGTCTTATGCCGGCTGGAATACTGACATTTTCTGATTTGATTCCTGGCTCTTCCCTGATAGACTCTGCAAGCTCAAGTAGGTCAGTGTTTTGTGATTTGTTTTCCCCCATCTTTAGACTGACATGACAGCGTCTACCTGCTTCTTCAAAGTACTGTGAGTTTATCAATATTTGTACAACATTTTGAAGGTTTAAAGTGTCACAGAAATACAAAGTAACATGAAGAAATAGGAGCTGCAACTTTTAACAGTGTTGTGATGGATTCATAATTATCTTTTTCAAGGAAAAAGTGAAATTAATATGCATATAGAAATTTCGAGAGCATAAATGACCATGTCTTGCCTTTGTGTCCATCACCAGTCTCTAGGTGGGTTTGAAATTTGTTGGGAAACAGGAAGTAATGCCTCTCATGAATCTTTCACTTAATATGTATCAGTGGTTGCCAGCACCTGGCAGTGTGTCAGTCTAGATACATATCCCTGAAAATTTTCACCCTGGCTTGTCTTGTCTGCCTGCATTGAAAGTGAGATGTGAAAGCAAGACTAATAATTCATTCATACTGTTTTATGTTTGTAATGACAATACTTGTCATAATAGCGTTCTGTACTGTTAGAGTGCACTTTTCTCCTTTTCAGTGTAGGAAGCCTAAAAGAGGGTTTTTACTTAGTTTCTTATTATGCACTGAACCCCTCTTCTGGTTTGCCTTTCTGGTTTCTGTTAGATACTTTTTTGTTTTAAAGAAAAACTAGTCACAGTTTTGTTGTGTTTTTTTTACAAGTAATTTTTTCATATATTAAAATAATTTTTTGTGCTTAAAAATAAATACTTGATTGTGTGTAGATCATTGTTAACTCTGAGATAAACAGTAATTTTGAGCTCTGTTAATTCCTTTATTTAAAACAGTTGTTATTTTACCAAAAGCAAATCCTGAAAGAAATCTGCATATTACCAGATTATTCTTTTTTCCTTTAATATTAGTCTAGTTGTATAAAGGAGCTTTAAAATATAGCATATCCATCAAAACACTGTATCCTTGCTGTTGCCAAAGGAAGAATACAATTTGGAGCTTTCTGTTCCTTGAGAAAAAAGTTCCAAGAAGGGATTCCCATTGTTTCTTGACAGTCACCCTAAAACCCCTTAATTTTACTGCTGAATCCACAGAAAAAGAAAAAATTACCCAAACATTTATTTTTTTTGGGTGACTATGCTAGATAGTGACTCAACATTGTGTTCAGAAATTAAATGATGGGCTGCTTAGTGTGTGCAGCTACAGTATCAGTGTTTCTTCGATAGGGATTGTGAAATAATGAATTTGTAGTTCCCAAGATTTGCGCATAAAATGGTGGAATCACAGTAACACAGGGAAGAACAGAGTCAAAAAAGATTAGCTGAGGTCAGTGATGAAAGGCCAAGACACAAAGCCGACCTCATGGGTCAGTTTGCCTGAGAGTGGGACTTGTCTGTGCTTCTACTGTGAAAGGATGTTATAATTTGTTTAGAACTTCCTTTATGCCTTGCTTTTCAGCTGCAGTTTAATGTGCTTGCTCTGAGCGAGGAAATTATGCTCCTCGTTCTTCCATTAAAATAAATGAGTAATTTTAAAATAGAGAAATAAAAAAATATTTTCCAGGGAAAACATTTACCATGTAAATCCCATTATAAGCATTATAGAAATGTACAAGCATACATTCCCTTGTGGTTCTAAACATTAATTCCAGATCTCACTGATGTACTGGAGAATGCATACATAAATATATATATATATATATATATAAAAATAGTGGTTGTAATGTTGCATATAAGGAATAATCTTTACCCTATTAAATCCTTAGTGCTGCATAATAAACTTCTATTGCATGTACAGTAACTTTCAACATCCCTTTTCAAAGCGAGAAGCTGCAATGTTCATATCATTTTGTACTGTGGTCAAAAGAAAAAATAAACATGCTTTTGGGCTGTATGAGACAGCTGTTAGAGTTAAATCGATGATTTCTAGTGTAGCATCCTGGTGTCAATCATTAACAAATAGATGGGTATTTTTGTGCTCATCAGAGAAAATGAAATGCTTAGGTTATTTTTCCAAGTATCAGCGGGGAAGAACTAGTAGCAATTAGCACCAACTAATACTCTCTTTAGGAGTCTCAGTAAAAACACCAAAATCAGATAAGTATGGATTTAACTCTGTTTTTATTTGGCTGAGTGGAGCCTCCTCATCAAATTATAGATTTATTCTCAGATTGCTGTGGGGTGACTTGCACTGCTGGTATAGCGCCTGGCTCGCTGTCTCACATTTTCTCTCTTTGTATCCGTGCAGTTGGACGTAGTAATATGCAACACTTCATAAATTCCACACTCACACAATCCTTCACTAATAACAGAAGGTTTTTCAGACCTGGATTTGAAGTATTTTAATGTATCAGTGTAGCTGGATGTGTAAGGAGGTGCTGAACCTCCTCTGTCATTTAGTTTCCTGGCCTTTCATCTCACAACTTGCACTGGGAGTATGGTTTCTACTCTGAGGGTTATAGATACCTTTCTTTATACACTTAAAGGTTAAAAGTAAACAAAAGTTAAGGTTTTAAAGTAAACAAAGTAGAAACAGCAGAGTTGGTATAGATTCTTGAAATAGTTGAAACACAAAAATATTGCAGAGACCTAAACATTCTATTTCCAGTCCAGCTCCAAGATATGCAAAGGTGAAGTGCTGGTAAATCTCTTACTCCTGTGGAGCACTAAGATGCCTAACAAACTGGCTTGGGTGAGTCTTCCTGCTCATTCCAGCTCTGTCCACATCCCTGTTTGGATAGCAAATAAGAAAACTCTTCCAGAAGGCCTCTTAAGGTAATTTAAGTAATAGTTAAGAAACACGTTGAGGTTATGCAGAAGACTTCAGAATCAAACCCAGAAAGATGCAAAAGATGGCTCCAAGGAGACCAATGCACTCTGGTACTGGTTTCAAAAATGAGATTTCCATATTGCTGAGGACAAAAAAATGGTGTAAAAATTTTATCAGAAATAAAGTATTCCAATAATAAGGGCTGAAATAAAATTTCTAGATCTTAGCTTAGAATAATAAATTTTATTACATTCACTCTCATGATCTCATTAAAAAAAAGTTTTGACTTACAGATACCATGAGTTAAAGGGAACCTGAGAGAGAAATTTGCTGCTGTTTCCAGTGTATGAAATGTGTTCCAAACTGAAGTAGAAAAATAAATTCGCTTAGAGGGGTTTCTGTGACACAGTGATAAAGTTTTAGCTGAAATAAACATTCACCTTCTTGCTGGCAGGAGGTACTTTTGCAGTGAAGGGAAATAAACTTTGGCAATAGATTTTGTCACTAATTACTATATCAGCCCACGTACCTCTGACAGCAGTAGAGAAATATGGTGAAAAGACTGTGGCTTATGGTTAAAGATGAACAAACTTCAAATCACTGCAGTTTCTTTAATAAAGAGAATGAGTAGGTAAAAGAAAAATTATGTAAGCAAAGGAAAATCATATGGCAAAATAAAAGCCTGAAGAGGCAGAATTAGGAGGTTTTTTCAGACTTAAAGTTGGTAGCTTTAGAGGTGTCCAGTATGCTGCATGGGCTGCTGCTGAAATTATCGTTACTTTCTCTAGCAAGATTTTAAAAAACAACCAACCAACCATACTATATTGGTAGTTATTTAACTTAATATAAATATTGCATGAGATCCATACTTGTTTTGTCTAAAATTTTGCGCTTCCCATCTGGACATTTTCAGCACCAAAATTGGTCACATTAACAAAAATCATTGGACCAATACTCAAAAATCAATGGCTCTTCTAAAGGTGTGGAGGTGGTTGATTTTTTGTTTCCATTGCTTAAATGGAATGGAAATAGTTAAAATATATGCTATTACATATAGTTAAAATATATGCTATTACAAATACGAAGCGTTGCATTTTTCTTTGTAGTAGTTAAGATTTACCTAAGATACACTTGGTGTAAATAACAATTTCAGAAGATAGATGAATTAATTTGCTTCTTCTTCCTTCTCATCCTTTCTTCCATCCTTCCTTCAGGAGTTCCATAGCAGAGCAAGCTTTAAATAAATTATCTGCAATATACTTTGACTCAATATCAAAATGGCACAAAGGAATTGCTTCTCTTTTCACAGAAAGCCAGGTTTCAACCTACAGGTTCACATGTATGAAAAGTAAAAGTCAGCTGTAAGATTTATTTTCATGCAGCAAATATTTCAATTACTGATGTTGAAAGTTAAAATATAAAGAAAAGCAACTTTTCTTTATTCGGCATTCAAATTCTGGAGACCACATTGTTGGTTCCTATTTAAAACAGAAAGTAGTTCAATTAAACAATTTACAAGTTTTTGTCTTACGAATAATATGAATAATCTTTTGTATTTTGGTTGACTTCCATGTCTGTGGTTCAGAAACAAAAACATTTCTGGGATGTACTGTATTTTCTCCAGGAAAAATATCAGGGTGCAACTCCAAACTTAACAGAAAAACATCAGTTTGTCTGACCTGTACCTAGCAGCTTAGCTTCTAAATTTAAAGGAGATATTCTGCTAAAATACACAGTCCAATGAGATTAAGCAAATGTAAGAACCAAAAATATTAATGCTTTAATAGGTGTCAAAAAATGCATTTGACAGACAACAAATGTGTTTTGGAAGAAAAATAATTAATTTTTTGATTAAAAAAGTGAATGTAATGATACTAGCACATAAAATCTATAAGTTGAAAAAAGAAATTACAGTAATGGTGATCAAGATTTGCATCATGATAATTAAGGTATTGATTCCATTAATTACTAGGTATGCTCCTAACCTATTTTCACCATTAAACTCACTAGCTCTTTGAACAGGTGTATAGATCTAGAATAAATACCCAAAAGTATGGAAAAAATTGATGGAATTTTACAGTGGAAATAACAAGTGATTCAGTAAAATCTTATTTATTGGGTAGGAAGGCTATATTTACAATCTTGGCATTATAGGTAAAATTGATGCAATTTAATTACACAGTTCTTAGTCACAGATGATGATGGGACAGTACCTTATTCAAAGTTATTGTTTGCATGTACGTTGTAATAAATTTTAAATTGATCTGTATGCTGAAAATCTGATATAATTTTTTTTTCCTCTCAGAGAAGCTGAAGGTGTGATATCCATTTAAATGGAATTTGGTTGAAATGAACTATTATTCATAAACAGGAAGAATAAACAAATTGTTGATTTGTTGGCTGGAGTCTGACCAGATGTCATAATAGAAATAGCTAGGGGGGAAAATAAAGTTGAAATCTGTCAGATCTTGAGCACCTATATAATTTCAGAACAGTAAAGAGTATTTCAAAGTAGTCTGGCTTATGTACACCTGCATGCTTTACTCATTCTATCCCTTATTTTGGGTCATCCTTTATAAATACTGAGTTCCTGATATCTTGTTATATTCATGGCACAATCTTTACAGATCAGAATTTTATTTCTAACAGAACTGAAGTTTATTAGGAGGTGCTGACAGTCCAAACTACAGCCAGAAGGGCCATTCTTATTGTTACACCTCATTTCATACCGACAAAACAAAAAAATGCAAATTTCAAATTGTTATTAGCATGAACATTCATATGGGTTAGACTACAGGTGGGAGTTTTGATTAGGCTGTCATTTCTCACTTCTGCTTCAGTTGTTGCCTGATGTATTAATAGTATGCATGATAAGATAACAATGTGCTTTTAAATGTACAGCATATAGATGACCTCAATCTATCTAGATAAACTCAATTGGTCTGGATTATTGGGTCTCTTATGTTCTTTCTTGGAAGGAGCAAACAAAAATGAACGTGATACCACTATTTTGGCTGCAGATTTCAAATGGTATGAATTGATACCTCTGCAACAACACGAAGCTTCAAAGAAACAGGACTTGTGTTCTAGTAATACACAAGGAACAAAAAGATGAGCTGTGTGTACTGTGCTTTTATATTGGCAGCTGAGAGGAATATCAGATGCCCACAAGTAAGTGTGATAGTAAAGGATACAGTCTCAGATTTGCCTTTTCTAACAGAACATGATTTCTCATGAGCTCTTTCATGAGGAATGATACTAAAACTAGTCAGTAAAATCTGTGATCATCTGCTCTTACAGATAATTCACTTTCAAAGAATTGCTCCTAAGAGGCTATGAGAGTCACCTGAAGTCCTAATCATCCAGGAGCATGCAGATCAGTGCATGGAATATTTCTACCATGAACATTAAGCTTTAGGAATTGGTTCAGACCAATTCATTCTTTTTCAGCCCAGGATTTTCACTTGCTGCTTCAGATGGAATAAGGGATGGGAGAAAGATGTCAGTCAAGGCTGGTGATCAGATTCAATGTTAAAGGTGATTTCTAGTACTACATGAGTGCCAACAACGGATGGATGACCCCATGTTACTCCCATTCTCATCGGTATCTCACTGTACGTCTAAATTGGAGAAGGAGAAAATTCTCTTAGGCTTCCTGGGCAAGGCTCATATGTGCCCCATCCCTGCCTGCTGTGTCTTGCAGAGATGGAGTATGGGTCTCCAAAGAAAGCTGCACCACTTTTCAGGAAGTTCTCTGAACCTGATGCTAGGGTGCTCAAACCCCAGCAAATGCTGAAGCACACACCTGCTGCTCAGCTTGCAGAAGCTGAGTTACTGCAGGTGATGTTCTCTTCATTGAACAGACTGGGTCTCTTCCCTTCAGTCAGCGAGACCTCTTATTTCTCTTCTCTTTTGTATGAATTTATGCTGGCACTAGACCTTTGTAGAGACGGTTTGGGTTTGTTTTGTTATTTTAATGGGAGTTTCTCTTGGGTTTTTTTGTGTGGTCCTGTCCATTATGGCATGCACAGTTTAATGCTTGTGGAAGCTCAGGGACAAACAAACCTGACAGCTGAGAGAGAGGGTGCAGCTATCAAAGTGCTTAGATTGTGTTTCCAAATTCAAGGCAGCATTCTTCGTGAATACCGGGATCTGGAGGCTAAACTGAAGATACAACTATCTCATCTTTTATAAAGGTGCTTTCTCCCTGGAAATTTCATCTCTGTATTATGACAAAACCTACCCCCTGGCACCACCACTGGGAAAAGCAGTAGTGCTAGGCACTGTGTTATCCTGCAGCTGCAGTATCTATCATCAGATCATAAACAGGTTTTCTCCCACTCAGAAAGGTAATTTGTCAGAGTTCCTATTTCAGTTACCACTTTGTTGAGGCTAAAGCTGTGCACACCACAGACAGAGTAAGCATCTGTCTAACCTAGACAAAGCAAAGAAGACAGAATTTAATGCAAGATTCGGTTAATTGTGGTGAACCTCACTTTCAGAGTCAGGCATGTTCAGCCACCTGTAGGACTGGTTTATACAGAACTGCTGCTTCCTTAAAGCTTTTTGGTTTTGATTGCATATTACGTTCTAGTCTTGGTCTTGAAGTCTGTGACTCATGCTAGTTGAAGCATTTTCTTTTGCCTAATAGATCCCTTTACTGGAAAATTGCTACTCTATGTTCATGTTGCAATACTGGAGAGGTTGTGTATTCTTGAATGCAAATGAAAGTTACTGCTTTTCCTAAATGAGGGCCTAACATTTTGGCTTGTGTAATATATCCTTTTATAGATCATACTCTTAAAGTCATCTGTTTTCTTTATTGTATTAGTTTCTGATAATTGTAATATCTCACACAGTGGACAAAATCAAGAGAAATTGGAGCTGTGCTTACTTTTTGCATTTTGTTTGTGCCTAGTAGCATAATCACAATCAGTTCAATCTATGCAATGAGCTGCATGTGGTTGTTCAGACATATGGAATAGATCATTGAAGGAAGTTGCACTCTAATTTGTATAACTTTTGTTTTTTGTACCACTGGCACACAGGGAGGAGGGGGGGAAGGCTGACAAACCAAGTGTCTTAACTGAGATAAGAGATTAACAACTAGAAGTCTGTCTGCCTAATTAAAGTTCTCTAAAAGCATGGAGCCTTGTGGCAGTAATTATCTTGCAGAGCTAAAGTCACTCTGATAATATTTTTTTCCTATTATTTGCATTTCTGTTTACGTTTTTCCTGCATTCTCATATTAAGTTGTAATATCTCATAAAATATAAGATTTTCTCTGCATAAGTCTCATAATTTATTCTTAGTGTGTTTGCCTGAAGTGAATTGAGACATGATTCTTTGCTAAATTAATTTGACTTGTATGCAGAAGATAGTGAATATGTTTCATAGAAAATAGATCTCTATTTGCTTTCTTGTTTGGTTCTTTTTTCTCTATGAAGATACAATTTCTGTTCTTTGAGTTTTGCTGTTAAAAATTTTTGGATTGATATTTTATGACAAAAGTCGTACAGAAAAACCCTGATTTGTTTTATCGCAGAGAAAAGCCATTTTTTCTATGTCGATATTTGATCTTAGATGTTCAAAAATGTACCTCCATCTTCTTTCCTCTCCCCCCGCCCAAAGCTTTAAAGTTCTAGGAGTTAATTAAGTTCTAGGAGTGCATTGATAAATATTCTGCAGAAAAGATTACAGTCCTATCACTCTCAGGCCTGTGCTCAGCCCCAGTTAAATTCTGTTATTTGGTTTATTGCAGATGGGGCACCCAAGGGGATTTCACCACTACTCACCCTCGGCCTGTTGTCAAAGTAAAACTCTTTACAGAAAGCACCGGGGTGCTGGCACTTGAAGATAAAGAACTGGGAAGAGTGAGTATTACGTGTAGACATGAGAAATATGTGAGAAATGATGGGTAGAAGTGTGAATATTGATAAAACATACCATAAAATGGTACAAGGCCTTCAGTACCAGCCTGCTCTGCTGTGGCCTTACCAAACAGTGCTTTTTTTATATAAGGGTGACTTTTCCCAGTGTTCAAAACGTGATAGGTTGACTTCGATTACCTTTCAGAAACTTCCACAGGCATCCATGGTGGTTCTCTTTGTCTTGTTGTCAGAGACTGAAATAGTTCATGCCCCAAACATTGATATAAAGTTTTAAAGAAGCTACAGCCACAGAAACCTCCTGGAAGAACTTTGGACTGCAAGTAGAAATGCTGATTAGATAAAAGGAAACCCATTGTTCACTCACCTCAGGCTGAGGGAAAATTATGCATCCACAAAAGGCCAAAGCCTCCAGCTGCCATCCCAGCTGAATTTGGGATGGGGGGGAGAGCACAGCTCACAGAATCCAGGTTTACACAGACTCCCCCCAGCCGAGGGGGGAGGAGGAGGTTTTTGGGTGCATGGTGTAACCTCTGGTGAGAGGCAATAAACACCCATCCTCCCATTACACAAACTGGCCCGGCTGTGGAACCCCCAACCCCACAGGACATCCAGGAGGCTTTGCCCCACAGGACTGCAGTGATACAACAGCCCCAGAGACTGCTGTAAGAGACTGCCCCCTCCCCAGGGGGACATGCCCGGACATGCCTGCCCAGCCTGAGCATATATACCCACCGGATCCTATGCTTCCCGGGGGGATCTTCACCATCAAGAAGAGCAGCTGGAGAGGATCAACAGAACATCGTTGGGATCCACGGAGTGGTGGTATCTTCCTTATTCTGTCCCTGTCACTCTCTTTCTGTCCCCCCCACCTATTTTCTACTTCTTTCTTTCTTTCTTTCTTTCTTTCTTTCTCTCTCTCTCTCTCTCCCTCTCTCTCATCTCTACCATCAATAAAACCCTTATTATTGTCACTGGCATATGGTCTTGTTTGCACCTTAATTTGGGCTGAGGAATTTCCTAAGAACCTTAATAATAATAATAACTGGATCCTAACACTTGTTTAAAACATCAGTTTCTACATGACATATCAATGCTTTTAACTACTCAAATTAGGTGTGAAAGAGAGAGAGGTAAGACTTGGCATGTAATAAATGTAGCAAACAACTGGGGAAAGGAAAGGAAGGACTTAAGTGGTAGAAGGATGAAGCAGAATGGGAGAAGAGTGAGGGAGTTAATCTGTCAGAGCAAAATAAGAGCTTATTCTTGTACTATGAGCTTCTCTTCTGTTTTCATGTTTTCCCTAACTTGACGGGATAATCTGAGACTGGCTGAGTTAGTGAGAGGATGGTGCTAATAATGCCGAGGTCGTGGGTTCAGTCACCGTATGGGCCATCCACTTAATAGCTGGACTCGATGATCCTTCTGGGTCCCTTCCAAGTCAGACTATTCTGCAAATTCTGTAAACTTATCCTTCTTAGGCCAAAATCAAGAGCTAGAGAGTGCAATGTATCCTAGAAAGAAGAGGGTAGGGTGAATGAGGCGGAGAGGGTCTGCAAATCTCCCCCTCCTCTCCTGTTGAAATTTTCCCCTCTGACATGTAGCACATGTAAAATAGCTCACATTTTAATGCTCAGTTCTACAATCAGAGTCCTGGCTGTTTCTCATTCAAGCAAGCACAACTTGTTGGAAAGAGCAGGGCTCTTCTCCACTTTTGTCCTCTGAGCACAGGTGGTTATGCGAAGATATATTCTCCCATACGTTGTGTCATTTGTTAAGGTCAGGACTGTATCTTCAGGATTACTTCTTCTTGCCTCATCTCATATGCTTCTAAGGGGCTTCCAAGGTCACTTTGTCAAGGTGCTGGTGGGATCTGCATGGGCAAGGTTCCCACGGGGGTACACCCTGGCACGAGCCAGGCAGGCAGTGTGACAGGTACAAAGGAGCCACAGCTGTGCAACTGAGTAAACCAGAGTCACCAATATCTGGATTCAGAACAATAAAAGAGACACTGAAAGGGTGAACTTGCAGGAACTGCATAGTATTAGTAAATGCAGAGAAGTTTCATCTCTGTCCCTCCTTGCTCAGTCCTTTTAAGAAGCAAAAGGGAAGTCAGTGCCAGGGTAAAGGACAGTGGAGGAGGGACTATGAGGCCATTGTGAACAGTAGCCAGCATACTCATTGCCAAGGAGTCCGACAAGAAAAGAAGCATCATTAATATAAAGAGACTAAGGATCACAGGTTTTAGCAGGATCCTCTGTGTCTGCAACCTCAAATAGCCAAAGTTCTGGTACCAGCCTTTGTCTGCTTTCTTACACTGCGGCTTGTCTGAGTTCCTAGGACAGGAAGTTAAAAAGATTTAAAATTTATTTTTAAAGAATGAAAATAATTCAAATGTAAAATACTGAATATAGCCTTTGCCTTACTTGTGTCCTGTGGCCACAGGTGGTTGGTTTGTGGGTTTTTTACTGCTTCCTCTCCCTGCCCACTCCTGGCTGCCTTCTGACACATCTGTGTTTGTCCTCTGGTCAAACCAGTTTGAAGAAAGTTTCTTGGTTGGGAGGGGTGAGGGGAAAGAGAAGAAAATAGGTAATTGAGAGGGGATAGTGAGCTCAGTGCCCTGTTGTTGGAGTCTGACCCAGCTTTCCCAGAGACAAAGCAAGCTATACTAAAGATGAGGTAGGGAAGAGCAATCTTCTGTTTCTGTTGTTGATTCTTACTCTCCTGGTATTCTTTGGCAGAGAGTCTGCTTGCTTTTATCAGATGCTCTGAGATTTGGCAGTTTCTACCAGAATAAGCCTATTAAAATAATTTCTTTTTGCTGGCTTTGTTTTTTCCCATGTGAAAAAGGATAAAGGCCATCACCTTTTTGCCCCTTGCATTAAAGCTTGTGCTGAGTTTGGGAATAGCAAACAGGAATACCCAAGAGATGCCTGAATACTGCTTTTCCATTTTATAATCCACTCCTGATTTACCAAAAATGTCCAGCCCACATCCTTGCCAAAGAATACCTTCTAAGAAAGATAAGTCAGTAAAAGATAAACCTCCCACAATGACCTTATGTAGTGCACATGGTCCTTAGCAGTGGAAAGTAACATAAAAAAGGCATGTTGGCTGTGCATTAGCCTGTTTGGGTGTCTGTCCTGCACCTCCCAGGTCTGGTAAAACCTGGGGTTGCTAACAGACACCTTCCAGCTTGTGGGGGTAGATCCTTAATTCAGGAGAAGAAGGAATCTTCCAACTTACTTCTCTGGTTTAACCAGAGTATTTGTGAGTGGTGGTTGCTAGCTTCAGGGGAGACTGGGAGAAGATCTGACAGAATTTTTGTAAAATAATTTGCAGTACTATGTACTCTTACAGTACACATTTTAGCTTTCAAAGTCTTCTTTTGTTGGTGATGTCTTTGTTTTCAGGTCTGGGAGATTTAAATTCAAATAGCATTTGAAAAGATGCAGGATCCCACTGGATAAGCTTGATTTTTATAAAGTTTGGCAACTTTGTGCTGGTCATTACAATGCAGTGACTTGCAGGAGTACATATGATCAAACTAGGTTTCTTATCCTTGGAAAAGGTCTGAAGATACTGCCTACTGGTATTTTTCCTGTACTTAAAAATTCAACTCAAACCTACCCCTTCTGAGGTAGGCTTACTGTGGACGTTAATTCTCATCTGTCAAGTACTTTCTTGACAGTGTGTGTCTTGACCTGATGCCACTTTTCTGCATTACTGAAGCTTGCATTTCCAATACCTTGCAGTTATTCTGAAGGTTTTGTTCTGTTTAATCTATAATTAGAAATAGAAGACAGCATCAAGCTACATGATTTGAATTTTGAACTTCTATCACATACCAAAAGGTTTCTTCTGCCACCAAGGGGTCAGTTTTTTTAGGAAAAGAGAAATATGGAGCCAGCAAAGGTTTCCCCAGATCTGTAGAGGAGAAGGTATTTGTATTAAACCCATCCGTGCATGGCAATTTCTCTCACTTATGAACTTAAGATGTAGACCCTGATATCAGCAGGTCCCTCATTTCCGGACAAAACACTGCTTATTTCCAGAAGTAACTAGCTCATTGGGGAGCAGAAGGGATGCAGGCCTGTGCTCTGAGTAGAGAGGACAGATCATACTTACAGCTTTATATACTCCATGTTTGGAAGCTCAGGCTGGGGCCTCACAACCTCTGCTGCAGAAGTCACCAGGTCAGCTCCAAGTGATAGAAGGACTGATGTCTTACTTAATGTCTTCTCCCTTCAAAGCATTTAAGATGTGGTTAACTGAAAGGAAGTAATACTTCCTGTGTCCCTTGTCTGATATGGCTGTCTTCCTCCAAAAATACCAGTAAATCGAGTTGTGAATCCCAAGAGAAGATTTTGCTTGCTGCAGGATGTTCTTCTGGCTTCCTGCTGACCACTTTCAAACAAAAATAAATCTTAACCTTTGTTCTCTCTTCTACACAAACTGGAGAACTGTTGTACAAATTCAGTTTTCCACTGAAATTAAAAACAGGTATGTGCTGCACAGAAGGAGAAAGGAGGCTATTTGGATTTGGGTTCTGCAGAACATGAGCTTTTGGAGTGGTCTGTGTCAGTGTTTTTGCAGACCTCTGCATACAGTGACTTGAACCCCTGAGTTTAACTTTTAGAAAGTGAGGCAGGCTGTATCACTGAAGCTAAACTTATTCTAATGAGGAAATGTTAAGAACTTACTTTAGTCAAATATCTTTAAAATTTGTGGTACGGATTTTATGTGACTGGTACTGATCTGGCCACTTGAATAATTTTTGTATGTGCATACAGAAGGCAGAATTGATGTTTGCATTTGTACATGCAACAAATGAGAAAGTGTGAAGAAGCCCTCACAGCTGGGTGTAAATAATTCTGAAAAATCAGCCTGGTGGTTTCTGAAACACAGGGATCTGACACCACTTTTGCTTGTTCAGTACTTTGTGTATAAAGATGTTCAAACCTAGTAATTCAAAGTGACAGCTATTGTGTGTGCTTAGCACACATGTGGATACAATGTGAGAGCAGCAGGTGGTGTTGATTGCTGATACTTTTTGAATATAAGAATATTTCAGCCTTGTCGCTCTGACTATTCAATTAAAAGAGAACTATTGTCTCACAGCCTGCTTGTCACAGTCAGCTGCAGCCAGCAATAATTAGCTGTGCAGCTATGCTTTTTGGTTTTTTTTCCTTTAATGCTATTACTCTGTGTTTGATTTAAAATTATAAAATAGCAGTACTGGCTAGGTACCTATACTCTCAGGATTACTGGATATCTGAACTGCACTGGGCTTGTTGTTTATCTTCTGTGCCACATTGAAAGAGCCCCTGAACAGAGACAGTTTCGTTCTGTGACTGTTAATTTAAAGCCTGCCATCCTGGGGATTGTGTTTCTCCACTGCACTTTGAAATTACTGAGGTTTCTCAGGTCTGAGTTCTTCTGTCTTTCTTTTCTAAGTTTGGAAAATGATAAGAGATTGCTTTCACTCCCCCTTTGTCTCTTGCCCCCCACGCAGTCTGCCTGTCAGCACTCTGTGATGTCTGAGTGTTATTGTTTCCATTCTAACAGGGGGGTTCTCAGTAGCTTCTTTGAGAGTGCCTCTCATTGGAAATGCTTGAGATAGTTTACATTCAGGCATTCTCTCTCTCAGATATGCGGAGAGGGTCTTTAGCAAGGACTCAAAAACTGCTTTTATCATTTGCTAAGACCTACCAGGGTAAGTGTTCAGCCAGCACCATCAACAGAGGTTGATTGTTTAAATGTTCTTTTTCATCAGCGCTGTTCTAGATAGCTCTCTCACCATGTACCTATTCAGTTTTCCTGTTGTTTTTTGTTTCTTTTTAACCACCTGTTACCCAAAGCTGTGTCTTGGTATTTCAGATGTAAAGCAATCATAGCCAAAAAGCAAGAGATCACTCAATAGATAGAGCATGCAGAGAAAACTCATCAACTCCCTTGGTGATTGAGCTCTTATCAACTCATTCCTTAGGGGTTCCCAAGGTGATAACTTTTCTAAGGGAATTACTCTCAAGAGAGACATCTCCTTTTCCCCTTTCTATCTCCAATTTCGAGCCTCTTCTTGAACTTCTTTTTCTGCATCCTCCTGGCAGCAGGTTGTCATGACTTAATGCTCAGGGAAAGCAGGTGCAGTGCTGTACTTGGCAGGCTGCTGCTGGGGCATTCGGACTAGGACATTATGCCAGGGCATAGGGACTTCTTGTCACACTGACAGCAGCTTCTGGCTTTCTGACATTAGCCAGTCTTTGGGCATGGACATAACACAGACCTCCAAACTTTCAAGTTAGGGTAGAAGGTATCTTGAGAGGAGTCAGTAGACATTTCTATCAAAACCAGGTGTCCCATAAGTGAGGCTGGGGCCAGAGTTACACAAACAACATGACCTGAAAGGGTTTCTCTAGTGATCTGTTTCATATCCCAAACCAGCTTCAGTAATTTTTTGGTCTATAACTATTTTCAGATCAGTGAAACAGACCACCTTTAACTAGGAGATTTTTCTGTGATATCTGTTCAGAGGATGACCAGCAGCATAAATTTACATGTGCCTAATAACAATGGGTACTTGTTTCATAACTTAAATTTTGCCTGTCCTCTCTGCTTGCACTGGCATCTTTTCAAACTGCTGCATTTTAAAACATGAAAGAAAATCCGTACATTGTATTAATTAGTCCTGTGGCATGATGAAAGCTTGAACAAATGCAGCTGAGGGGCTGTGTGATCTTACGTGTCAGGCACTGGCTGTTTTTCATAGCTTTAAATAATCACAAATTGATTTAGAAATGTCCCTGGTAGAGCATGGGAGTTAGAGAGCTTGGTTTCTCTAGTTCATTGTGGGATTTGTTGCATGACTAGGAGTGTGTTGTTTATTCTGAACAGACCTCACGAAGCTGCTTATGATTAAGGCCACGTGATGTTTATTGAGTTATCAACTGTTTGTAACTTAGCCAGACCTTAAGATACGAGGTTAAAATTTTTCATCCTATGTATGGTATAAGATAAAAAAGAAAATGTCCTTTGGTCAGCAGCAAGAAACAAGCATTTGTAACACCATTTGTATTCTGAAAGAGCACCTCAGGCATGAGAACTTTTGTCTCCTAAAATTTTCTAGCTTTCCTGTTGGAGACCATAGAGTTTGAAGAAAGGATAGGAAGCTGGATGCCAGAAGCAGGAGCAACTCCCTGGGGTATCAGGGCATGGGGCAGGATTGGGAGACACCAGGGCAGCCCCATGCATTGGGATTCTCCCTGGGGATGGGGCTAGGCTGGGGTTTGGTTTGCTTTCTGAAGATGACCCAGGCTGTGTTATGAAGAGGAGACTGTGGATAGGCTGCATCTTTTTTTTTTTTTTTACAGTTCTGGTCTGTACTGAAGGCCAGATAACGATTTTCTGTATTAGCATGCTAAACATCACCTGCCTCTTCAGCCAGGGCGTTAGGATGCAGAGCTTCTCCACTTTCATCTTTTTTGCTTGTGACAGTGAGACAAAATTCAGAATAGTCAGCTCAGAATTACCATGATTACCAAGGTCTGGTGCCCAAGGTCTGAGTTTTCAAAATGTATCTTAGATCATCCCAACTTGTAAAATCTCTCTCATCTCCAATACTTGGGTAGAAAGAGTGGGTAAATCCATCACTCAGGTTCAACTCTTGAATGTCCTGGGTTTTAGTGGAAGTAGGGGATGGGGAGCATCCAGAACGTGAGGAAACATGGCTGAAACTCAGCCAGGAGTGTCAGAGGGCGGAAAAAGTAGAGAGTATCTTGACTCTTAATTTTTCTTGAGGTGCTTACAACTTGCCAGTCTGCTTGCCTTCAGTAGTCCCTTTTGAAGGCTGCATATTCTTTTGACAACAGGAAAACTACAGCCAGGAATGGTTAGCCTGAGAGTTTTATCTCAACATGGGAGTACCTGTAGGAGATATTTCTGCACTGCGCTGTTCACTCTGAACCTTTTGCTCAATTATCTTCTCTGAGAAAGCAAGACTGCTCCCAGTTTGGTTTGTTTAAGCTTTTAGAGTACTTCGGGCAACTCAACCTTTCTTTCATACCTTTAAAAGAAGATATGATCAATGGGCCAAAAATAGAATTAAGAGTTGCTTGTCTGGATTGACTGTTTGCCTCAGGTGTACTTAAATTAATTTCTGCTATTGTGATCCAGCTGGGGACTAAATACACAATGGAATCACAAAAACGACGGTTAGTTATGTTGTCAAATGATATTAGCTTCAACATCTTTCAACCTGTCATCTTTTAGGCCCATGAGAAAAACATTTTCAGTCATTCACAACTAAGAAACAATATTTTGAGAACATCGCTTTGCGCAAATGCCTACAATGTTGCTGTATAATATTTAAGATTTTTATGCTTATTTTACATCCAGATGAGGAGAGGCATAAAGTGAACTTGACACTTTTTCAGTTACAGTGTGGTCTGAGAAAATGTAATGCTGAATATAATTGGAACATGTGGTCAAGTATTTTTTAATGATTATGAGATGATTGAATTTACTGAATTATCTCAACCCACACTGTTCTGATGCTATTAATTTGCCTTAAATGAGTTGCAGCAATGCAATGCACAGCAGGTATGTTTGCCGTGTAGCTTTCTGGTCATTAATAGTTCAATGTACTTTTTAATGTAGATTACCTCTTAGTATGATTATGGTGAACACTGTCCAAACTCATAATTCTCTGTGCTGCTGCTGAATAATCTACCATGGTGATATCCACAGGTATATGAACAATAAATTAAATCAAAATACAATAAAATAAAAGTTCAGAAATATATGATGTAGTACAGAAATATATGCAGTAGGAATTTTATGAAATTTATAAAAGTTTTAGGCACAGTGAGGGTATCCTCTAGGTAACTATCATATCTGCCAGAGAAGACGTGTGTTGATACCATTTCATTTTTTTAAAGTAGGTTATGAAAAAAATCAGAAGATTAAAATCCTTAAGCAGTGCTGAAAAGAAATCTGAGACAGAATAACCTTTGAAAGTTTCTGCATGGACAATGGCAATGACCTCACATTGCAGTGTTCCATAGTGGAGAGAAGGCTCTTACTAGAAATTTCAGCGGTTCTTTACTTTTCTTATCAAGGAGCAGTTGCCAAGTGTTTTGGTTTCAGTGATTTCGTGGGAGCTTACAGGTTGTACCACCTGATGGTATGGTACACAGTACTTATTGCTCTTAAGGCAATATTAATATGAAGGTTATTGTGAAGATAATTAATGCCTGTCAAATGCTTTGTGTGCGTGTGCGTACATGGGTTTGTGTGTAACAAAGTTTGATTACAAAGTTCTTTCAAGCTCTCATTGTTTAAAGCTGGAAGGCATGACAAAGTGTAACCCAACACAGTGCACACTTAAATAGTCTGACAGATTCTTAGTGAGAGGTTTGAAACTGAAGCTCTGTAATACTTCTTTAAAAATTCAGAAAAGGAATTGTCAGTACCGCAGATATAAATTAATTATAGTCTTGTCTGCTTTTGTTTTCATCAGCATTCTAAAAACTCAAGAAGTTGACAGGAGAAAGATGTCACTTGAGATGCATGAGCAGTAATAAGCTTTTACAGGACAACAGGAACTGCAACCTTTAGAAAAGGAAAAATTCTTAGCATCACCTACAGTCCTGTGTGAATGCCTAGTGATTAAATGCAAGGAATGTATAATAATTCTGTTTATATAATCTTGCAGTTAAAGGGATAAACCAAAAATAATTTTCCCTTTGATACATCAGAATGCAAAGGTTGCCATGCTCATAATGGTTTTAAATGTTTTTTAAGGAGTGCCTTTTACTCAGAATGAAAATCAGAAAGAAGGAATAATCTCTGTTATAAATAGTGGTTTCTGTGCATTTGCAAAAAAAAAAAAAAGGTAACCTCCTGGTTTGCTAAAATCAGAATATACTGATTCTTCTGCTATCTCTTTAAAAGGTGCTGAATGTACGCAATAGATCTGACAGGTTAATTCTTCCACTGGTTTTACAAAGGTTGCATATTTGATTAGGAGTGATGCATCATATTTCTTTGCGTGACTGGAGCTCCTGATATTAATGGGATGCAGGAATGTGCTTCTGCAAAATACTGAGATGAGAAGCTGAAGACCTTCCACTTACGCCATCTTTCAGATTATTAGATCTGAATGACACTGTTGTAATATTTTTTGGCTTAATAACATCTGTTAGATTTATACTTGTTTGGACAGTTTTGCTCAAATACTTGATTTAACCTTCATAGTAACACAGAGGACAATATATTGTGTTTTAGATATATGACACAGGACACAAATAGTATGTGTAAGAAATTAACTTGATGGTTAACATAATGATTAATTTTATTTTTCAAGAAATGAAAGATGTGAAGAATGATGCTTTTTAGAGTTTTGCTACTTTTGAAATGATAATGGTAATTCGTGATAATGGTAATTCAGAACTCGCTGAATGTTATGAAAGTCTCCCAAGTAGTATGTTAATACTTTAAAGTGGTTCAAAAGTAGTACTTACAATAAGAATGAAAGGAAATTATGTTCCAGCAGCATTTAACTGCTGAACATGTTTCTGTGGGTAAGTATTTGATGAAGCAGTAATTTTAAATTGTACTGGCTATAAATGGATAAACTTTTTGGATGGTAAATAAACATTTAACAACTTGTGACTAACACTAATCTAAAATGAACTGTTAGTAAAACTTTCAAGAACTGTATATAAATGTTTTAAAAATTCAGTATTTAAAATTCAATGGTTTGGGGTTTTTATGTCTATCACTGTAGATTAAACAAAAGGTTTGTGTCATATCACATGTGAATTGGACATAGTATCTTACGTTTATTATATACCATTTGCAGCAAAGATGCTTTGGAATTAATTACAATTTCTGTGGTTTTCTACTAAAATTGGCTTTTATTAGTGCTATTGATCAAAAATTGGAGACAGTAACAAGACAAATACTTTGGTTATCATCTCTCAAGCAATGCTGCTACTGGGGGCTGATCTGTTGCATAATGCTACAGCAAATTGCTTCAAAAGGGTGTTCCCAGCAGAGCACTGAATAATGTAAAAGTTTAGGTTCCTATTTAATTGTACCTGACCCTTTTGAAATGCCAACTGTTCATTTTTTTTAAAAAAAGTGGTTAATTCAGAATGTATTAACAGGAGGAAATTTTATTAACTCATAATATGAAAATTCCCATTTATAAGAGAAGGAAGGAGTTAATTTTTGAAATTTGTCTGTTACATTAAGATTGCATCAGCTGGTTTATTAGATTTATGAAATCTTTTTTAGTCTTCTTTCATATTGGAGGAGATGCAAAAAGAATCTTCACTGCTTAGATGTTTCCATTAAAGACTACCAGGGGGTTTTCTTATCAGCTTGTTGAAGTTTTTCTTTCCATGGCTTGCAGGTAGTGTTATATCCAACGTCCAATAGCCCAAAGTCCCCTGATCTGCATAAAATGATAGTTCCCAAAAACAGCCAGGACAGTGACCTGAAAATTAAACTGGCGGTGAGAATGGATAAACCACCTCACATGAAGCACTGCGGGTAAGTGTCCGTTTCCTGTCTGTCTCTATTTTATTATTTTTTCTCACCATGCCTGTGTTTTAACGAAGTGTATCTAAAACCATAATGTTTTTAAAACCTTATAAATGTGTAAAACATTTCCTATAGTGTGGTATTGTGTTATATCTTCATTTTATGCATAAAGTTTGGAACTAGTCAGGAATAACATTCATTTCAGATATTCGTGATGTGTAAAGACAGATGACGAGCTAAGTCTGAAATGCAGTACTAAGAGTACAGTCTCATTGAGATACTGGTTTTGAATGTTACAATTTATGGTACTTTGTTAAAAACATATTTAGGAGAAACGTTTTTCCATTAAAATAGGATTAATTGTATACCTGAATGGAGTGGTATTTTCCACATAGTCTCCCCTTTCTTTCTCTGTCTGTTGTATGGTCTTTCTCTTGAAAAAAGTTTATGTATGAATGCCAGTTTAAGGATGTTTTTCTGTCTAACACTGAAACTATGTGGAATAGATTATTCATAAAGACAGCTCCTTTAATCGACTGCCACCACTATTCCTCAGCCCAGCTGCAAAAACAGGTAGTGTTGCTACAGCAAGTCTGTATCTTTTTTTACAAAGCAATCACAAAGAATCAATGTACTGTCCATGCTGTTTAGATTTCTTTTTAGTCTCCTCCTCATTATACCATTCGTTGTATATCAGCAGTAATTGCCAAAATTTCCTATATATGATTCTTTAAAAAAACTACCGAACTGACTGAAGTTTTGTCAAAGTGTTAATTAGTTGGGCTCAGATTTCCCAGGTATCAATCTTGTCCTTCATTTTGGTTTTGTGAAACTTAGACGCAAATGATTGGGACTGTAACAGTGAGACTCGCTGCACAGAGACCTGTGGCTGGTGACCAGGAGGTATGAGGAAAGAGAGGGAAACCAGCCATAGAGTCAGCGGGAAAACTGGAGCTACTGTGCTTGGAGACTGGAACTGAGACAAGAAAACTTCAAAGCGGGGCAGCGAATACATAAGGGAAATGGGATAATGTAGCAGGAGAGAGCAGGAAGACTCAGCTGATGTGAATAAGTTGGAGTAGAGAGGAGCTGGAGAGGAGAGAAGAGCGTTTGTCTGTACTAAAGCATGATGCTCTCCTGTGAGTCCCACCTCCTGTCCCATTCATTTGCACTTACCAAACACCTGTGAAAGGGTTTGGTGATGGTGGCACATCTTTGTCTAGATCCAGCCCACTAGCATGGATTCAGTTTCCTGCTGCTGGAAGGTTTTCAGCCTGTTGGCAGTAGTGCAGGATGCAGGGAGGGCACAGTGCTGCCTGCCCTCTTCAGCAGGCTTGTCAAAAGGCAGCCTTGGAGGCAGGCTGGCTTGAACCACATCAGCAAAGAATGATGTGCAAGAGATTCATCTGCACATGACCTGGTTCAGTTGTAAACTGCACCCTACACACATCAGGGTTGTTGTGCTGCCATGCCCCTATCCTAAACAATGACTAGGAAAAGTTCCCATTTTTGATCAGGTCACTGATAATGTTGGGGTCATGCTCTCTGCACCCCCAACTAGAGCGTAACATGCAACTGGATCCAGCAACAAGGAGGAGGCTCCAATGCTTCCTCTCATCATGTTCCTGTTGTTTCCTCAGAGGCTGTCTTGGCAAGGAGATTTACTTCTGGGGTCTTCAGAGGGTCTTCCTGGCCCCACCCAGTTCAGTTTTCCATGCTGGTTTGTATCAGTAGTCTTGTCTGACCATTAAAGAACCCAATCAAATATTGTTATCAATAATTTAGTTCAGTCATTATCCCTTTCATCTGCTGCTGACGGATACTTCCTCTGATTGATTTTGAATACTAATCTCCTGGCACAGTTGTTTACTTCTACATTTTATTTCAGGGTCACTTCTGTCACTACCCTCCAGGCAGATATTGTAGTTCTTCCCACCAAAAATGCTCTAGGTCAGTCATCATTTCCATTTCTTTATAGCTATTAGCTGTAATGATTATTACCTACACACTTGTTAAGAAAAGTTAGGGCACCAAGCGATGTATGGACTTCTCCACCATTAATATATGTGAAATGAAATAAAAACTTAATAATTCCTTCAATAACCATTGAAGAGATTGATGAAGTACTGTAGGAAACACTGGACTTGCAGTGAGAGGAAGGAAGAAGGTATTTGTTTGGAGGGAAAAGAACACCTGTAGTAGAATTGTTAGCATGTACAGTCAGGAGCTATTAATGTTATGGAGAGCCATCATCCAGGCACTTTCTGCAGCCTTCTCTTGACTTCCTGGGTGAGTATAAGTATTAAGTGGTCATTTGCTGATTTTTTCAAGAGCTATTCCCACCTGCTTCAGTACACATATTAAAGCTGCTCTGGTTCTGAACTGATAGTGCGTTATCAGGGAAATCTTCATTTGTGAAGAGACTAGAAACACGTGATGGATGATGGGCAGTAATCATCAGAAAGGCAAAGGAATATTTTGTAGTTAAAATAATTGAGGGTTGCTTGGAAGAAACTGGCTTTTATCCCCATTTGTGCTGCACAGAAGTTCCCTATAAGAGACTGAAATATTTCCACCTATAGTAACTGATGTTACTTGTTTCCTGTGTCAGTTTGATAAACTGAAATCTGATTTCGTAGAGGTGCTCGACACTCACAGCTGTTAGCTGAAGTCAGTGGAAATGGGGCTTTAAATACTCATTGTGCTGTACAAGTTCATGTATCCTAAAAATTAATATCTGAAGCCTAAAATTTTTAGGATTTCAATTGTCCTGTTATCAAGGGATGATAGTACCACCTCCCAGGATCATACACATATGAAGGTAAATCTTGGGAAGCATCCGGTAGAAAAGGTTCCCACACTCTGGAGGAGCTGGGGGAGTGGAGACATCATTGCTTTGCTCAGCCAAAAGCTTATGCTCTGCTGGGCAGGGTTATAACAGTGCCAGGCTCTGTAGTTCCCTGAAAAACCTGCATGATGTGGAAATGCAAATAACTCAAGTCTCTCTGTAAAGCAGTGTTTGCATAAAACATAATGAAGGAGGCCATAGGACAAAATAAAGTCCTGAAGAGCCAAAGGCAGCTGCTGCTATCCTGAATAGTGACTGGGAGATTTGTTGTCTATGTTATTTATTCTATTGTTAGAATGTGGTCATATATTTAAGTACAGTGTCCTAGAGTACACAAAAGGAAGGCATATAAAAGGATGACAGAATGTGATCATCCTTTCTCCTGGAATTTCATCATGTCAGCAAGTTGAATTTTAGAACCTTTATAATAGACTTCTAGTGCAGTTAGTGTTCAACCCAGCTAAGTTCTAATTCTTCATTGTATTTTTCAGAAGCATCTCTTGCTTTATCCTTAACCAATGTTTGAACTAGACAATGTTTTCTGTGTGTCAGTCTGAGTTAACAAACTAATATACAAGATTCTTGTGTCTCACAGCAAAAGAAGGCAATCTGTTGGTATTACATAATTATTTTCAGTTGAGAGTCTCAAAAGTGATTCAGAGTTGAATTCAAATATTATCCCACAGCCAATTGCAGAAGGATGGGTTTTAGTGGATTAATACTCTGTCTGATTACAATGAGAGACAGTTTTTTTAGATATGGGAACTGTGCCCAAATATTTCAGGTTCTGCAAGGTTGGTAAAACTCACAGACCCTGTCAAACGGTGGGTTTTCAATTTTATCTCTTCAGAAAAGTTTCTCCTTTTTGAGACTGACTTTACTTACTGACACAGGGGATATGCTGGAAGACTTCAAAACTTGTCTTGCATTTATGCTTCAAGGATATTCAATTCTGCAAATTATACTGCCTTGTACTTCAGTCACAAATAGTATTCTCAACTGCAGCACCTTCAGATCATGTTCTTTCTTTGATTTCCACAGTCTTAACCAAAAATTATATTTTAAATTAGATTATAAACTTGGGGTTTTTAATTATGAATTGTAACCTTTCTAACATCTAGAAATAAAAATCTTTATGACTCAACACTACTGTGAATCTCAATTGCAGTTCATTTGTACTTCTCCAAAAAAAAGGTTTATGTTGACACATTCATACAGTTAATCCAGTGTTACTCCACTAATGATTTCTAAGAAATACTTGACCAAGGAAACAATTCATTCTGTTAAAGCATGTATTCTGTTACATGCTTTAAAGAAAATGGAATACTCCTGTAAATCTTACAGTAAACATAATCCTATTACTTATATTCCATTTTTATTTCTATTCTTGCATGAAAGGCTCTCAAAGTAGCAATTAACCTGAATGATATATAACCATCCTTTTGTATCTGAATCCTGTCAGTATATTACAAGGCAAAGCATATACAGCTAGTCTGAGTAGTGACAAGGTAAATATCTCTCACTAAGGGGGGGATTTGTAGAACAGTTCCAATTATTGACAATCCATGATATTTCAGATTCCTTTCTCATAATTTGTATTGCATTTGTCTTCTCATAGAATGTAGTAACCTTTCCCTTACCTAAAATGAAGAGCACATATAAAATATTTTTTAAATCTCCTTTATTTAGTAAAGCAAACATCCATACAAAAGGAGAATTTTTTAACATTTCTAGTATTTTTTTTCTGTTGCAATCTTGAATCTAAAATAAATCATCAGAGGAAAGGAGTAAAATTGGAGCTAAAAACTTTCTCTATAAAATGCTGAAAGCCTGTTTCTTTCTGTTGAGTTAGAATAGCAGCATTAGGGAGGTACTGCTTCCTTCAGGAAGGCTCAATTGGATCTCCTTAATTCCTAATTATATTAGGGTTGAAAACCCCAGCAGGACTGGTTAATTGACTGATGATATGTGGGTTACTCTAAATACCTTCTCTAATGCACGGGGGTTTTTTGATGCGCCTTTGCACATCTGTGTGCATTTAAATCATGCATTATTTTAAAAAGTAGATTGTGTGCCTGTTTAGCTGTATCTTAGCATAGCCTAGTGGTTACTAAAGGGTATTACTCTATTGCTTCCAATCTAGAAATAAAAAAGGAATACTGAGATTTTTTTTAAAGCTTGCTTTAAAAGGATTAGTAATGCTCAGTGGTCTTACAAAAAAAAAAAAAAAAAGAAGGAAAATAAACAATAAAATTAAATTAAATTCTTACAAATTCAACAGCCTGAACAGGACAATATTACGAAGTGGTATTATTTGAGTTTGACTTCCAAAGTAAAACATTTCAGCCTAGGTCTTGTCCTGAACTTTTTCCAAGATTTGAAGGGAAAAATTCATTCTTTTATGTTGTGTTCTGCTTTCTGCTATGACATGTTTCATATATAAATAATATATCTTTAATTTCTTGAACTTTTTCATTTGGAATAAACATTCTACAAGCACTTAGAATTTTCTCTCTGTCTCTCATCTATAAAGAAAGTATTTTGGTGACTTCTTTAAATTGATGGTCTCCGTAATAGTAAGGAATCTGTGTGAAATAATTTTTCTCGCAAAACTTGATGGTTTGGGTTTTGCTTTGTTTTTGTTTTGGTTTGGTTTTTTTATGGTTGTATTTTGAGAATAAAAAGGTCACCATTAATTTGCTAACATTTTAAATTTTTTTCTCTTTTGCACTTGGAATCGGCTGAAGTGTTCTTAGGAGAGCATTTATAAACAGTAAATATAGCTACTGGTTCCTGAATGTGACTGAAGAATCACATTTCTCCTCCTGCTACTGTAGTTTCAGAACTAAAGGAAATCTGTGAGACAAATGCTCTGGTTAGCAGTCTTCTAAGATGCAGAATTAGAGGATAAGTAATTTTTTCCTCTCATTTTTATGACACTTGTCACCCATCCTTAGAGAGGAAGATGAGTATAATCTGGTTTGCAGCTGAGTGAAATGAAACACAGGAGTAAACAGAGATCACTCAAGGTCACGGGCAGTTTGGTTACAAAGCTGAGGATAGCACTGGGGTCTGCTGGCTTCTCAGTGGTAGGGCTGCCGTGTGTGCCTGTTACCTGGATAAACCACAGTCACTGCTGCTACTGAGCTCATAGTTCAGCTGAGAAGAGCCACGGGGGCACTGAAGTCAGCCAGAATGAGGCTGGTGCCAGCTCTTATGGGCTGTTTGTCCACGGTCGCCTGGCAAAGAAGAGCAGGACAAGAAACAGAATTACCTTTACAACTTGAAGATTTGTAATCTGGGTTTGATCTGAAGATGAGATCTGCTCCCACGATCATTATTTCAGAAAAATGTGCAAGGTGAATACATTGAAATTACTCTATTGCAATTCTGGGTTACTTATACAGATAAAGTAAGATGTCAGGAATACAATCACACTTCTCTTAGCAAGCACTGCAAGCTCCCTGTCACAGATAAGCCTTCGTAATTTGAAATGTTACAGTCCTTATTCTCTGAGCCAAAACACACAAATATGTCAGAATAACTCTAAAAAATTTGCTTTACCAACAGTAAAGAGATTAAATAGAAAGACATTTTTGGCTAATTTAAACTTCAAGTTTAATTTTTCTTAAATGAATAGGTGTAGAATTGCTTCAAAGTGAAGGAAAGTGTTAGAAACCTACAGTAATACCTAAGATGTTCACCACATCTTAGAAAATCCTTACTAATGCTTGTTATTACATGTTAATATGAAGCATAGACTTCTTCATTACTACTGCTTTCTATGAGATAAAACTTCGTATATTACTTTTCAACAGTTGCTGAAAATATGTTTCTCCTTAATGTTTTTCTCTTTCAAAAGCAAGAGCGGATTATCTAAGAGATTCCTGTTGCTCTTGCATTTCTTATCAACATAGTGTAATTTCCTGAACCAAATGTTAAAATACTCAAATACTTACCTAACTACAGCATCTTCATCTACATATATAAACTCTTCTGGATCCCTTTATAGTATTTGATTTGTCTTTTCAAGTTTGTGCTGCCTATCTGGTTGTAACCATAAAGTCAGCATAGTAGCACCATCTAGCTTTCTGTTTGCTGCTATTGCATTTCTTCTTAGAAAAAGGTAGCAGAGCAATGATTTCAGCTACTGCCTCGAAGAGCAAAGTTCTCCCTGTCCCTTGGTAGAATGCTTGTTTTTTGGTTTGTGAATGTCAAGACCAGGAAGCATAGGAGAAGTCAGATGGAAGAAACTGTTGAGTTTGTTTGAATTTTGCAAGCTTTACATAGCATCAGGTAGTTTGGAATTCTTTTCTGGTCATTTAATCATATGGCCTCACTATAGCAGCCAAAAAGTTTAGGTGTTTAGGCTTTGTAAGAGTTCTCTGAGTTTTCTCAAAGCAACTGCTAGGTAGGGTGGGATACCTTGACACGTTGGTTTATCTAAGTGGTTGGCCTAAAACACTGGCTGTTGAAAAACAGAGAAGGTACACTGGAGGTAGTAAGGTAAATTCTTCTCTAGATATATATTGCACTCATAAGAATTACAGGTTATCTCCTAGATTAAAATAAGTGCCTAGTGACCAGATGCAAAGCTTTGAAAAGGTGAATTACCAGAGGTGTGCTTCAGGCATGTCATCTTTTTCTTCTGCCTAATTCACAGTTTCTCAAATCTAAATTCAGGTAAGAGATAAACTGCATAGCTGCCCAAGTGATTTTTTAAAAACCTGGTCTCCTTTTATTTTAAATGAAACTCAGGCTAATTTGATCGATAGTAAGACAATTTTGATACAAATAACAATACAGTTAGGAGAAATATCTTCATTTCTACTGATATTTCTTGGGTTTCCTACTATATTGATCTTTATAGAGTAGTTTCTATTTATATAGTTATGAAAATGAATAAATTCATCCATATTCAAATCTTAAGAAATTCAGTAAATTTCTTATATGAAATCAATGTAACTTAAATTAATTCCTGTGAGAATTTTGTGTCTACACTGGGACAGTTTAGGATTTGTGTTGTCGTCTAACACATACAGCTTGTTCTATTGGCAGCAGACATGCTCCATTGTATTTTTAATACCTCCAGTTTTGTTCAAAAAAATTTCTTATCCTAAGAACAGTAATTAATATCTTCGTCATTTGTACTATAATTACTCCTAATTAGTCTCAAATACGTTTAGAAGGTAAATTTTTCTAAAAATGCCCGAGAGATTGCCCACTGCTAGCATCAGGCCTTCCAGTTTTTTTGAGATGACTAGCAATCCATATACAAATGAGAGATTTTTCTACTAGCTTTGTGCCATTTGAAACTCCTCTGTGAAAAGATAATCCTCATCCAGTCTTCCTCGTATGTGGGAAAGGGGTGCCTACCACAAAGTAAAGATTTGTTCTTGATTCACTAACCAAATAAAAAGACTCCTGATTCCTGTCTGTCACAGTTGTTGCCTTGTGAAATCTTGCTACAGCATGTTGAAACACTGTGGGATGCAGCAGTCTGCTGTAAGATGATCCTGTCACAGGAATTGTGTGTATTCATCTCAGCTGGGTCTAAGTAAAACTTAGTCACTCCCTCTCACTATGATTTTATATTGTGCACAGTTTTTCTTGTCTGTCCTGTTACTGGCAAATGGGATGCAACAATGTTTGTTCAGTCTAGCTGGCCTCTGTAGTGCCCAAGGTGTCCAAAGAACCTCATTCTCATCTACCTCCACAGAGGAACTCTTTTCCAAAGAGTACCATATAAGCTAATGGGGATGTCTGGAATACAGAAAATGAACAGAAGCATGTATCTCTGAAGGGAATTCTCTTATAAAGAAACTTATTTATGAAGTGAGTTGGAGATTTCTTTTACTGTAATTGAAGAAGTCATGGGGCTTGGTAGCAGAGAGAAGGAGACATAATATTTGGCCAAAACCCAACACAAAACCCAAAAATTGACACTGTGATGCCAGTACCTGCACTACAGAACTGTTGGGGTCACTGACATGTTCACAACACTTTTGAATTAGAGTTGGCTCATGTTCAGACTCAATGCGTGGACAATGTGACCTTGTATTTGCTTGCCATATACCTTTGAGACACTGGGCAAAAGATTTCATTGTAATTTCTGCAAAGAAGGCATAAAGAAGTACCAGAGTTTCAGCTGAGTTTATTTGACTTCAAAGACAAAAGATGTGTGAACGACAAAGTTTCGTTTCCCAATCCATGTTCAGTCTAGACCTACCATGACAATTTCAGATTTGATCAAGACAAACACAGTAGCTGTAGGTAGTTCTGTAATGCTGAAGCAAACTGTATTACTGCCAGGTGTTTAGCACTCATGGAAGATATGTTGTGTGGCTGATGAAATAGGCTTTGTTTGAATTTCCAACACAGTGGACTGTTGAAGAAAAAAAGAGGGGTTGGTAAAAAAATGTGATCAGCGGCTGAAGTATACAAGCACAGCAAATACCGCTGCATATTCAGGAATGTCTGCTCCTTACCTTACATCAGGGTGTGCCACAGTGTCATCTAACATCCAGCACCAGAAATCTGTATGTGTAGAGCATATTTTCTCTACTCAGTGAAAAATCCTGAAGAAAGATATCTCACAAACTGCTATGAAAAGTATCCTGGCTGCAAACTTCAGAATACTTCATT
The DNA here is from genome assembly GCA_013399875.1 of Gymnorhina tibicen. NCBI lineage: Eukaryota > Metazoa > Chordata > Aves > Passeriformes > Artamidae > Gymnorhina > Gymnorhina tibicen. Next base: position 687,928 of record VXAZ01010494.1, on the reverse strand, counting down.
AAATGTAGTCATTGCTGAACACCTTGTACTGGAAAGGACTGGCATGGCTGATCTGTAAGTTAACTACTGCATGAAGTTAACATCATTCCTTTGAAACCATAAGTGCTTTTCAATAAAATTTAAGAAGAGGAGAATATCTTTTTTTTCAATAGTAAATCTCAGACAGTTGCTGACTCTGAATATCACAGACCCTGAGACCCTGAAGACAAGCATGTGAGAATCCCTTTCTGCAAGATAAAACTCATAAATCCCAGCACAGAGTAAACCCAAGTATTTCAAAAACTTCCAACACGTGGAATGAGACTACTGAGAAAGTAATGGAAAACTGAAAAACTAAAACAGTGGATTTATTTTCTGCAGAAATGTAGGTCAAATTTTGGCCCATAATTAATAAGCAAATTTAAACTGGATTCAAAAGCAATGGTGTATAATTTTTGTTTATTTTGTCTGGGGTCAAAAATTCGTTCATGTAACTGTAGCTAATTCTGACAAACCTGTCCTCATTTTTACATTCATAAAGGAAGATGCATTTGTATATATTAAGGTCAAAATTTCCTATGTACGTTATAAGCTGTGCGTTTAGTGATGTATGAAGGTGTTACTATTATTATACCAAGGTGTCTCATGTAAGTATTTTCTGTTAATGCTACTTTGTGCTTAATGCTGGTATTTCATTGTGCTAAATGAATGTTAGCATCTTGCCATGGAGAAAAGTGCTAATGTGATAACTGTGCTCCTTTAAATGATTTTACTAGTACACACTTTTGCAAAATCAATTTACTATAATCAGTCACTTTTTAAAAATGAAATTGAACTTCATGAAAAATGACACATTAAAATTACATTAGTGATTGATTGGATAATGGTAATGGGTTAATGCAAAATTACTATGGAAGGAAGAAGCAAAAGTGTTTATCCTGCTGCTAGGTCCTTAGAGAACAGATTATAGCTATGAGCCTGATTTTCAGTGCTTCACACAGTAATTGCTTCTGAGGAGGCACAGGGAATCTTTGAAGACCTTAATGATATGCCACTGCCACTTTAACTGCTAAAAGAAGCCAAGAGAATCCTAATTGCTGAGAGAAGCATTACTAATTAAGGTGTCATTTTTCATTTATTCCATAGTAATTAACCTGAAATATTTGTAAAAGCTGAGATATAAATTTAGATCCAAACTCACTTAGCTTAATCACAACAGACTTCATGTGAAAAATATCTATAGGTTAGGCAAGGTTGATAGTAAAACTTAAAATACTTATTTTCTAGTGAAAAATTTTGGTTTGCTTTTGCTCATAACTTTTTTAAAAATGAAGTAAAGGAATTGAGATTAGATTTAAGAATCTGTTCTCATGAATATATAATTTGTATTTAATTGTGATTCTAGTCTCACATTAAAAAATCATTACAACTGTTTATATAGGGTGTTTCTTTTTTTATATTTCACCTTAAAGCTCCATGCTTCTGAAATGTTAAGATGGGTTTTCTTCAGCTCTGTGATGGGCAGAGTGATGCAGGTTCAGTTGTGTATGTATTGTCTTTAGAACATAACTGTAGCAACGCTTGTTCAGTATCTTCTTGCCTTCACTAGGGTGGAGTATGCATAACTGATTAGGTATAGAAAATCCCCATAATCACTACTGCATGTGTACCAAATCCTTCTTTGGTTTGTCTTTGCTTTTCAACCTCACGAAATAAGTGATTGGAGTGAGTGGTCATGCTGGTACCTGTCCATTTCCTGCCTACTGGGTTTTGTACCTTGTTCTCTTCTCAGCCTTCTTTAATGCAGTTATTCACAGTCTCTGTGTCCTAAACTGTTCTTCTGGCATGGATTATTCCTTATGGTTTACCTTAATGGTGCCTTGCATTCATATGTAAATGCCAGTTCTTTTTATTCTTGTCATGTAATATCTCAGAACCTATGACAAACCATCTCAGTGACCCATAGAACAGCTAGATAGACTTTTCTAGTCTATACTATCAATTAACTTAGCTTTAAAGCTCTTAAAATTCTTAATTTTAAAGCTCTTCCTATCTCAACTTCCTGGTATTTGTGTGCATACATGAGGGGAAAAAAAAGTGAAAAAACCTCATCACATTAAAGAAGAGGCCATAAAGATGGTGTTGAGCTGTGCTGCAGCATCACTTAGGACTTGTCATCATATTTTATGTGACTGACTCCTAATTCATGTCCTCTCCACTTGGGCAAGTTTGAATGTAGCATCACTGCTGAGAGAGCCTGGTTGACTGAGTACCTTCTAGCAACAGCCACTTGTTGCAACAGTGGGATGAGATTCAGCCATGTACCAAGAAGGCTAATTGCATGTGATAATCCTACCGTGGAGAGAGAAGAATTAAAGAATGAATGGTTCAAAGAGCAGTAAACTGGACTTTTCTGAGGCACCTATGATGGATTTTTAGCCACTGATGGCTACCAGAATTACATTACCCAATACAAAGAGATGGTAATCTGGAAGACCTGAACTCTGTTTGGCATTTGTCTCCTTGGCTACAAAGGGAGCCAAGTGGGAAGTGTGCCCAAACAGATCTGTACGGAGGCTGCGTGATTGCTGAGTATCTGGTAATCACCTCATGTGCATTTGGGGGGATTTAGTTCAGTCTCTCTCGTGTCTTGTCCTAGACGTACAGCACCGTAGTGGCTGGAATATGTGAGGTAAACTAGCTGAGCACCACAGCTGATTTAATTTAATGCAAGAGGAGTCTAGTTCACCTGCTCTGGATCAATTCTGCAGTGTGCATCAAGTGCTGCAACTTTGGGGCAATGAAGGGATTTTCTTCAAAAGCACACTACTTACTCAGACTAATTTACCAATGTAGATAAATCTTTTTTTCTTTAGGTACTTGATTAAGTACCAGAAAGTGGTTGGGCCAAACTGGGCAACGTCTTCTATTGATGCCCATGTCAAGGGTTCCATTAAGGCTTCAATCCTGAAAGTACATGAAATACACGTTGTCATGTGAAATCTTGCATTTGTGTTTATAAATATTTGCTTAATTAGATTTTAAAAAAATATAAGGAATACAATCTAAACAGTCTAGCCTGTTATTGGAAATGCTCAAATCAGAACTTTGGAAAGTTATTAATGTGCAAAAAAATTTTTTTCTGTATTTTCATTAGAAATATCAAAGCTGATAGTAACTTAGAAGATGAAATGATGCACTAATATTTTACTGAAAATAGACCTTAAGTTCATTAAATTTCAGGGGAGAAATTGAGAAAATACTTTGATATGTAACTGGGTTTTTTTCCTGAAACACTAAGTAATAGCTTTTGAGTTTCATTTGCATGTGTTTTTCCTACCAAGTAAGTAGACTGGATGGGCTGATTAGTCAGTGCTATGTGGATTGAAGGTAGTATTAAAAGTTTAAATGTTGTCATGCTGTAGCAAAATGTATGCCTTCTTAGGGCCTCTCAGGGATGATCTGAGTAATTTCATGGATGTTAGGTGAAATATAGGCAGGACTTTTTGACTATGCATCATTTGTCTTACTAAAATGAAAGCATAGAGTAAACTGCTTATTTTTAATACAATAAATGATGATGAGATTTATCATATCAGAAGTGTTCTAAAATTTGCGGTAGTAAGTTCAGAGTATTGGGAACTTCACAGTAATTCTACAGCCTAATTGAGGAGACTGGTCTGACTGGAAAGTTCAGATTGGCTTCTGCTGAAATTTCTTTATGCTATTGTTACACAGTTCCCATAGCTTTGGAAAAGTATCATTCAGAGCAAAATCTGACTTTCAGTTTTGCTTGAATTTGCTGGTCTGTAAATGCACCCAAAATATGGTGACAGTATCATTAGAGTGAAATTGCATGCAAGTAGTCCTGCTTCTTAACCTATTCCAGAATTATAAATGATAGACTCCATGTGTTATTTATATTATATTTTTATTTATTTCAGATTCAAAAAAAGTTTAAAGTTTTACTTCTTGCCATCTAAGTTTCTTTTGAAAGTTGTCTAGAAACTTCCCTTACATGCATGAGTCTGTTGTAACGAAGATGTAATAGATTATGATATGCATAACATTATGCTGCACATAGTCACCTAAGCAATATTCTTATTTTCCCAGACTGCAGGACCAAACATCATTTAAATAATTGGTTTAGATTTTATTTATATTGCTTTATTCTACTACAAATAAGCATAGCACACATACCTTTCAGATGAAAGATGCAGTTTGTTTATTAGCCTTTCTCAGGTGATCTGAGTTATTTCTTGATACCATAACACTAATCTGTGACATCAAATTTAAGAGAGAGTTATTTTCACCTGACGTACATTGATACTGCATATGGTCTGGCCTGGCCTGGCCTGGCATTATTTCTTTACTGAGAGTGCCAGTCCTATTAACTGCAAGGATGGGGGCGTGCCACCTACCTCTTACGCCCTTCTGTCTCTTGTGCTGCCCATCTGTTACTTGAAGGAGGGTAAAATTCACCTAATTTTTACCTTTTGGACTATAAGCCTTTACAAAATCAAAGGTACTTATGGCAGCAAAATTATTTTCAGAAACTAAAAGTATGTAACCAATCTAATCCACCCTGCGTATCAGAATGCTGCCTCAGAAACTGTAGGGTCATTTGTGCTATTATGGGTCTGCGGGTGGATTTCAATTCATAATACACTATTCTTTATGGGCAAAAAAAATTCTAACACAATACTGAATATGAAGGCAGAGGTAACTTTTTCAATATTCAATTAAATGGTTTGTTGGTTTTATTTTTTTCTCCACAGTAGTATAATTTCAATTATTAAAGTATTGCATTTAATTTTGACATAATAGCAGAGCCCCATGGTCCTGCATTACTCTTGTTTTGTTCAAATAGTATGTTTGTCATAGCTAGCTTCCTTTAAATAGTCCATGTCCTGTTAAATGTCAACACAATTGTGTTGGCAGATCAATACTGTACTGTTTTGTCGGGGGCCTTGAGTATGTCTCATCCCCAAATTGGCATCACCTTGGTAGGCTGGCAGTTTCTGCAATGTCATCAGTGGGGTGATGCTTTCATACAGAGTTCTGCACTATTAGCTCACTCTGTCTTTTTATTTAAATAAAAACTGTAAAGAAGAGCTCATCCCACACTACAAGTGGTCTTTTTTGTGTGCTTACCGTCACAAACCTGTTTTAATTTAATCCCATCTTAAATTAACTTCGCGCCTGTTCAGCAATGTAGCTCAAAGCCCTCTCTAACCTGGCCTTGAACACTTCCAGAGATGGGGCATCCACAACTTCTCTGGGCAACCTTTTCCAGTGTCTCAACACCCCCACAGGAAAGAATTTCTTCTTAATATCTAATCTAAACCTACCCTCCTTTAGCTTAGAGCCATTCCCCCTTGTCCCATCACTACAAGCTGTTGCAAAAAGTCCCTCTCCAGTTTTCTTGTATGTTCCCTTTAGGTTCTGGAAAGCTGCTCTAAGGTCTCCTCAAAGCCTTCTCTTCCCCAGGCTGAACAAACCCAACCCTCTCAGCCTTTCTTCTTAGGAGAGGTGCTCCATACCTCTGAGCATCTTTGTGACTCTCCTCTGGACTCACTCCATCAGGTCCATGTCCTTATGTTGGCAGCCCTGGGGCTGGACACAGTGCTCTGGGTGGGGTCTCAAGAAAAATGCATGTATGTTAATTCCTGCACCCATATATTAAATCCTGCACATTGTTTGTCTTTGGAGCAACAGACAGCAAGGACCTCTAAGATTGCCTTTCATGCTGCTGTTTGTATGGAGTAATCTGGGGACAAATTGGCAGGGGAAGTGTTCTGGTAGGGGTAGGTTTGAGTTCCACCACTAAGTCTCCATCGGAGTCAGACCAGCTTCCCTTTCCTTACCACATGGAGAGTTTCTCTGATAATGTTAGAACATTGCCAGCCCAAAACTGCTGTCTGCTGTTTTTCATAGTTTTTTTCCAGAGACGAAAATCGATATGGTTGAGATTAGAGAAGTGTACCTAATCCTAAATACACAACTAGTTACCTTGCTCAGTAAATCAGTGGCTTAGAAGTTACTATTTTTATCGTGGGTTACTACATTTGTGACTTTAACTGCCGATTTAAATTTTGAGAACATTTTAAGTTCAAAGTCTTAAGCAGAATGCACCATGTCATAGACCAAGTAAAAGAGAGTATGAAACTTGGCTCATTTTTTAGTAGTGCTGGTGTGGAGAAGTGTGCCTAAAAATGACCTCTCCTCACAGTTGGACAGCTGACAGCAATTCTCTTTTCTAAAACTGAATGTTTGCATCTCTCTAACCTTTTTCACCTGGTTTAAAGTCTTAGTTTCAAAGGGCAAGGTAAGATCTGAAACAAAGGTCTAAAGATTTAAGAGTACTGAATGATTATTTTTAGATTGAGGGCAATAGGCTGGGCATGGGATATCATTTTACAGATCTTTTAGTCAAGCCATTTCAAAACACATTCTGAGTAATGAATACATGCAAATGAAATTGGAGTTATGCAAGCAACACATCTGGGACAGGTATTAAATGTTACGAATATTACCAGTAGCTGAGAACACTTGCTAGGCTAAGATCTCTACAGATGGTACAAATGTTACAACTGGTTTTTTTTCATTCACTACTGATCAAAATAAAAAAAGCTTCAGAGGAGAGAAACCAAGAATTTCTGTAACTGCAGCTTTACCATTGCTTTGTGTATTGAGAAGCAATGGATCCATTTTCAAACAAAAAATAGCTGTGATCCTTAGATTAGAATTGGATGATTAAGTTAATAAAGTAATCATGTAATGTAAAATTTTATTCTCATTATAGAACGTGGGTGTTCAACTTAATCACAGATGTTACATTCATTTTTAATTGAGCTGTATATAGTCTCCTTAATGGAAGGCTTGGTTTTTTTCCTTGCACACTCAATGTATTTTAATTGAACACCTGATTCTTGCCATCAACACATTAACATCTGGACACTATTTTTATGCATATAGATACACTGATTAAAACTCAGCAGAGAATGACAGATAATGGGAAAATAAAAAGACAATCTTATAGAACACTGTCAGCCATATTTTTTTATTACATATTGAGAAGCTTTTAATTATCTTATTTCATTTAATTAGTCCCACTACTTAGGTCATTTGTTTTTTATTGATACAGCATGTCAGCAACTTCACTAATTGGCACAAAATGGCATATGACTAAACTAAATGTCATGTCTAGTTTGGTCCAAAAGAATTTCTTACATTTTTTGCATTCCTGAGACTTTTTATTTATTTCACAGTCTTTTCAACAGTATAAAAAATATTTTGACAGAGCGGCTTGATTTAAAATTTAACATTTCACTTTTCATTTTTTGTTTCTGAGTTAAAGAAGATTCTAAAAAAAAAGTGTTTACTTCCAAAAATATTTAAGCATCAGAACATAACACTACATTTTTTAGCTTTTAAAAATTTTAGTTATTCTTCAGAGAGAAAAGTAGTTAAAACATTTTTTATCATTAAGACTTTAGGCACAGTTTGTCAGCATTTTCAAATTTAGTCTGGAAGAAAACCAACAGTGCTGTGCCACTCCAGCAGCTGTACTTTAGGGGTTTAGGGATCTGGTTTGCACTGTTCTGTTTTAAACCAGTGATGTAACAAATCTGACAACTCTTAGGTATAGATGAGCTCAAGTTATATAAACATTTTAGTGCATAATATTAATTTCCAGTTGATTATTAACACACCTTCTAACAACAGAGACTTTATGTAAATGTAATTGATTAAAAAAAGAATATTTTCCTGCATGAGATAATTTCTTTGAATAATTGATTATAGACCTCCCCCTAATTTTAGATTCTTCTGTTCCATACCATCTTTTATATTTTTCATTAAAGATGTAACTTACTTTTTACTCAATGATTTCTCAAGATGTGTGTGGTATCTCTGTACCAGGCAAAAAAGATTACAGTTTAAGTAATTAGCATCATTTGATTTACCAAATACTGATACTTTTGCAAATTATTTCTATGCTTTTTGAGTTGTTGGATAATCTTTATAATATATGTGTTTAACTGTGTTGGCACTTCAACAGATGAAGTAACTTATCATTATGCGATGAATGTTCCCCCCTAATTTGGGAATAAATGTATTATTAATATGTATGACTCTGTGCTCCCACAGATTCATGATTTGTGGAACAATACGAAATTCTACTAATTTAAAATACTCTTTTTAAAACTATTTGAAATACAAGTTTCACAGTCCTTGCCCTGAAGTTTAATTTAACCACTTTTTGTCATTACATGGTGGCATTTTCTTTCCTCCTCAAGTCTGTCACAAGCAGGTAACAGGGATCGATTTGAGCCAGATTTTCTTAATCTGGGCCATGGCATTATACATGTCCTGACATCCACAGGAGGGCAGCATGGTCAAATTAAGGGAGAAGATGGGTGTATGATTATAATGCACCTAAATTAATCTCACTTTTGATTGTTTATATTGTCTCGTGAAAGTGTTTGTAATTGAAAAAAGTGCATGTTTTCTTGGCCAATACAGGTAAAGGATCTGTGTGTTAATTTTAGAAGTTTCAAAGTGTAGCTTCTTAATACCTATAAACATGACGTTTTTCTCTGTAAATACACAGTCTATTTTGGAAGAAGGTTTTAAAATATTTAGTGTGGGAAAGCCTAGTTGACAATTTAGCTCTGCAAATTCCAGTAAATTCTGTTACAGTATTCTGGTAAATCAAATACTTGGAGAGTGGAGGTGGCTATTCTGATATGTTTACAGGACACAGGAACTGCTCTATTCTCTAATGCTTGACTGAGTTATAGCAGGAAATGAGTCCTTTTATATATCTGTGTCTAAATATATATATATGTATATATATATATAAAAATGCACACACATGTAAAGTTCTGTTTGGGGAAAGAGATTAAAAAATATCAATCTCAGATTTGAACAATAATTAACGAGTAATACTAAAAATATTAATTATAATTTTCGTTACATTTAAATTGATCACCCAAACACTCATAGTAGACATTTTATTCCTGTATGTTATTTACAAATAAATGCCATTTTAAAAAAGGTATTTCTAGAACTTGAAGTAAGGAGAAGCTACTTAAACCTCTCCTCACATCCACTTCTTCAGCGATACAGCTTCTATTTTCTCTTAGATTTTATGGATTTTAAAAAAAAAATCTATTTAACAGCAATTTTACAGGTGAATATCATGGTAGTATTGCAATTTTGGGAAGACAGTTGCTTGTGAGACAAGCCTGTGCAGCAGGAATGGACTGACCCCAGTAGATGGCTCTGATGCTCCCTCACAGTTAGTAAATTCTGTATTCTTCAACTCCAACTTGTACAGATCCAGTCACAGACCAGTTCCAGTTTAGTAACTCCAGTGGGGAAACATTATGTGAATATTTTATTTTCTATGTGTTTGTTATGATAAAGAACTTTGACCAAGAGCAAATCCGTGCTGTTTTTGTATGCTTATATCTTTCTTGCATAGCTTTTTTTTTTCCCCACTACCACCCAAACCAAAACCATCTTAGGAATTTTTTTCCAAATTATAATAATGAATTTTAAAAGTCCTGAATGCCATGTAGAAATACATAAGGAACTTTCTCAAAGGGGATATATTTTTCAGTGATGCATTTCTGTTGTTTTCTGGTATAAGTCCTGCGGAATTCAGTTTTAGATTGTCTGCTTCTGTGTGGTATTTCCAAGGATAAAAATCCAATCACATAAATGGTTCTGATACAAATTACTGTACACTGAAAGCTCTCTCTTCCAGTGCCACAAGACAATTGCTGAATAATACTAGTGGGTGCCAGTTTCAGTGTGAAGCATACAAGCTGCTTTTAGGCGCAGGTACTTGAGATGCAGAACTGTGCTACTGCATGTAGATTTTAAAAGTTTAAAATGGTTGAGAAAACCATTATGGAAATTGATTGAAGCAAAAATCCATTAAAAATTATAAACACAGAGATGCCATTTCTAGATTAAAGAAATCTAGGGACAGTGTTATGAGTATGTGAGGACTCTGCGGGGATGTATACCTGCAAGCTTCCCTGCATGTCCTGTTGAGAACAAGGCACAGGCCTGAAAGTACTTTTGAGTGGCCACTTCTGTGTTCTTTTGGAGAAGTTTCTTCCAAAGTGACATGGAATCAGAAGTCTATTTGTTTCTCTGGCATCTTTAAAATTCTACATGTATTCTGTATAGGAAAGTTTTTTAAAAATTGGCATTTTTTAATACGATAAACTGATTTCCTGGGTCATACTATGAAAGCTTTCTTCCTTTCTTTTACCCTTGTATTGTCATCAAAAGATGGCCAGGAGTGTAAAAGTACTTTTTTGAATCTAGTTTTTGATGAAAGCATCACCTACAGGTGTCATTCTGCACCAGTAGGTTTTTTGAGGCAGAATGACTATTAGAATATTAGATTAACCTTACTGTCTTGGACCAAATGTTCATCTAACCTGTCTTCCACTGTGGCCAGCAGCAGATGACTAGGAAAATTTATAATTCATTCATTCTCATTGATCTTCTTAAAGAGTATTCTTTCAGACTCCACCCATCTGCAGACGAAGGACTTTTGGAGCCAGATATGACTCTTTGCATATGCAAGCATTCCTTGCAATTAAATTTCTCTTTCGCAGCCTGTCCAGGAATGCCTAAAATGCGCAATGAAATGTAACTAATTTGACTTCATGGAAACAAGCCTCAACAGTTGCATTGCTGTGTGAGTGGAAATTAATGTCTGGCACTGTTCCTACATTCCTTAGAGGTGCTCAAGACATGATGGAGACAGTCCGCACCACTGGTATACAGGCAGCATTGTGTTTTCTTGCTCTTGTATGTTGGGTGGAAAGAAAAGTGGTATTCATTGGATCCAATGTTTACATGAAGGCTGCTAAATTAAAAGGGACTTTTCCACTTCATGAGAGCATGAAGTGTCAAAATTTTAATCCAGAACAAAATCATATCGTTCCCAATAAAAACCTTTTTATTTCTGCAACATAGGGAGAGACTGCTGTTTCAAAGGTTGTGTATGAATTCCAAAAAGGTAACTGCATTTTTACCACTGCTGCTTAAATTGTACTCTAGTGTTTTTCATTGTGGGTGATTCTGTAGTAGCACAACTAAAAAGAATTGTTTTCTGCCAAGTGTGCCAAACATTTTGAAATCTCTACAGTCAATGTCATCTCTATTCATTATTAGCTAAGTTCAGCCATTGCATCCACAGAAATTTTACCTCACAGCATTAGCTGAAAAGAGCAAACAGGTTTATTATTCTGAATTATGCTTTAGAATGGATAATTTTGTCAGACTGCAAATAACAAACATTTTACATGAATGTCACATTGTTGACTTTTCGTGATTCCTAGGTACAGAAAACCTCCTTCCTATCATCTCTTTTCAAGCAACTAATTACAACAGCTAAGTTAGGAGTCTTTGCACTGTAGGGATCTGGTAGAGCCCAGGGAGACAGAGGGGTGCTTCCAAAGGGTAATCTACAAAGTTCTGAAGAGGAAATATACCCCAAGCACTTTACAGTGGATCCATACAAAATACAAGGGAAACATGATCACTGAAAGTGGCAGAGAGGAGTTGCAAAGACAAACATATTTAATTTGCTGTTTCCCTTTGGAAGATTTTCTTTTCACTTTTTTTAAATCATAAGTGAGTTGCATGTTTTGACACACAGTTAAAAGGCTGAACAGCTTTACAAGCTTCTGAGATGTATTTTCCAACTTCTGGAAGATAAGGGCTGTTGTGAGGCTTTCCTGAGTGTTTCTCCTGGTGCACTAGGACCTCAAGATCTGAACAGTCTTCTTCTTTTCCACTTTTGTTTCTCTCCCGTAGAAATTAATGTGGAAATACTAACCTCCTGCACTGGACATGTTGTGAGGAGTAATTGCTTGGTTTGTAAAGCACTACTCAAGTGTCAAGTAATGCTCCTGTTAAAGAGATCAATGCTATGTAAGTGATGGCTTGTTAAACTGATTTGTTTCAAAGCTTTGGTGATGTTTTTAAGCGGTGGTTTTAATTGAATTATTTAGGGGTCCTTTAAAAAATCCAGCTATCAAGAATTTTAAAAAATAATTTTAAAACATCATATTCTGAATAAACATCTTCTGTGTGCACAAATTAAAGGAACGTGCTAGACTAATTCATTATCATAATTTCTCTCCTTCATTTCAAATCACAAATAGGGATATCAAGTGTAACATGCCTCCTCATTCCTTTGCTAGTTTAGACATACCATAATTCATAAGTACTTTAAAATACCTACTCATGATAATGACAACAAATGTTATGAACATACTTAGAATTTACAGTCTTTAGAATGAAAATGTATGTATCTCATTCTTCTAACATGTTTTATTACAAAAAAAGTAGCTCTGTTGAGGTCTGTATTCTTTATGAAATTAAAATTACATCAATACAAAGATGGCAGTGAAAAGAAGTACATAACCAGTCAGAGATAATCAAAGCCAAGTATCATTCCTGAAGGAGATCACTGCTTTTACTGGCCTCTACCACCAAAGTTTTCAGCACCTTTTGACTGTTGCCATCAGTGGATGTGTATGACCTAGAAACAAAAGTAAATTTTTCGTTTATTTAATGAACAGGTTCAAACCTGGAAAACATGTTCTCAGCCATTTAGGCTTTCTAGATCACAAATAATATCACTGCCTGGCTGGAATAAAGGTCATCAGCTTTTTCTATCTAATTGCAGTACCATGTGCTTCCAGTGACATGGAGAGATGTGTAGGCTGGACACCCGTTTGCTTCTGGGTGCTCAAGATGCTTGCAAGTTATTTAAGGTCTGTCAATGTTAAGATCTGTTTCCACAGTCAGAGTGAATGCTCAAGGGAGAGCAGTGCGATTTAAATTTTTTCTACTACTTCAACACCAGAATTTAAATTTAGATTTTCACTTTGAAAACAAGTCTCTTAGCTCCTGCTTTCTGTGCTTTTGTGGTCACAGACTGTTATCCTTTTAGATGAAGTTAAACCAAGAGATGACCTTCAGGGTTGTACCCATATATGCTGCAAAACACAGGTAGCTGTTCAGTTTAGAGCTAGTCCAAAGTAAGCTGTATCAAAAACCACAGAGGGTGGATGTCAGCTCCTCAGCACCAGCTGTTTTGCAGTTGTGCTGCATTACCTGTTTACATAGCAATTAGGTTACATTAGAATCAGGCTGCTTTCTACATTTATGTTGCATCTGAAGGATTTCATTCTTTTATTGCCTAAAATTCTCTCAAGGCTAAAGGATGTTTTTCTGTCTTGACAAACACTCACACTTACATGCAAAATAGGTTTTGTGATATGACATAAATTAGAATAATAATTCTGAAGCTGCCGTTGCAGTTACTTCCCTAAGTACTGGCATGCATATTCACAAACAGTGAAGCACTCTAGAGTGTAGTAAGATATCACTGTTAAAGAATCTAGGGATATCAGATCGTCCAGCATTCCTATAACCATTTATACTGTAAGTGAAAAGTGTTTAGCAGGAAAAAAAGCCATACGTTTTCCTGTTCATATGATAAGTATCTTGTTTATTGGAATAAATGGAACTGTTTTCTGTGGCTATGATGTTTTTTTTACTTGACATTCTTCAACATTTCTTTGTCCTTAGCAGGCATAATTACAGTAGTTTAGGCTGATTTTTTTCATTCCCTCTGTTGAAGGCTTATTTAGTTCTCTTTCTCAAGAGCACAAAAAGTACTAAAATGAATCTGAGAATGTTTACAGCTAGGTTTCTTATGACCCAGGTCATATTGTTGTCTTGAATCAGTTTTCTCTCTCATCCTCAACTGAAAACAAAAAAATTTCTTAATCTTGCAGGGTTAAATAAAAGGAGGAATGCAGTGCAAGGAAGATTCCTTTTATGCAAGGCGAAGGGATGACTGAAAGTGCCTGTGGGCATTTGGTCCCCATTGGCTCTCTCAGCGAATGCAATGATGCCCACGGATAGCCTGTATTGTTGTCAGTTAAATGGGATCATGAGTGTCTGAAAGGTGTTTGAGAATGAACTGAAAATCATTTTCACAAGTGGATGATTACTTCTGCCACATGTTAACCGAACTCTATCAGAGTGGCCCAGATTTTTGAGACTGCATTAATTGCTCTTTCAACCTTGACTGAGGTTTCTCTTTAAGAAAGGCCTTTGCTGGACTAAACTGCTACACGTATTGATTTTTCTTTCTATATTTTTTTCATTGTTTGTGATAAATGAAGCCTTTTACAAGTAGAGAATTTATCATTCAAGATGTAGATAGATTGCTTCATTCCTTAGAATAAAAAGGCTGGTCTAAAAATGATCTCTGTAGAAGGAGTAAGTCCATTCTCATTTCTCCCTCAGTGAATAGCTCCAGTATTCTACACACAATTATGTTTTTCAGCTATTCATTAGTGCTGATTTTTTTCATCAAAAGGTAGAACCCTGCACTCTCGCAGTGAGGTGAGGACTTAGAGCAAATAAGCTGTCTTCCTTCCTGTGTGTCATCACATAACTGAACCTGAACTATAATATTTAGCAATATGGTTTTGCATTTTGGTAGCACAAGGAAATGCACTTTGAGAGATATTCAAACTTTATGTAATTGCAACATGGTTATGCCCAGACTTTTTAAAGAAAATGGTTGTTCATTTTATTTTTTCTATTTCTGGAGAAGAAAATTATTCTCACTGAGATGAGATGATATATAAAATATTTTTAACCAGGTGTTTCTGTGTTTTGTAGTGGAAATGTAATTTCTTGTAATTTTATTTGTTTTCCAGGAAAATTGACTATAAATATTAAATGGGAGTTTTTCGTACCGTGTTGTAAGCATTGTGAGGTATAATCATGTAATTCCGTGACTTCATACAAATCCAATTTTTATTTTTTCATTTGGGAGTGAGTGGAGAGAAAGAAAACAGTATCAAATAATGTTGAAGAAAAGAAGATTGCAGAACTGTTTTTAAAAGAAAAAGTCTCAGAAAAGTGATTGCATGGTTTGTACATTTGGTTGCATTTTCATATTACTACAAAACATTTTAGAAAATCTTCACATTGGGGTCACAATGACTCAACATATTTGATCATTTTCTGTATGCTGAATAAAAGCAGGTGTATTAGTCTTAAGTTACTGGAAATTAGGTAGTATAAGAAAACTGAAGAAGGTAACCACGTGCATACTAACTGTAAATATGCTTTCTAATGTCCATTTGTACAGACATAAATGTTACATATACATATCTCATTTGTTATATATTTTTCCAGAATAAAAGTCTGTCATCTATATGTTTCAATGTACATGAAAATACCAATCTTTTCTTCCTGTCAGAATATTTATTAAATATTTATTATTCTCAAAACATGATCTTAAAGAGAAGTCAAATAAATCTAAGCAGTTACTATTATATTGTTCAAATACAGGGGAAGTATTTCAGTGTCTTCCTTCCCTGTATATGGCTGAACTTTAATAATTCAAGAATTATTTTAGATTATCCCAACTTTGGAACCCAAATTAGAGCAAGAAAAATTGAAGCAAATTTTGTGGTAAGTGTTTAGAAATATGGAACTGGCTACTTCTGAATATCAGTTTCTTGTTAGTATTGCACAAAATCTTTTACCTAAAGAAAGGTACAGTGGTTGAATGAATGGCTGTTCTGTGTTTCTTGTTGCTGCTGAGGATGTTTAAAATAGTCTGAACAACTGATGCTGTGCAATTTGTGTACATTATTTTGGATGGAGAGCATGACCGTGGCTTCTGGGTGAATACAGAAACACTTATGGGTAGAGAAATAGCTCTGTGAGTTCGTGACTGTGAGGTTCTGTTCTGGTTTGCAGTACTGGCATTTACTTGAGACTCATGAAAAATGATGCAATTGCCCATCTTAAAAATAAAACATTCTTCAACTTAGCTGTAGGACTTAGCTCCCTTCTGAATCTGTTAACCTATTAATTTTCTGCTCCGGTTGTGAAACCCAAGTGTCATTTAATTGTGAAAACTGGCTATTGTAGATTTTTTCTGTTCTAGAGATCAACTGCAGTTTCTACAGATCCTAGATGTTACTGTCTAAATAAGACTGTCTTAGGTATTTTTTTTTTTTTCCCCCGAATAGAAAATGAATGAGAAAGAGGAGCTCATAGAAGACTCTAGAAGACCCCTGGGATGTTTGGGTCCTTCCACCTATAAATGTTAGACTCTTGAGTAAGAATTTTATCTTTCAGGAGCAGGCACACTTAAGATGAGCACATGATATACCCCTTGCAAATGGCTGAAACTTTGTACATTAGAAAAAAGCTGGTACCATTAGAGATGGCACTGGAAGAGGGATTAATAACATAATGTTATAACTGCATGTTTACAGTGATTTGTAAAACCAGACAGCATAAGTCTTTGCATTTCTATACTAAATCCCAGCTTTGTGTCATGAATAATATTTTCTTTGTTACCTAGACTGATGTAAGACCTGTGAATTTTAAAGTTAGGTGGTTAATGTTCCACTCCTTTGTTTCCCAAGGAAGCTCTTTTTCAGCACCTTAGTGGGAAGTGATTTTTAGGAGGAATAAAAGTGCACAGTGCTATTTAATTTCTTTTTGTATGCTTTCTTATTTTATACTGTTGAATTCACTGTATCTTACAGTAGTTCTGCCTGTACTGCAGAACTATAGGTGGTATATTTTACATGAAAAGTAATTTAAAAGGCAGCCAAGTAATATAAAAAGATCACCTTTTCTCTGATAAAAAATGTTCTTTTAAGACCTCTTATTTTACAAACACATTTCTACAGCAGGCTCAGTTAATAATGAAAAAGAAATAGCATAGAGTTTCTAAGGTTGGGTAACTCATTTTCTGATGTACAAGAAGCAAGAAGCCTTTGTTAATCTATGGCTTCTTTGTAATCATTTAAGATATGCCAAGAGAACATGGTCAGGATATCTTTGTACTGTAGCTTTGGAGTACTCTGTATTTTCAACTGTATTTTCAACAGTCTGTGGGGCAGTTGCCTTCTGACACATATCACAGAAACCTTCATGATACTCCAAGGGATGCAAGGGAATGCAGTAGCAGAATCACTGTGAAGAACAGGACAGTCTTAGGACTGAGAGAGACCAAAGGCCATCTGTGGACTTTTTTACTTTTCTCCTTCTGGTCATTAAGCTTCGAGGCTATGTGAAATTCATAATTTATTTCCCCGCCACCCTATGACAATAGTAAAGAGATGAGTGTGTAAATAGCAATGTTGTGTGCTGTGGGGAAAGTGAATGCTCTGAAACATGTATGAGAAGGAAAACAGTTTGTATTTTGTGGGGGAATGTGTGACCATCAGTCTGTGAGGTAAATGCTTCCTTAGTTGCAACATATCATAAACTTTCAAATAAACCCTAGTAGGCCCTCTTTTTTGTACCCTTTCTGACAAAACCCTTACTCCTTTCTTTTCATTGAATTTATATTAGTCATAGAATTAAGAAGTTAAAAAGACAGTGGCAAGATCTGGACTATTCAAAGAAGGCCACATCAACTGATAATTGTGTACACAGAGCCAATTTTCTTCCCTCTCATACAAATAAAAAGCAGAGTAACCAAGTAAGGTAGAGCTTCAATACAGGTGTAGCAGGAGTTGAAGAAGGACAAACACTGGTGTCATAATAATAAGGGAGCCACTACATAATCTGACAAACAACAGTTAATAAGCGGTACATTTTGTACATTTATTTTAGACATAAATTTGTCCTTTGTGATGCCTAATATGGTAAAAAAACATGCTTGAGAGTACACCCAGGACAGGTATCAAAAACATTTTGCCTGTATCTTGCTTACTTATTTCACTTAAGATGTTGGTTCATTGCTCTGTTTTTAGACTGAGTTGCAAACTACCGGGCAGCAAAGCCACAGAAGTGAGGAGAGGGCAGCAGACCGTATTCTCTCACCAGAGAGGCCCATGTTCATCTGTCAGTCATCTGACCAACCATTTCCCATCCGAGTTTTTATACTTACTTCATAACATACGTACCAGCATCCTCCGGAGAGTGCCCTGTGAAGCCAGCATTCATTGGTCTGAACAATCACTGTTCTGCCTTTGGCCAGCCTAGCTGTACCAGATGTCCTTGACAGAAGCTGGCCAGCCAGAAGGGACATCTCATGTGTAATATTTTGCTCTCCTGTCAGGTTTTAAGCAGCAGATCCTTACCACTCATAGGCTCTTGCTTACGATCTCACAGCTCATCCTTTTCTTCGTGCTGTCTTTGTTAACAACACTGCAACATGACCACCGTGACAGAAAAAATGTCACTATAATGCCAGAAACTTCACTGTAAATTCTTGGGTTATGAGTGTGCTCTCTCTACCACCAAACAGTATCAGCGTCTGTGATTTCTCATCTCACTGGTTGATACTCCTGATTATATCCTCTGATTCAAAGCCTGGAAATTGCTAAAGTGACAAGGAGTTTTTGTAATCCAAGAGTCTTTGTAGTGAAGTGCTTCTGTTTGGGAAATTAGATTCTAGTTCACTCTGAAAAAAATTTAATCTTGTGTGTCTGCTGACATTGTGTTATGTGAGCATTTTATCACACTATCACTGGGACTGACTTCTCACAGACTAAATAAACACTAGCAAATCTGTGGAAACCAAATGGAATAAAAACTGTTGGAGACTTTAACTTTTCTAACATTCAGTATTTCTGTGTAGTCAAAAGTGTTCTACTTCAAGCTGCTTTTTCTATTTTTCAGATAAAATTGGTGAAACAAAAAGTCATAAGCAGGTTAATCTTCACAAACATGAGGCCATTTGTTTCTGGATTTTTTCTTATTTTGAATGAAAAGGAATGTCTCTTATGAATGCATTTTTATGGTATGAGTAAATAGAAGTAAAATCACTTTTTACATATGACAACACTGAAGAAGCAGCTTAGTAGACAGAGTAAATTAATACACAAATTTGTGTTTGGTCCTCCTAATGTCGTGCTTCTTATTAATGGAAAACCACTCTCTTTATTATTTCTTTTGCAGATATTTGTATGCTCTAGGACAGAAGGTTTGGAAGCGGTGGAAAAAACGCTACTTTGTGCTTGTTCAGGTTAGTACCCAAACATGAAATTTCAATAAAATAGTTCTTGGACTATAAATTATGTATGATTTCTGGAGCCATTTGTAAATCAGTATCTTCAGGCAACATGTGCAGTATTACTCCAAGCTTCTTGCAGTACAGAGCCATCCAGCTTTTTTCTTTTAATTTATATACCTAGTAAACAGAAATGTTACCAAGTTTTACAGATATATATAAATGGGTCCCTACACTGAGCAATGTTTCAACTGAAACCTAGAAATTTCTGGATGAAATTTTTGTGACCTCGCTTTTTACCAGCACCCAATTTAAAATAAAGTCATATTTCACAAAATGGATTGTGCTTACTGTATAATTTATTCTATCTCAGCAAATATTTCCTGCCTTTGAAATTAAAGCAACAGTAGTTACTATTAAGAACTGACTTTTTTAATAATGCCATTTTTTTTCTTCCTTGCGACATTAAATTGGGTAAAATATAATTGTTACAGAAAATGTGGTGTAGCAATTGTTCTTGGCCACAAAAATGTGCTAGGCTCACGTTTTATAACTTTTTGTCCAAACCTGAAACTGTTAGTATTTTCACATGCTAGCAAATGGTGATATTGACTTGAGATTAATAGAATAGTAGATTTTGTGTCAAAACAGAGAAATTAATGATTTTGGGGAGTCTTTGGAAAAAAAACCATTGTTTTCTGTTTGTGTTTGTCTTCAGATTACATTTAATGTTCTTCACAGTCAGTTCAAGAGAATGCTGTTCTGTCTCCTTTTTTTATTGACAGAAAACTCAAAGTCTGAGTTTCCATTAAGTATCATACAAAGGTTGAAGCCTATTAATGAGGATTTTTTAAGAACAAAAACTTCTAAAACTACTTTACAGAAAGCCTGATTTCTTTATCATGCTGTCATTCACACTCACCTGGTCTCCTCCTACTCCTAAGTGATTAAAAACATAAGGTTGTAAAAAAAATTACTGAACAAGTTCCTTATTAATGTTAAAAGCCAAGAGTATTTGAAGGAGATTCTGGAAAGTCTAGGGAATTCATTTGGGTTCTGATTTTACCAAGGTCTTTTGTGATGAAATGAAGACATTTTGTGACTATTAATATGTGTTGGGAAGACCTCTATATAGGATAGCTGTCAAGGCATGGATGTGAACAGAAAATAATTTCAAGTTGCAAAGAAAAACAGTAAGGCTACAGGTTCCCTTGTCCTTCATGCTTTTCTTTAACACTCTTCCTACTTGTCAGTCCTTTCACAAAAAGAATGAATTTGTTCTTTTCCTCTAAGCCACAGGTGTCATCTGATTTTTAAATTGTACATCTAAGAGACACATGGTCTTTATGTGTCTGCAGTACGGAGCCATCATCTGGGAGACTAGTTCATTTCAGTCAAGTTAAATTTAACTTTTTTCTACTCTCTATGCTGAAATTGAAATACTGGAGGAGAATATTACAGGAATTTTCCTACTGTGATGGGATTTAGTCATCTATTTCATTTTAAAACAGCTATCAATTCAATAAAGCTATATAAAAAATACAATGTTAAATCAATATTTACTGTCCAGACATCTCTGGCTCATTTATGTAGTCCTGCTGTGGTACATTCACTGGCAATAAGCTGAAGTCAATACATGTGAAATAAGCATTCAGTAATGAACCAGTCTGTTGTATTGATATATTATTGACATATTGACAAGTCTTCCTATACAGATTAACTTTTAGCTTACAGTGGTAAAATATCAAGGACATGAAATTCAGTGCTAAGACAGAGGCTATCAGTATGATTTACACACACTTTGAAAATTTAAGTCAGTTGTGACATTAGATGAATAATGTTGATTTTTTCGGAGTGTGATGTGAGTAATGTGCACCTTTATTATTGCTGCACATATTACAAGTTGTTAGTAGTTTCTGAAAGAACAGATCAATGTTATAGAAAAGTTACAGTATTTGGAAGTTTTAACCTCTTCATTATATTTGTTTTTTATCCTTTACTATCCAGTCACTTCTCTAAAGGGTTATTAATTTAATACCAGAAAATGAGAGGGATGTAACAAATAGTAAAAAGCCTCAGCTGGACCTGCTATGTTTTGCTTAATTTGCTGTCTGAGATCTTCCTCTAGTAATTGGAATGCAAATCTACCTCTGTCATTTTAATTTCACCTGGTCTAATGTTTGAAAAGTCAGTCATTTTTTTAATGGATAATTTTTTTCTAAACACACCAACCACGCAGGCTACTTCTTGCTGCTGAACTCCTGGAGTGGGCTGCCCAGTGATGGCCTGTAGCAGACACCACAGGATCAGCTGCCAGCTGTGCAATAACACTTCCTCCCTGCACATTAAACAGGGTCTTGTGTGCCCCATGGGGACATCCCTTAGTAACACTCCTCATAAGTCACATTCATATTTCTGTACCTACCTGTCTGTCATATCTGCATAGGTTGTTGGTTTTCCACCTTGTTACAAAATAGGGAGAACAGCTGGTAGTCAGGTGTTTGTATATCTGGAAAATAACAAAATTCAAGTAAATGCAGTTGTAGGAAGAGGATTGCTTTTTATTCTGTCAAGATTACCATTCAAGAGGATGGCTTGATTCTGTTTTTGTCTGAGAATGTGTTGTACATACTCCTGACTTTTGAGTACCCATTATTCTATGAAATATTTATGCTAATCTGCTGAATTCTTATGCAAAGCTAATTACAGCTCCATTAACTACTAATAATACACTTAAACCCAGTCATAGAGCTATATTAAAAAGTGTTTTTTCAGACTGTGATGGTGATTCTCTCTGTAGCAAGTGATAGCAGCCACTGATGACCATAAGGAAAAGGGTTTAAGAGACTGCAAGTGTAAATGAATGAGGCAAGTTCTGTATTTCATTATTTTGTTGAGACTTTTATTCCCCAACAAAGTTTTCTAGAGTTTTTCTATCTGTTTCTTTGGTGAAGAAACTTTAAAATGTCTCATTTTCAACAAAAAGAAGAAGTCACTGATTGTGACTTACTGTTCCTTTAAAATAAGAGAACACATTTGCAATATGTTCGATAAAGTAAAATCAGCAGCATTATAATGTCTGTCTTGTTATAGAGGTAAGGTTAAAAATTAGTAAAGATACATAGCCCAGATCTTCCACAAGTTTATCTTCAAAAACATTCAGTGGCTGAAGAAATCTGGAAAATACGGGCATCCTATGCATTTCCATGATTAGTGTCTGCTAGCTTCCCTTCTGATGGCTCAGATTGCCTATACAGTGTGGTTATGTGGAATTGTTGGCATGAAAATGTGAGAGATGAATGTGGGTCCTTCCCAGGTTATTTCATTCAACCAAATGAAATAAACTGAAAAATGTTTTTACTACAGTGCAAAGTATCAAAAATTAAAACGGTGGGTTCCGTTTACAAGGAAAAGAAAAAGAGGAAGCTCTCATGAAATACAGTGCTAATTGCAAAGGACTTAGAGTTGTGTGACCGACCAACAGCTCCCTCCATGCTTGTGCATGAGGGCAAATGTGGTTTTGGGACTATAAGCAGTGACAGAGGTGGTGGTGCTGCTGCCAGGTCTAGAGCAGAGGGCACACCGTAGGGATGAGCCCCATGTCAGGATCCCCTCCCAAAGGGGACCACCAGCCCTGACTGTCCCTGCCCACAGCCCAGACACCCATTTCAGCCTCTTTGGGCCATCATCCCTAGCCCCAGAGATGCCATGGCAGGGCTGGTGTCCAGTTTCCTGTATCCCAGGCCATCCTTGGCCTGTGCCCAGGGCTGGGGATGGCGCTGGTTGTCCTGCTCCCAGCTGGACCCTGTCTGCAAGGCCCTGCAAGACTGTCAGCACAGGAATAACTTAAAATATTTAAACCAAAATACGGTAATTTTCTAAAATACGTACTGTGAATGAAAGCAAAACTGTGGGCTCAATGCACAAAGAGGGGGGTGAAATTCTGCTGTGCCTGTCATGCTGGAGGATGGGCTGGCTGCTTGTAATAGTCCCTTTCTGGCCTGGAAATATGAAATTCTGGGTGGACGAGATTGTCTTCTGTGTTTATGTATATTTAAGCTGGTCTTGGTGTGCCCCTTTAAGTGACTGTACCAGCGATTGTTGTGGAAAGCCGACACTCAGTTTCAGTCACCTAACAGTGTCTCTCAAACTCTTATCTCCTGTAAAACTGCCTGTGCTTAACTAACAAAATAATTAAACTAGAAGAGCTATGTTTACTTTCTCTGCCCTGCAGACTCCTGCTGTGGTTCTGGAGACATCAGTTTGGCATTTGAGGCGCGATGGCCATTTTGCAGAGAGAGCTGTTACACCTGCTCCTTTTGCTTATACAGGCTGTGCCAGGGGATGTTCAGTCACCATGAGCTGCATACACATAGATAACATAGTCCTGTTTCAAAAAAGCCCCAATATATAAAATAATGAAATATTTTTAGACCATTACCCAGATAATAATCACACATTCCATCCTTATTTTCAAAAAACATCAATCTTTTACAAAGAGTAAAGGTACAGCACCAGCAAATATATGAATGAAGCTGACATCAGCTGTCCAAATTTTACTTCAAAAAAGATCATTCCTGAAGTTCTAGCCAAAACAATAAATTTAGCTAAGTTAGCTGAGCAGTCAGCAGTAAAAATAATGATCCATCATATATCAGATGAGCTCCTTACCTATCTGTAAATCCTTGCATAATTTTACAGATTTAAGAAACTATATTGTAGTTCAAAACAAGTCTGTTGGCCAGGTATCCTACAGTCCTTGGAGATGAGAGTTTCAGAGGTGCGTATACATTCAGTTCCCTTAAGTTTCAAGTGTTCACAGATTGACATGCTCTTCCTTCTGGTCATCTTCTATAATCTTCCCAGCTTTTCATGTAAGGCTGGGAACACCTCAGTTTTGTTTCAGTGATTGCTTTTCCCTCCCAGATACTACGTGTCCTTCTTTATCATTCTTTGTCTTTACAGTCAGTTTATCCTCACCTCCTTATAATTTTCTGTTCTGTCTACAGAGTCAAAAACCTCCTGGTGACAGATTTTCTTCTTATTGCTTTATTTTTTTTTATAGTTGTACTTGATGGCAAGTAACTGTTTTTCATGCCAGCTGCAAGCAGCTTGGCCTTTATCTAGTGAGCCAAGGAGACCAGGTGTGGGTGAGAACACAGATGCAAAAGGTATAGGAATTAGACTATCAAATCAAACTGAAGGTTCTGATGCTTGCCATCATTAGCTAGAATTGGTCAGATTATATGTTCCTTTTTCCAGTTTCATGATAATTGTGCCAGTCCTTCTGCAAACAGTACTTTTATACATAAAAGTCCTTGTTTTCTCAGTTTCTTGGAATACATTTCTTTTTTTCTCTTACACTATACTGAGCAATTTGGTCAGTACCACAGTAGTATGTATTTTCCCTACTAGAATCTAAATATCTTCCCTTTGTTTTTTCATAAAGCAACAGCCCAAAATGTATTTCAGGAAACAGCAGAGAGATGTGTTTATGGGTTATTTTGTTTGGAGGTTGTTTTCCTTTTCATTTTGGCAGAAAGTGGAAAGAATGAGAAGTTTTACACTGTAAATACTTCTGGGAAAGAAACGAAAAAAGAAGGGGATTTATTTATTCAGTACAAATGAAAACTCATATAAACCATTGTACATTTGTTATACAGTTCTGAAATGCAATTCAATAATTAAGAAGTCCTTTCTTATTCAGGTTAGCCAATACACATTTGCAATGTGCAGTTACAGAGAAAAGAAGTCTGAGCCTCAGGAACTGATGCAACTGGAAGGATACACTGTGGATTACACAGGTCCTCACGCAGGTACTTTCATGATTTTGAAGTAGGATACTGAAGCACAGTATATTTGTGTAAAATAGCTGATTCAATTTTCTCATTTTGATCTAGCAGCAAAAAATCCCAAGGTTCTTTGGCAATTATTGCACTAGGACATTCTGGTGTGAAAAATCATGCTTTTAGAAAGAAGCTTGTTGTATGACTAATGAAAAATAAACTTTACACTAAAGTGTCCTGAAACATTGTAAGACCACATACAATACAATGAAAAAATTGCGAATTCTAGTCAGTCTTCCCCTTTTGTCTTTTTGATGGTGGTGGCAAGTGGCAGTATACTGTGAAGTATATTCATAAATAATTTAGAAAAGAAGGCAAATGTTGACAATGCTCGTGAAAGACAAATTACGCATAGTAATCAAAAGTAAATTTGGAGATATCACAGAAATCTCCAGAACTTAATATTAAAATGGCAGAGGGAAGTCTCATGCAGAGGACAACAATTCTACCTATGCAGTGGAGGGTTACAAAATTAAGAGACTTCTGAGACTTTGAAGATTAATCTTTGAATATTGGTTGGGTCAATGTTTAGAACAACTGAGAAGGCAAACAAAGCTCAGAAGGCGTTTGGAAAACCAAAATGATTCTGTCATAAAGAAATCCCCAGCACAGCCACATTGACTGTTGTGTGCTGGTCTTGTTACGTGCTCTCAGAAGAAAACACTGGAATGAGAAAAAGGGCTAAGGAAGGAAGAGCAGCACTGATAAAGCATATGGAACTGTCTCTGTTCAGTAAGAGATAAAGTTGACAGGAAATTCCAGCTAATTAAATAATACCAGGAATGAAAATACGTTAAAAAAATGCAAAATAGCATATGACACAGAGAAGATGAATAAGAAATAAGTTGGAGCTGAATTGAAAGTGGAGTCATGTAAATATTTTCTCCTGTGACTTCTATATTTATTCTACTTATGTTACTTCCGTGTATTACCATTTGATCCTTACAACTCTAGATTTATCTTATTTTAGGTCATAAATACCTATAAAATGTTTTAACACACCCCTCCACACACACATACTCTGAGTAAAACTAATAATGTAATAAATATTAATGGTGATTTAGAAGTAACTTGCATTTATCAAGATTACCTTCTTCTTTACTGCTTCAGGTCTTCAGGGTGGTCGAATGTTTTTCAATGCTGTTAAAGAAGGCGATACCGTGATATTTGCCAGTGACGATGAGCAGGATAGAACACTCTGGGTTCAAGCTATGTACAGAGCCACAGGTCAATCTTACAAGCCTGTTCCTGCAAGTCAAGCTCAGAAGATGAATCTTAAAGGAGGCAATGCCAACACAGATATATCTCCACTTTGTAAGTTGGCTTTTGTTTTCTTTTGTGGCTTTGGTTTTGGTTTTAGCTGGTAACATACGTAGCAGCTCCCTCAGTGAAGTTTAATTAAGCAGAACTTATTCACTAGGCAAAAGTGTCTAGCAGTTCATTGTTAGCCAGAAGCTCTTTAACTCAGATTATTATTAACAACAAGGGAAATCCTGACTTGCAGGTTATTATTTTTATTATAATCCATGAAAATACAGCAATTAGCTTCATATTCCTTACAATTGACCCACACATTACCATGGAGACGGTGTTTGGTTTGCATTATATTTTTCATTAGCCAGCCAGTGCAGTGTTGAATAGAAAAGCGTCAATCTATTCTCAGAATTTTTATAGACTTAGGTCAGCTTTATCATTCACTGTATGTATTAGTTACCAAAAAATTTCTATGCAGACAGTACATTGTGAGTTGAAAGGCAATAGATGGGCTCCTGGATTTTTTTGGCACATAGTGTGATATTAACTTGCATATAAAAAATTGATAAAATTATTCAGGTTTAAATTTTCATCACCTTTCTTTGAGGAAAGCATCGTTTCAGAGAAGTCAAGGTGGATAGCATATATTAAACGTATCTTTAAATCTTCATATTATCTCTTTGAAAGTATTCTGTCATGTAGATATCTGCATGAAGGAAGCATATATATGATTTTTTTGATGTTATTACAGAGGCTGAGTGCAATCTGAGGCTCTTTTTAGTAGCCATCAAATTTCTGGAACATCATATGATTATTATACAATAATCCTTCTTCATTATCATATGACTGTACATGTACAGTAATAGAAGGGAGATACATGTTTTAGGCTGAACTTGGTTTAGTGTCTGAAGTCTGTAGCAGGCTGACCCAAACCCATTCTCCTCCCTCAGTCCTGTTATCACTCAGTCGCACGATCTTCTATTCATCCTGTAATCTTATGTCAGTTTCCTTTTAGAAAACAGTAAAATGTGCTATTAAACTTAGTAATATTTATCTAAAATCCTGACTGAGCTGTCAATGTCATTGACCTTTTCAATTTCAAGATCACTGAAAAAAGTTTAGTCTCACAAAAGTACTGACATCTGTTTTTCATCTGAAACAATTTGGAAGGGAATTAATCTGAAACACTTTATGAAGTAATCTTTCATTTTGGGGCCATTAAAGTGAAGTATGATGGAAGTAATGTTGCAGAAGCAAAGGTGAGGCAACAGCCAAGGGGTGCTTCTGCTCACCTCCTCCCAGTTCCCTGGATTTATGCTGGGCAGTGGGAGTTCACTGTGTTCCCACCTGATGTCTCTACTTCATGTGCATCAATTAGAAAGTACAGAACTTATCACTGTCAGCAGTAGCCAAGGAATTGCTCCTGGCTTTGGACATGGTGTTTACCTGGAAGTGAAAGCAACTAGAAAACTCTGACCACAGGGCTATGAAAATTATAGAAAGAAAAAGGTACAAAAAGCAATCACAAGTTTGGATATACTGAAATGATGTTTTCAGAGATAAAATTACTGATAATGTTAAAGAATTAAACAGCAAGATTGTCACATCTTGATATTATTTTAGACATTATTTTAGAGGGACTACAGTTCTTAGGTGGAAACCATAGAAAAAGTGAGGATTATTTTAAAGACATTTTAAGGGAAGCTCAAAAGTGTCAAATACGTATTTTTCTGTATCTTATGTATCTACTTACACAAACTCATATGACTGAGCTGTATCTAAATCAAAAATCCATGTTTAAATTATCATTTGCCTTTGGGTTTAATGTACTTTGATGTTGATATTTTGTAATAATTCAGAAAATAATTCATAATTTATAATTCACAGATTTCTTTGCAATAGAGTACCTTGCAGAATTTAATTTAATGTGAGATTTAGAACCATTGTTTGACTGATTTCTATAATACCCCAGTTTTCTCTACATGAGGAATTTTTTTATTCTGTCTCTTGCACTTGAGGTAGAAATGGGCATAATCAAATTATTCAGTTTTTAAGAAACTTCAAGAACTAGGGTTTTCATATGTAACCTTAAATAATTTTGTAAGACTCCTACTTCCTGTGCTGAATTTCTTGAGGCATAGTTTTACTCCTAAGAAGAAACTATAGATGACCTTTTGTCACATTTAAATAGATTCAGTTTCATGAGAAGTTCATTTTCTTTTCTCCTAGAAAAATGTTAGCATGAAGCTAAGTGTATTTTATTTTTAATCCAGATATAACACCAAGTACTTGATAGCTGGCATATATATTAAATGAAAATTATTTCCAATTTTTTTTCTTTACTATTTTTACTATTAGGAAATATAGATAATTTGTCAATTACTATTTTTATGATTTTATTATTTTTTATGTTTTAGTTTCTACAGTATATCATGCAATGCCATCTCCACATACAGAAAGCAGAAAACAAGCTTGGGCTTTGCAAAACAAATGTCAGTTAATGGCATTCAAACCTTAAAAGTCTGTCCCCATCTTCTTTATCCTCTAAGATGAAAAATCAACTCACCCTAATAAAATGGTCAAAAAGAATTTTCAATAACTTGGAGAAAATTAAATATCTTTAAACAGCAGGGAAAAAGTCAACAGTAGAAAAAAGTCAACTTGAGGAGAAATGTTTCAGTGTTTTTCTGTATTGTGTTTATAAAATATCTTCTTTCATCCTGAAATTTTCTTGATAGTTATGAGAAGTATCTGAAAGTGGTCATTTAACAGAAT
The DNA here is from genome assembly GCA_013399875.1 of Gymnorhina tibicen. Taxonomy (NCBI): domain Eukaryota; kingdom Metazoa; phylum Chordata; class Aves; order Passeriformes; family Artamidae; genus Gymnorhina; species Gymnorhina tibicen. The sequence continues at coordinate 659,020 of VXAZ01010494.1, read as the reverse complement.
CAAACTACCGTTGTACCTGTCCATCTTCTAAAATGTACACAGCAAATTTTTTTCATCTCTAAGTAATTTGGTATTGCAGTTTTGTGGTATTAGGTGACTCCAAAACAAAAGTGAAGACAGGCTAATGTCAGCAATGATCAAGAAAAGGAGACTGACCTTCAGTTCCACTGTTGTGTATAAGCATGTTGAATGGAATAACAGAGTATTTAAGGATGCATGATTGTAGAATAGCTAGAAGTTTCCCAAGGACATTAATGTTTCAGGGAAAGAACCAATGAAAACTAGATTAATCTGAATCACATAAAGGTTCAGGAAATGATCCCTTTCTTAATGAGCAATGTATTATGAGATATATTCATACAATTGAAAAGGCTGCTGGAGTGCTGAGCGCTGCTAATAACTTGTTCATAGCACAGGAGTTAAAAGCAGCACATGAGGGGATTGTCATGTCTTAGTGAAGAAATACAAAGCAAACATCATTCTGAACCTATACCCGCATGATTGCTGAGATGATCTCTTTCAATTAATTACATTTTTAGAAACAAACAAATAAAAGATATTTTTTCATTTGACATAGTTTTCTCGGCAGATTTTGCAGCATTATGTCCACCATACCCTTCTGCCATTTGGAAGACTGGAGTAACTCCACTCTCCTTGCATGTTTCCCCATTCTCCTTTATGTCCATTTCCTGCTCGCCTCCAACCACCCCTGTCTCCCTTTCAGAAAGAAAATGTTTACACTGGCCTCCACCACCTTAGGCAGTCAGTAAGTCACCTGTGTGCTCTCTTCTGTACTAGTCAGGAACATGTAAAAGCTATCTACTCTCTTCTTCAAATCTGCCCTTCAACGAAATACTGGCAGTCAGTCAGTGTGGTATCCCCAGCCTGACAGTCGGGCCATATGGGCCAGCTGCTTTCTCATTCTCTGCCACTTTCTCTGCAGAAGTTATTTCATGGCCTGATACCTAAATTATAAAGTTCTGGGGTCATAGATTGTCTCTTTGGCTTGTGTTTCTAAGCATGTAGCACTTTGGAGTCCTGGTCAATGATCAGGAGTCAAAATGTTCCCAATGTAAGCTGTCACCATCTGTCTGGAGTGGCACTTGAAGGAATGTAATGCATGTCTTGCCACTGTCTTTTCTGACCAGTTCCAGCCCCTTCTGTAACAGAGTCATAGTTCTCACCCTACTAGTTTTAGTCTTTAAATCTTTTTAATCCCTACAATACTAGATTGCTTGCCTCTACCTGCTCTTCTTTCCTTCTTGCCTGAGCTAGTTCAGATTGCTTTCATGATGCTTAAACTCAAGCAGAGATGTCACTGAGAGCCACAAAAAGGAGTAAGTCACCACTCAGCAAGGCCAGTACCTGTCGTTCACCCCAGCAGAGAGCAGATGATGCAGGAAATGTGTATTTGCTTCTGGGCTGGAATGGGGCAGAGATGCTGTGCAGGGATGCTAGAACCCCTTGAGAATGTGCCATAAACATGAAATTCTTGGTAGTCTTAATTCAGTCAACTCTGCTAAGTCACTGAGGATGTGATGATTTTTATTGCCTTTGCAGCTGGATTAAAATTGAAAGTTTCTTGCAGAGAAGACAAAAGGGATACTTAGAATGCTATTCTGCCAAAATAATATCCTTTTATAAAAGAACACCCAAGGAATATGCTTTTGTTAGTTTTTACCATCGTTTGAAAATATATTTATTTGTCCTATCTTGATCCAAAAAAAAAAAAAAAAAGATAGCTTTTTGGCTAACAGTTTCCAGAAGATGAAATGCACAACCTGAAACAGGCAGTGCAATATAACAGCCAGTGATTTTGGGTTAAAGGCAACATGGAAAGCATGGCAACATTTCGATTAAGAAGGGAAGAAAAACTAGTTGTGAAAAAGCAAGAGAAATATTACTGCTTCAAAGCTCTCCCCAAAGATCTTCTCAATATTTTCCAAGATTGAGAAAGTGTAGAGAAAAAAGGATTTCTATTTTTTTCTTAACTATATGACAATATAGCACCTTATATGCCTTTTGCATTTGCGTGTTGTTTGAACAGGACAGCTAAAGCTCATTTTTGTAAGAATTTGAAAAAATCAATCAGTCTAACAATTTTTAAAAGTAGGGTCTCGAGTAAGTTTTTTAGTCACAGTCATACATCATTTATTAATTCCTCATAATCTTTCCTCACGTTCTTAAATTTTTTTAAATTCCTTTTCCTTTCAAAATATTTACCAGTTATCTTGTATGTATATCATAGCAATAAACAAAAATGTAATGTATTACACTAGATCTATTTTTCTGTTATTTCCTGCTTGCCTACAGCTGGCAAAGGTAAGTTTTTAGTTGTTTTTCTGTTGCTAAAATATATTTGGTAACAGATCTTCTGTTATTGTTTGACAATGTTATTTGTACTCCTTGATTCACTCAAAAAGATGACCAGTCATGGATCTTCCTTTTAGAATTAAATCTAGCAAATAATTATGCATTTAAATCAGTACTTTTGCTTATTTTGCCCAAATTATGTAATAGCAAATTCTGCTTTCACAAGCTGTATTGTGTTCAATAGGTCACCTTACTCATTATGATCATCTGGATATCATCATTATGATCATCAGTATGCTGGATCTGTTTCATTTGCAACATCCAGTCTCCTGATTTCAAAATACTTAAATTACTTGTCAGTACTTACACCTTCTCTCTTAAAAAAGGAGCATCTTTTATATTGTGTGGTTAACCAGAGAAAAAAACAAAAGATTAGTTTAAGAATGATTCAGTTCTGTATAATTTTCTACCTGATGGCAAAAAGAAATATTAATACTTCTTTTTTTTTGTCAACTGTCTTACTATAAATAATGTTTATAGTATATGATAAACCTGACATTCTTATAAGGAAAACTTACAAGAAATGTTGAAATCAGTCACTTGAACATTAAATATAATGGGTTTGAAAGAATTTTATCTGTGTTTGGACATTTTGGAAGCTATAGATAACTTCATATGTTGTTCAGTACTTTTGGTAATGTGTTGATATCAGTTGTTTGTCTTTCAATTAATGTGTTTAAATACAGTTAAATTGCACTAATTAAGAGAGAGCATATCCTGTACCTGTGTCAAAAATATGAGCTAGGTTTGCCATTAATGATAGGCTAGCCTAATGCTCATTGAAATATTGCTAATCTATGTAATCACATATGGTACAGATCTTTCAGTCATTTAAAATACATGCTGCTGTTTCTGTGGGATGATGGTCTCATACGTTAAACCATCGACATATTGTCATACTGTTTATTTGCTACATCCACCTTGGTGAAATCTGTCACATGGATGTGACTCTTGCTTTGACAATGCAAAGCCAAGTGATATGAATTAGTTTCTGCATCTTTCTAGGATTTGATGTTGCAGATCCTTCAGCTTGAATTAAATAATTCTCCCATCCACAAATACAGCTGAAAGTTGGACTTGACATGGATCAATATGATCTGGGGCTAAATTTCTAAATGTGACTGATTATGTTAGCATCATGCCCACAGATCAATATTGAGTTTTATTATGAACCTGACTCTATAATTGGGTTTAATCAATAAACTTTTGTCTCCTTTCTTTAGAAATTTTAGATTTCTACTATGCAGGTTTTCAAAATTGCATTTAGGATACACTTAGATCTATACTTTTCTGGTAACGAATATAAAAAGACCTAGGTTTGAATTTAAAGGAACAAAGAGCTAAGACCCTATTGAAAGGGGAAGTCAATTTTTAAGTTGATAGGACTGTTCACCCCAGTACAGTCTATAGAATCTAAGACAGCTAATGTGCTAATACATAACTAGTCCTTTTGGGCACTGTAAGGCTTTTTCTGTCCATACTAGATAGATAATTCACATTGAAGACTTTGACAAAACATAGCATTAATGAAAGCAATCACTAGAGCTTCTCTTTTGATAAACCCGCGGGGTTTAAAGGCGTTGAAAGATGCAATCTGTGAAGAACAATAAATTTGGGCCTTTGACTGAAGTGCCATTTGGGATGGTATGTTTTCTCAATGTATTTACACAAAAATGCTGCTCCCTTTTTCAGTACACTTTGCTGGAAGGTTGAAGGAGCTCTTTGCCATTACTACATTAAGGTTTGTCTCATTAAAAGCCGAGTACAAAAAGAAGGCTGGAAATGACCTAGCTCAAGCCAGTGTGTTCATTTCTGCTCCAGTTTGCCATTTGAGAAGTAGGCTTCAAGCCATGATGAATATTTCTATTAAGTGGTACTTTGAACTGCAGTAAAGATGCTCTTTCCTTTCTGAAGAAATAAATGCATAAACCTGTTCGGGTTTTTTTTTAGTTTTTTCTTTTTCTTTTTTTTAAATATTTTGTGGTTATTTTACTAAAATTAGAAAGAGAGCCATACTAATACAGGAAATTACAGAATATTTTTCTTTTCTACTTGTAGCAATGTCTTGAAATTCAAACAAACTAGAAAACAATGCTTTAAGGCTTTTTAAATATGCTGTGTTGTGTCTTCTGGCAATCTTTCTAAATTTTGGTTTGTCTGTCAGTGGGCAGCAATTTTTTTTTCACTGTTACACTCTGTAGATTGTTATGATAGAAAGATAATTCAGTAATAATATTTTCAGATTAAAAGATCAAGATTCTATAGTAATTCACCTGCAAGCATCTCTCTATATGAGCTATTTCTTTGAGATACTTTAAAGAAAGCTTAGATATTGAGACTTATATGCCATGCATACACTAGCTTTTGTAAGTCTGAACACACACTCACATGTATTGCTTTGCACATTTTTCCTTTGTATAACAGATACAGACCGCGGCCAGAAACATGGCATGGATGAGTTTATTTCTGCTAATCCCTGCAAATTTGACCATGCTTCCCTCTTTAGACTGCTTCAGAGACAGACCTTGGATCACAGATTGAATGACTCCTATTCTTGTTTGGTGAGTACTGGCTGGAACATAGATATAAAGAAGTGAGAAAGAGTTGTTACAAAGTAGTCCTTTCTTCCTTGTTCTTTCAACAGCTGCAGTTGTGAATAAAGGGTCCAATCGATTGGTTTTAAATTTGAAAATTATATACTTGCAAGCGGCTGCTATGCCACTCAATAGAAAGCAAAGAGACACAAACTGTCTTCAATTTTATCAGCTGAAATTTATCAAGTCCTCTGGGGAAGTTTGAATAAAAACAGAAGGTTTGGACAATGGTAAGAACTCCTGTGGTAGGATTTACTGACACCTGTACAGACATTTTAAGGTCCAAATGTAGTTGCCTCCTCTCAGACATTTTCACCTGTCTTGTAATGCTTCATTCCACTCTGGTGTGAAGGAGGAACACCAAAGAAGGGAGAAATATCTATAAGAAATATAGATATATGGGCTTATACGTATTACCTGAATTGCAGATAACAAAGGTAACAAAATTATTAAACAAAAGCAAATAGAATGTGATCTCTGCATGAAAATGAATGTTTTCCACATTCAAATACCATCATTACCATCATAAAAGGTAAGATGTTGGCTGCAGTTTCCTTTTTCTACAATAATTTTCTATTCTGTGCTTTGTGAACTAGTTGAGGATGGGGCTGCTTCAGGTTTCATTTTCATTAGGGAAGAAAACCAGCAACAATCTTGTGGAAGTTCATCAGATTATACACACTTGTTAAACAGGTTTGTATGGGTCAGACCTCATAACTTCCTGAGGCTTTATTTTTCTCCTGGTATCATGTCTGAAAGAGCGATCTCTCACTAGGGATCTAAAATGCCTCACAGCACATAATTTTTTTTCACTTTACTGTCCCAACAGCAACAAAAAAAGATAATGGGGATTTATACTTTTTTGTAATTGTTCTGACTAGTCTTGTAATACAAAGATAATAATTGGAATTTTTAGCTTTGCTTGCAGTTGTTAAAAAGCGGAAAAGTTATTATTTGATGACAGTTGTCTCCTTTTTAAAATACTGCCGGATACGTACATATAGAAAAGTTAAAATACTCATTTTCTGTCTGTGGGTTGCACACTGAATCAGAGGCCTGAAGGTACATCTGTACAAAGTAATTGGCACTCAAAGAGAAAATGGTTAGCTTTCTACCAGTGCATTGGGGTCAAAATCTTTTTTTATAATAATAATATAGTAAGACACTTAATATAACCTTGAAATCAGGAACTTTTAGAAGAGGTTAGGTGAAATACGCAGTGCTATAGCAACCATAAAGCAGATGTATTTCTTACCATTCTTTGTTAAATTCAGCTTTTAATAAGTGGAATGAGTGATCGTTTTTTTTTTAATTGCATATTTAACTATATTTTTTTATTTTTAAAAAATTGGGAATGTCAAGGTAACAATAAAATACATGGACATATGATTGTGATTTTTCTTTTCTCTAACAGCTCATTTCCTATAATTTTTTGTAAACAATTCATCCCTTTATTTCAACAAATACAGTGTAATCACACATAACAACTTGTAAAAAAAATTCAAAAGCGTAGGAATTAATATTATGCAAAGTTTCGTATTAATTATTATATTACCTCAATTTCTTCAATTCTACATTCTTCTTGGTATAGGGGGAGTATTGAGGAGGTTGGGGGGTTTGATGTTTGGGGGGTTTTTTAATTATAAAATAAAAAATATGTGGTTATCTAATACCAATACTTTGTAGGATATAGTTGTTATCTGTTTGAGAGTCTTGTGCATGATATGGGATTGAACAAGGGCAAGGAAAGCACACATTTATATGAAAAATGACCACACAAACAGATCTTTTAAGGCAGACTGAAGTTAAATTAATGGGTTCTTTAAAATTTTATATTCTTGTCACAATTATATCCTATGAGAATGAGCAGAAATTTTAATAGTTTGCTTTTGTACTCCTAGGAAATGATATGCAACATTTTGTTATGTTTTCCATAAAAACGTAGAGAGAGATCCATGGCAATGGCAACATGTTGGGAGAATATCAATCACAATAACCACGGTTGATTATATCAAGGGCTAGGATACATGTTAGCGCAGAAATACAGTTAAAATCCCTTTTCTTCCTACTTTCAATAGAATACCGTATTTTCTATCAAACACTGTGTAAGCTACATGAGGCATTGCAACATGATCAGATACTACATTAAAATGCTGGGTACTGCTCTGGGTTCTGTAATAAAGCTAAGTATTCTCTAGAAACAGATGAAGCTCCTTAAAGGCAGTGGAAAGATTGACTTCAAAGAAATTAATTAGGAGCAAGCAAATTTATTAAATATAAAATACCTTTGAGGTGTTCTTGTTTGCAGATGCTATGTTAAATTGAAGAGTTTGGGGAGGATATAAAGCTTTAATTCCTGTCTCATGCAGGTTTCTTAGTAAAGTTAAAACACACTTTTTAAAACTGATGTGAGTGTATTTTAAAGTATTGTTCAATAGTATTTTTGCTGATATTTTGTACAAATATTAAATGTCTGATTTTGCAGAAGTATTCACAAGCGTTAGGTAAATACTGGTCTTCAGCTGCTATATTGATGTTACAAATTCATGACTTTGCAAAATCATTTTGCTTATCTAAGTTATTTGTATATTTGAGTTCAGGTATTCCTCAATCTCTCTTAACCATTTGATGAGATGGAATGATGAGAGATGATGAGATGATGAGAGGGAAATATCACCACAACCAAAACAAGAACAAAATAAAATGCTTATGTAGAACAGCTATGCAGTAGTTGTAGTTTTCTGAGGTTTATGTTTTTCTCCATGCTGCTTTTTGGAAGCTCATTCTGCTACTTTTTATGATATTTCTGCGTCAAGACTCAATTATATTTTTTACACTATGGATTCATTCAAGAACTGGTTTTGTGGTGTGAAGGACTTTGCTCATGTCTGTACTTTGTTCATGTCTGTGTCAGGGTTAAGCCGTTCTGGTCTCATCAAGACGCTGACCAATAAAGCTCTCAGTAAGCCTGAGAATATCTAATTACTATTTAAGGTTAAATCTTACTCATCTTACTCAGGTGGCTTTTAACAAACTGCCTAGCTTTGTATCTCTTTACTAGTAAAAGTTGTTAAAGGTGCATGCATGTTACATGCATAAAGGGTTGAATTGTGGTCAAAATATTAAAGTTGCAGCCACAGAGAACTGAACATCCAGAAACTGTGTTTTAACGTCCATGTTAATGTCCCTCAGCATTACCCAAGTATTAGTTTGTATCATACAATTGGTTGCTGAAACAAAATTAATTGTTTTAAAGTGTTCATTTATTTCATATTAGGTTTTGATATATAACTTAATCTGTACCAGACTTTGGATGTATTAGCATGTTTTTTGTAAACTGTGTATTTCATGGTAGTGTTAACTGACAACTGCAAATAGTTTCCTGACATTTAATCCTTTCTGTAAGAGGGCTATGTAGGACCTAGCTTCCGGTGCTGTCAGCATTAGTCAGATGTAAATCATTCTAATATAAAAAGTTTATGCAATGGACATAAAAATCTATGTTTCTATTCTTTGTTTGATTTAAAGCTGAGAGTGGGAAAGTAAATCTCAAAATGTCATATGCTTTTTTGCCTTTAAGGGCTGGTTTAGCCCAGGTCAGGTCTTCGTATTGGATGAATACTGTGCTCGCTACGGAGTGAGAGGCTGTCACCGCCATCTCTGCTATCTCGATGAACTGATTGAATATTCGGAAAGTGGTTCTGTCATTGATCCAACCTTGCTCCACTACAGCTTTGCATTTTGTGCTTCTCATGTTCATGGCAACAGGTAATTTGACGATACATTTTTTAATCCATAGTATTTAAATGCATAGTCTGAGTAAAAGTATTTATAGGCTCTTGCGTTCACCAGGTAGGGAACTGCACACAACAGAAATCAGTTCATGAAAGTTTCTTCAGGACACTGGAGGTTCCTTACAGATTACTGTTGAAAAAAATCTCTTTTCAATGTGTACTGTCTTAATGCAATGTGTTTTCAAGATAAACGGATCTCATCCTGTTAAAAGGGTAGCCTTTTTCATTCTGCATTTGTGTTGTGGTACTAAATGGTGTTTCCAGTAAACATTTTGAACAATCTTGCAGTTTAAGGGAAATTATGACTCTTTTTCTGCAGTCATAATTTGCTTGGCAACTAATCATACTATACTGAGTTCTTCTGTCTGTGCTATCACGGATTGAAATAACATATATTGGGAATTAGGTGTAACCCCCAGCCAGTAGACTACTTCAGGAGCTTTTGCCCACAGTGATTGTCTTGGGATGATATCTTCATTCCACTTGCAAGTGAAAGACTTAGAAAAAAATTAAGTTGTTGCTTTGCTGTTTTTGCACATTCTTTAAAAGAAGCACTGCTTCATCTATGTCTTATTCCAGACTGTGAGAGGACTAGCTCTGCTGTTGGAGAGCGGCTATTGCAGATCAGATCATTGGATAGCTCAGGTCAGGAGGGACCACAGGAGGTGTCTAGGCAAACCTGCATGAAGCAGGGTCAGTTACAAGGTCAGACCAGGTTGCTCAGGGCTTTTTCCAGTCACGACTTTACCCAGTTTGAACCTGCCTATTTTCAGTGTAGATGTATCTATTGCCTCTTGTCTAACCACCCAGTACACCTGGAGGGCTGTCATTCACCTCAACACCTCCTATTCTCCAGGTTGAGCAAGCCGAGCTCCCTCAGCCTCCTCTCAGAGCACATGCTCTGGTCTCTGACTATCACAGTGACAATTCAATGAACTTGCTCCCTGTCTTCCTTGTATTTGAGTGGGGAGTGGGGCAGGCAATCTATCAAATTATAGGAGAACATGCATTTATACCTGTTTTGTGCACTGGAGTTGTAGACTGCTGTGTGGAATATGTTTAAGAAGTTCCAAAATAGCAAGGAGAAACCCAATAGATCCTCCCAACTGATCCAATCCTGCCATTAGGGAAAAACATCACAGTCCCAAAAAGAAATTACTGTATTGCTGTCAGTAAATCTCCAAACTGAATCTTGGTAGGGCTTGGAAGAGAGAGAGATTTTCTGCCCAAGATGTGTGCTTATGTTGCTTTGCAACCAGTCGACAACAGAGGCTGTTTTATTTGTCCTCAAGCCGGAGAAGAGACAATCCTTAGAAAAGATATTGTTTCCTTCACTGACTCAGACAAAGCCTCATCTGGAGCTGGGCATTTGTGACCTGAGTGATTTCATAGTGGTAGATTAACAATATATAATACGTGATAATAATATCCAAAATTGAAATGTCTTTGAATGTGCTTGAAATGCTGTCAAGAATCCTAACATTCATACTGGTAAGGCAGGAGATTTCTGGCTTTTATTTGGTAACCTATTCTCTGTAAAAGCATGCTTCTTTGTCAGTTCCTCAAGAAGCTGACACATTCGTATTTCCTATTGAGTCTAAGTCTTTGTTGTTTCTTGCCTTTTTATTATTGGTTTCAACCTAAGAAGACAAATATATGTGATAATTGCTCAAACTTATTTCAAGAATTCAAAAGAAAGGTAGATACATTTCTTTTTATTTCATAATTTGAGTGAAGGACAACTGTGCATGCAGTGCATGAAAATATCTCAGGGAGCACATCATTTACACAGTGGTAAGCACTCTGTATTCTGTCTATTCCTACTGTACAGATATTCTCTGAATAGCATTATGAGTGTTTTAGGAATAAAAGAATTGTTGAACAGAGAGGGTCTGACTAGAACTGAGATATTGTAAAAAGGAAGAAAAAGAAACATGAAGAAAGAAAAAAAGTAAGTCAAGGACAGAGGCAGACACACTCACTCAGAATGACAGACACACATCTACAGGCACATAATATACCCACTCATTCATTTACTGCAGCACTAAGAAATAGTAAGAGGTAAAAGAGAATTTCACAGACAATGCATGACAGGCCAAAGTTCTAGGCTGGTCCCTGGCGTTATACATCTTTGTTTTGTAAGTCAGGCTGGGAATCAGAAAGACCACAGAACAAAGGGCTTTATACTCTGGGCATGATGTATTTAATTTATATGTCACCTTTGCTTCACAGAGGGATCTTAGACCCTCCCCTAGCCTGAGAAAGATCATCAAAATTGATCTTGAGGTCAGGTGGTGGAGGAGCATGTAGAAATGCAGCCACATCTGTAGTTCATATTGTCCATTTCTTTTATGTATGAATTTTAAAATAATAGGCAATCTACTGACATCAGTCAAACAATCAGATACAAGTGTCTCTCACCTTCATTTCTGGTGAGGAGAAACTCAGTCTGAATCAGCTTTGGCTCTTTCCACCCCTCATACGTTTTCAAAACTCTTCCAACATGTTTTTGAACCTTCAGGTATCCCCTGTGCTGTTTTGCTGCACCCTAAGACTTGAAACATGTTTCATGCTGCAGGCTGTAATGCTCTTGCAGGCTTTAATGTTACCATGAGTTTATTTCAAAACACCTGGAATAAACATGTAGAAGTTTTGTTGTCGTAGAGCTTCAGGGACATTTGGAGCACAGAGGAGACCTGAACTGAGCTCCAGTGTAGGCTGTATGCAGCAGCCCTTGTCTCCTGATCTAGGGACCAGAGAACAGTCCCCAGCTTCTTTCTTTTCTTTCCTGAGATGAAGATATAGGCAACAACTTCTGCTAGATTTATCGAGCGTACTGGTACTTTGTGTGTTTTATGCCAGTGTTATTGGTTTGGGAACAGAAATGTTTACTGAGGGTCAAACACAATGTGCTGAGTCCTAGATTGAGAAATTCAAAGCTTATTTTTCCTTTTCCTTTCCTTTTCCCTTTCCCATTCATAAGTTAGTCCATTGCAACTGAGCTAATAAACTGCTTGTGTAGAAAAGGCATTTCTGCTTTTGTAGATGACAGTCTTAAGACAGTCTCTTCCTAAATAGCCAAAAAGGAAAACATTTCACTAAAAAAATAGCTGTGCTGTGTTTAAAAAAATATACATCCTTGGGTTTGAGTCAACTGTTTTCTTTTTTTCTTTTCTCCATAAAAAAATAAATCATCTTTCATTGTCTCTACTTCTGGTGCTATGTGGCTTTACAGTAGCATCTCCTTTGGCTTCTCATCACAATGGTTTTCTTTTGAAATATTCCATGGTCATTTATATGACATATGCTATATAGTCCTCATCCACATAGTTAGTTCACAAGTAAACTTTTTGCTCCGCACTTTATGCACAAACTTATTGCTGGTGAAAGTTAAATGGGCAGAACAGGGAACTATAGGACATTCCTGAATGCTGACATTTCAGTCTAAACAGTCCAGGTAGGAGCTATTGTTTTCTTCCCCATCATGTTCACTCTTGTCTACTTTTCATGCTGTGACTTCTATTCAGTCCCTCTTGTCTGAAATGAATGCTGGTGGGTATCACATGAAGTGTGAAGTGACTTCTTTCCACCTGCTGAGTTACAGACTGAATTGAAAAATTCAAAATTCAAGCATATTCCCTTGTTACACCTTTTTTTATTCAGAAAGATATCTGATGTACTGGAAGTTCACATACAAGAAGTGAATATGAAAGTAACACTACTAAAATCAGTATATGACTGAATATGAATGGGGGGGGAGGTTGTCTTTATTGCAAAATCTTCAGCACATGTGTGTTTCCATAGAAGAACTGTCATATTGAGTCAGGGTTCTTCTAAGCCAGTCAGTCATCTCTTTCCAGCATTGACCTGCTTGGAGTAAAAGAAGGGCAAGCATGTGCAGTATTTCCTCTTTCCAACTCCCGACTCCTTGCAGCTCAGAATATGCCGTTTGTTAATCTGGAGTGAGTCTTTATTTCAGGTACTTGTCCGTTGCACCCCTGAACCTCTGTAAGCCCTTTTCACCTCTGGCAGCAAGTTCCACAACTCAGCCTCCTCTTGCTTGAAGAACTCTTGCTTTGAACTTGACTCCTACACATCTCGTTTCATGCTCTGTTGCTATTGGAGAGACAAAGGAGAAAAAAGAAAAATCCTATTCTGTCTCTTTGCTATTTAAGATTCAAGAATTAAAAGTGAGCAATGCAATGATTGCATTGGACAGAAGTTTACTTGCTAGTTCCTTATCCTTTTCTGGTGTTTCCCAGTGTTGATTTGCTGCTTTGACTGCTACTGAACAGGAACAATTTCATGGAATTATCCATCATAAAACCAGTATCTCCATTCTGAATAAAAACTGCGTTTTCCTTACGTTTATCTATGTATATCATTGTTTGCTGTTGTACTGCTACCTGATTTCATGAGGTCTTTCTGGAATTCCACACTATGCCTCATAACTATAATTAAAATTACATTTACTGTCACCTCAGTTCTCAGCTGTTAGCCCGGTCATTTATGAATACTGTAAAATAACACAAGTCTTAGTACAGATCTCTGCAGAACTCTACTGATAATGTACCTTCACAGAAGGTAATCACCACTCTAATTTTAAATGTAAACGTAGGGACTTTTACTTAGACACTGCTTAATTGCCTTAAAAGCTTTTGTTTAGGGACTCTGACAAAAGAGCTTTGGAAATCCAGGTACCTCATATGAGTCAGGTCACACTCATCCACCTGTTTTCAATCCTTTTAGAGAACTTCAAGATCAGAAGCTAAGATTTCTTTGTCTTATGGCTTCAAAGCCATATATACTTGACAATAGATAATATTTACCCAAATTTCCTTACTTTTATACTTAAATGTCCTTATAATATAGTTCCTTCTAATTTTCTGGGATGCGTGTAATACTTACTGGCCTGTAGTTCCCCCGGCTCCTTGGAGACTTTTTTTCTTATTTTTATCCTCCCATTCTGATTCTGATCTCCCATTCCGCAGTAGGATGGCAGTTCTTGATGAGTACTTTCACATAACCACAGAGAATTCAGGTTGCCAGGTGGTCTTGGCAACTTACTGCTGTCTGTTTTTCTAATTTGTTCCATAAGGGTTTTTTTTAGTTGCTTTCATTTTTAAAACATTCTGTGCTGAAAATTAAGAATTCTCTTGCTATGAACAAGGAAGGGTCCCGGCATAGAAGTCTTCTTCATAATAATTTGCTTCATAATAATACACCAGTACAAAAAAATAATTTTCTATCTCTGTAATAGCCTCATCCTCTCTGGGAGCTACTTTTAGGTCCTTGCCATCATTTGGCAATGCAGACTCTCTGACAGGCTTCTTGTTTTGGTTATGCTTGGAGGAAATATCTTAGAGTAGAATAAAGGGACACACAAGAGAAGTGAAACTATGGAAACTTTGGAGAGTGCTATGCTTTCTTATATTTCTTTTCATTTTTCAGTGTTTTGTGATGAGAAATGTTTATTGCAATTTTACGCTTTGTGTCAAGTCATCAAAGAATGTTGAGAGAAATCCCTTTTAAATCTGGGACAAGGAACTTCGTAAAAATAAAAAAAATAATATCATTACCTTCCTCTGTCTCTTCTGAATTTTTTTCTGGGACTTCTGAATAGATATTTTCTTCTCTGACTAATTTAGTTTTAAAGTAAGGTTGTCTATATCTTGATGGTTTCCCCTTCATTTTGCATTTTTCATAAACAATATGTAATAAGACTTAAACTGCTTATGAGCATCACAGCCCCAAGCCTCTGATGGGGAGACCTATCTATATAGTTACATTTGGAGTAACTGGTTTAGTTTATATTTATTTTTTAATGTATGTCATTCAACTAGTGGCACATTTTTCTCTATATTACTCTTGTAAGTAGCTAGAAAAAAGTTGTCAGTGGGGTTCTCTTGTATTCAAAGCTAGAAGAAAAACACTTCACCTTGTTGTAGGTGCTGACTGAAGCCAGGTTGACTTCACCTTTGTTTAAATGAAGGCTACTGTCCTGTGTTGGAAAGTGTTCCTAGCTATAAAAATGTTACAACAAAACGTGTCCTCACTACATTATTAACAGAGGCATGTTTTTCAATCTCTCAAAACAAATCTGCTGCTGAAAAGCCTCAGAGAAAATGTCAGTAGAAAATTTAAACATAATTCACACATTATTAAGAAATATCAGAAAAAAATTCTGCCTGTTTAAGGTTATACTTGCCATCTTAGGCAATGAAGGAATGTTATTACAAACACCTACCATCCCTAAACATTATACAATGTTTTGTCATTAATTGCAACTGATTTACATACCCTTTACGTACCCTTATGCATTGGGTAAAATGATATTACATTAATACATGCTTTGCTTTTCAGTAGAAGGGCATTAATGAATCCCACCTAAAATATAACTGCATAAAAAATACTGAAATTAACCGAATTTATCATCTCAATCTGTTTTAGTGACCTTCAGAATTGGTCTTTTTAATTCAGTTGTGTAAAAAGGGCATGACCTGTAAGCAGATGTCGGAGCAGCCTGAGAACTGCATACAGCAGAAGGCTGTATTGTGCCAGTTTTATGTCAGAATATTTGAAGAATAGTTAATATAAACAACAAAATGCTCAGTCTTCAAGTGTCTGCTGGTAAAAGCTGTGTTTGAATGCCATGTGGTAATGCACTGTCTTGGTTTTCTGTAACAAAAAGACGTCTGCTCTGTCCTCTTCTAAGCTGATAGTGGATGTCATCGTTCTTATATTTCTGTAAGATAAACCATGGACTCTGCAAAAGCCTTAATACAGTTTCATTTTAAAGGAAAATTTGGATATTTAAGTTCTTGAATATTAAGTCCTATAAATAGATAATAAAAATTCTACATCAAACTCTAAAAAATTTAATCTTTGGTTTTCTAAGAAACAAGCAGTCAAATTTTTATCTTGCTAATTTGAAGCTTGTCACTGTTCTTTCATTTGATAGTACATCCTGCTGAATATAAAAACAAGTTATCTTAGAAAGCACTGAAGTCTTCTAAAACACTTTGTTTCTAGGAGAAAAAATGCCATTGAAGTTTGGTTTTGTTTTTTCTATGTCCTTGAAATATGGTTTATTACAGAAATGTCTTAAAGACCTTAGCTGAAGTATTTTTTCTTTTGTTTTGTTTTTCATAAGAATTTCTCATCCTTCTCTGACAAATTCTTTTTGGTCAGCCTTACTTTTCATACCTGTGTGTATGTTAGAATACCACTCTGTGCGTTACTCTCCTCATACTCTTTGTTTTCATGACAGACCAAAGTGATGGTCTATGTTTTTAATGAGGAAAGCTCATTGAAAAGACTTTTAACATTTTTTAAATATTTAAAGATGCAAAAAAGCACCGGTATCAATGATGTTCCAGAGGGCAAAAGTGAGGCATATTCAGTTAGTATTTCCAAGGCTGTCTTAACAAAGCAGTCTTGCTTAAAGTAACAATTCACTCTCTGAGAGGCCACTAGGAGAAGCTGTTTCCAAAGTTGAGGGCTGGAATCAATCTACAGTCAACCCAGTGTCCATCATATCTAATTCCCATTGGAGCTGGAATACAGTTTTATCTTCCGTGCTGTAGGTATTCACAGTAATCTTAATCCTACAATTCATCAAGTGACCTCTGCAAATTATTGCAGGCTTTAAGACGTCCAGAGATCAAAATAATTCTAGAGGGTACTCCAAGCCTAAAAGGATTATATCAAGTGAGGAGAAACAGTGCATTGCAACAAGAAAACAAAAATCCTCCACCTAATCAGTCAGCTTCTCTAGAGTAACTGCTGTCAGGCCAACAGTCTTGCAAGATTTTTGCAATAAAAATAAGTTTTAAAATTCTGGTCAACCATTATTTTTGGTTAATTATTTGAGTGGTTTATGGTCAAAAAGCTATTTTCCACTTGAATTTACGAGCTCTAGTTCATGAGGTATTTATTTCAAATCTCTTTTGATATTTAAGTCTGAGTGAATTAAACAATTTGACTTGTGACCAGACATAACATTACATCTGTGCCAGTTAGACTGTGATCTAAGCAGATAAGACAGGCCAATCCCAATCCAATTGACAGAGTTCTCAAAAAATGGAAAACTAATATAAGTGAGAGAGAGAAGGCTACTCAGATTTTGAGTGTTCACTGTTTCACCTAGTTCTCTAGTTCTAAAAAGTGTTGTGAACAATAAGGAGGAAAAAGAGAGTGGAGGAAAGGAAAATTCACTCTCCATCACCTTCTTGAGAAGATGATGTTAAAATGAAAACTCTTCTTCAGACAGTCCATCACTTTTCCTGGCCAAGTTCTTGTAAGAGAGGTCCCAGGCTGCAATAACAAAGCTTAGTACTGGTTTTGAATTGAAAAAAATCAAGTCCAAACCGCATAACATTTGAGACAGTAGGAAAGACACATTTGTTGTTGCATTTAGTTGCAAAATAGTTCTTGCATAGTTTATGGATGACCTAAACCTTTGAAAACTAAATGACTGCGTGAGTCTGATTTTGTTTGCAGGCACAGTAATTCATAAATAAAAATAACCAGCTCAAAACAGTGCTATTTATTTTATTCAGTCTTCAAAGTAAAAAAAGAAAAAATACCTAGAAGATTAAATGAGCAGGAATTTAGAAATAAACATCTATTTAATTAGTTATTAGTAATTAATATTTCAGCTCATCTCAGAGTCAGATTCTTTTTTCCATGGATTCTTTTCTCATCAGTAGTGGGCATATATTCCCTTAAGAAGAAAAATTATCACCAGCACAGTATGTCTCAGAATTGTGTTGCAAAAATGCATTTTTATATTCTTGTTGCACTAAGGTTTGCAACAAGAAGAAACAAAATTGTGATTCAGACTTCGTGCTATTTTCTAAAAGCATATTTTCAAGAGATGAGTTTTTCAGTGCTATAGATAGTACTTTTCCAGCACCTTTTTCTGTACTCCTTCTTCTGGGACATCTGCTTCTATGCAAACATATATTTAGCAGTTCTGAAAATTTTACTTGTTGTCAACAAGGTTCCTTATGACAACAAACTCGATGAAGTGACAGGTCCCTGGTACGTAGTGATCCTAGCCTTAGTGCAGGATGACAGATATGACATCCTGCTGGCTCACCTTTTTCACTTACTGTTATCTGGACCCCTAGGTCCTTTCTGACATATATATGACATGCCTCAGCGAGGCCTAATATGACAGAACTGTTTACTTTATCAGTCCAGAGCGCAATCTCTCCTGACAATGAAATCAGACAGTGCAATTTACTTAAATTTGAGCTCATTCCATCTGTCAGAAGTCTGAGGTAAAGTATCCTGGCATCTATCAAAAGAGAGAAGGTAAGTTTTTTGCTCTTTCACATCAAATTTATACAATGGTATATTGATGTGCCTGACTACTACTATACCCACCACATCTGATTTTTTATTGTTGTCTTCACAATAATTTAAGGAATTCAGGCATTCTTTCCACCTTGACTTGACAGGTCACAAATATAAGTGATTTAAAGGGTGAGAGAATTGTTTATGTCATGACCAGGTAGCAACTTATCCCTCCTAGATTTAAGTATAGTGCAGAAAGTTAAAGTAACAGTTTAGGAAAAATATGTTCATAGAATCCTAGAACAATTCCTGGAACAATCAGAATGTTCCAAGAAAAAATGTTGTCTTTCTTCATGTCATTTTACTACAATTTTCTCAGTTCTAGAAACACTGAGATAGTTTTGGAGGTGATGCCTTAGGTTTTAACTTTTCTATTTTTCAAATCCTATATTGCCTAGTGTGTAACTCTGAAGTTTCTTGTAGCTCGTTAGCTGCTGTTCTCTTATGCCAGATAGACATAACAAAGCCTCTCCGAGCTTGTTATTCAAGGACACTCAGACTGTCCTAGGCCCAAAAGGTGTAAACTAGGGCCTCTAGAGAGGTGGAGAAATTGAAGAAATTACATCATTGGCTAAAGTTTTAATTGGCGAATTTATGCTGATATGCAAATGAACCAAACCCATAAAAGTGTGAAGAACTCGTGACTTTTTGTCCATCTTGAATGTAGCCTTTGGCTCCCCAGGGTGTACCTTTGAAGGCCTTTCAAATAAATACCTACCTTTATTCTCCTACTCCTGCCTAATCTCTGTTTCTAGGTAGCCACTCAAGGCATCAGTGGCTCTGCAGAAGATACAGGGCAGATCTACACATAGTGTCAGGTTCAGGAACTCCGGTGAGAAGCAGTAGCTGATTTGTTGCCTTGGAGCTGGAAGTTAAGAAAGTAACAGGAAGTTTTCAGATACTTCTTTTTAAAGTATGCTGTATGTGGGGAAGTTGTGACTACATGGCAAAAATAATATTTGGGAATTGTGTATTTAAATTTTTTTTTACTTTTGTCATCATTTTAATATAAGTACATTAGTAACACATTTAGGCTAAGACTTTAGACTAAGTGTATGCTTAACATAATAAATATAAGCTTATTTTTAATTATTGTGACTTAAATTTTCTGTTTAAAAAATGCCAGTGCTTTTGTTTTTTAAAGACTTTTTTGTTGCATCTTTAATGATGCGCCTGTGTGGAACTCTTGATCACATGATGCTGTTTGTCAGTATAGGATGGGGAATCGAACTCTATCTTCACTATGCAGGATTCCTAGGTGTTGCCTGCTGTGGCTTTTCTCACTGTAGTTTCCCTCTCACCTTTACTTTAAAATCACTTTTAGCTATAGTGTGCCTCTAGGAAAACAAATAGAAGACTCAAGGAGTTGAAATTTAACAAGATTTGAGTAGGCCTCTCTACTGTGACAATAGTACTAATTTTCTTGGGAAAAGATACTGTCTTTTGGAAGCATTTGCAAGAGTTATATGCTACCTTGTGTTCATATAGAGATGATGTAGAAACTTAGGACTTGAGTTCAAAATTTCAACTCAAAAGTTAAATTCTTTGTCCAGCTGCAGCCTGTTCTTTAATTATTTTCACAAGTAACTGTTTATCCTTTGAGACAATGAGAAAGGGGAGAGTTAACACTCATGTGAAATGAAAACTTTAGAAATAAAGATCATTGTCCAAAGACAAATCCACATAAAGACATATCAATGATTATCAAATATTTAATATTACAGGCCAGATGGAATTGGCACGGTATCTGTGGAAGAGAAAGAAAGATTTGAGGAAATTAAGGACAGACTTTCCTCCCTTTTAGAAAACCAAATAAGCCATTTCAGGTGAGTGTATAATTTATTCAATGAAGGCTACCTTTTTTCCTGGAAGAATTTTCTTGTAGTGTTTAATTTTGGTCTTGAACAAGTAGAGTGAAAATAAAATAGTCTACCTGCAAAGAAATAGCTTAAATACAGAATAATTTATTTACACAAGTGGTTGTACTTGAAATTTATTTGTGTAATATGTGAGTTGTATTTTTCTATGATAGAAAAGATTGTGCAATAATATAGGCCTTGGTTTTGTTTATTTTTTGAAGTTCAGGCTTTGTACAACTCTAACTAAGAAATTTGTCTCAGTGAAAGTGACTGTGCCATAACTATTTCTGGATTACTATGGATCAGTAAAATCATATGAGTAGAGACGATCTTTGATAGATGGCAGCTAAAACCTTCCTTGATGTCTAATGTAATTTTCTTGGTTTCATGATACACTTATCTTTCCTAAGTTAAGGATCATCATGCTCAATAAAGAGTTTGTCATATTAAGGACTGTCAATACCAGCAGAAGATGTTTAAAGAAGGAGTACAAGAAACAGAGGAAACTTGGGAATTCATGCTATTTTGTAGCAATTGATGGTTTATGAAACTTAGAATAAAAATTGCACATAGACCACCAAACCTGTTACTTCGTCACACTAAGCCAACCTATCTGCCACTATTCTGTCAATCTAATCCTTTTAGACTGTATTTATAGAATTTTTTTGTCTCAGCCAGTTCCATGTGTAAATGGTTCTTTGTGAAACAGAATTGTTTGGCAGGGTTGACTATGAGTTTGTTGAATGCTTCTCTGGTTTGATGAGGTAAATATCTATTATTCACTGGCATCATAGATCACTGGAGATTTTTTTGAGCATAGAGGACATAGCAGCCTTCGCTTGGGACTTCATAGCTATATTAAACTAAAGAAAGCTAAGGTTCTCCTTGGAGACTGTTCCTTTCAGGGAAAAACAATGATCCTTCCTTTCCTTTAAAGAATCTTCCCTAACACATCTCCTCTTTCCTCCCTTCTATGGGAATAAAGAGCTCTTACAAGAGAAATTATACCGAACAGTATGGAACAGAGTGCTCCCTACCTTCAGGCCTTCACATGCATAAGAATAATTATGAAATGTACAGTAAAGTCTTGTATAAGTGTATAAATAATCTTTTGAGGTGAAACAAATAAAAATCCCCATCATGTCTGCTAACCTACACATTAGAATGATGTCAAAGAGCTTGGGCTACATCACTGGCCATAGAATCTTTCTGCCTCAGTCTTGGTGGATTTTGAGCAAATTTAAGCAGCATTAGAAATTCCTCCTTGAGAGCAATTAAATGTGTCATTCAAACATGAATGACTTCATCCATCAGAGGACTCTAAGGTTTGCCTTAAAATCCTATTTAATCAATACAGGCAAACTGTGCTCTGCCAAGTAAGGAGTAATTACCATTTCTTACTGTGAACAAATATTAGAAATAAAAAAAAAAATTAGGCGAAATGTCTGGATTTAAACAAGGATACTGGCTTAATACTGGAATAAAGAAAAAAGATAGTGCCTTAGAATCTGAATTTATAAAGCATATAAAGTCACAACGTAGGACATCCTGACAAAGCATGGGAAGTAACATTTTAAAGAAAACCTTGACTCAAGAAATGTATAAAGATCACAGCTAGCGATTAACAAAGAATAACCCTGGCTGTCAGATTGCTTTCGTAGGAAAATATGGTATTAAAACAGCTCCATTTTTCAGTCCTTAAAAATTGTTATGATAACTGTGAAATGCAGAATATTTAGAAAAATACATTCAACAGTAAAGATTTATACAGAGTATGCACTGAATTTCTCTGCTTTGGCCTTACTGTCCTTGAATGCTCTGTATTCCCTGTCATCAGGCATTGCCACCATCTCCCAGGCTGTTTTCCTGCTTCCACTGTCCTTCTACTGCTCCCAGTCCTTTCTACTGCCAGTTTGGGCATCCGTGCTGTTTATTCATTATATTTCCTAGAATATTTCAGAGACTTTCATGTCCTTCATGTTCAGATAAGTTTTATCATTTTTAAATGCCAGATTCTCTACAGTAACCTCTTTATCTTCCTTATGGAAGCACAGAGAGGGTGTTTGGTTGTTTGTTACCACTTTGGCTTCTTAATTGTGGCATGTATTTGGCTCCTACTTTTTTGAATTTTACCTCAGGCTGCTTGTAGGTTTCTTGCTCTTTTTTGTTTGCGTCTTTAAGGTTTTTGCTTTCATTTTTCAAGTTCTTCATTTTTTCATAGATCCCATTTTTGAAATTGTATATACATGTACTAAATGTACATGTACTGATTTTTCTTGGCCTGCTCTCTTTTGCTATGTTATTAGATTGTATTGCCTTGTGATTATTACTACAGAGCACCTCTTATGCTCTGCACCTCTCAAGCTATGTCCTCTTCACATTTGAGACCAAATCCAGAATAACATCTTTTTTTGTGGGTCCTAAATTAGTTGTTCAAGGAAGCAATTCAAAACTGTGCCTCAAAATATTGTCATTATGCCTTGTCCTAATGAGCTGTCAGTCAAATGTGTATGTCTAGAGTTGAAACCTTGAATTTTCAGCTCCTCTAATCTCACTTAACATTTTGTAATCACACTGATCATTACAACTAGGGGATCAGTGGTACAGACTTTCAAGGATCATCAGCACTTTTTCTTCCCTGCAATATGTTGGTACTTTTCTAAGCTTTGCCCTCTCTCCATTGCTTAGTGTTGTGGGCACTGGTCAGCTGTCATGGGCAGTTTAACTGAAGAGTGCGTGTCTCTTCCTGCCTTTTCAGAGCAGCTCTGAACATTTGCTGTGTCCACCTAAGTCACTAGGTCACACCCATCTGAAAAAGACACTCTCCCTTGCCCCCCAACTGACCTGCAGCTTCCAGTTTTAATACTCCCCTATGGCCTTTTTAATTTCATTTTCACTGCTATCAGCCTGGTTCCATTATGATTAAGATGCAGTCAGCCCGTCCCGTGCTAGTGGCTGTCATCTAAAGTAGTTCTTCAGGTACTTACACCTTTCCTCTCCATCACTTTGTCTACCCACTGAGACTTCAGATCTCTGCCTGCCTCTCGGGCATCAAATGTGGAAGAGACTATTTCTGAGAAAGCTATCATGAAGGTCTCGTACTTTAACCTCTTGTCTGGCTGTGTGAATTTTATCTCGGGAGTCTTTCCAGAGATAAAAGCAAATACTGGAATTCTCGCTGCAGGAAATCCTGTTTTGACCTCATTTATAAGGCTTTATTTTGGCTGACCAAAATGTGGATCTAAAATTCACTGGTCTGAATCCTTTTATTGTTAGAAAATATATGACTAGTGGAAAACATTAGAATAGGAGCCTACCATTCTCAGTGAGTAATAATAAGAAAAAAATAATCTCAGCAAAGTAAAAAATCCTTTTTCCAGCTGAGGATATCCCAGTAAGATTTTATAGACAGGATTAAGAGAGGTTACAGTTGCCTGAGCATTGTACTCTCATTGACCTGCTATATTGCATTATTCAGCAGACAAAGATAAAAAGCAAAGCTATGAATGCAATCACTTTTTAATTTACATTATTTTAGAATTGGATATGGTTTAAGTTGTAGCTGATAAAATTTAAGTGCTTTTCCAAGATATTTTTAATATAATAGAAAAAATATGGAATGTCTTCCAGCATTTATATCTCTAGAAATTAAAATATCTGACATTTTATCCTTGTCTTAATCCAATTTTAAAATAAAATACAATATACAGAATCCTGCTTCACAGGTCCAGTAGCAGTCATGGCTACTGACTGTACCATGAGAAATGGTACCTCTTTCCAGGAAGATGACAAACTCATCAGAGACCTTTAAATATCCTTCACAGTTGATAAATTGGAAGTGATGCTTTCTGTCTTTTAGGGGTTTCTCTGCATTTAGGCCTAAGGTGCTGGTAGGGCAATACTGCTGTGATATGTGTGTACTCCACAGTAGACTACTGAAGAGGCTTTCTGCTTTTATTAGTACTCCAGGTATGGGAGTCTTCTGCTAATATAATTTAATGCAAATTGTATGCAGATACATCTTAAAGTAAATTCGTAAAGCAGCTTTTATAATTCTGATAATTTTGTGTTCCTCTTTTTTCTTCCTTTCTCCTTTTTTTTTTCCTTTAATTTTTTTACTTTTTAAGATACTGCTTCCCTTTTGGACGTCCTGAAGGAGCTTTAAAAGCCACACTTTCATTACTTGAAAGGGTAAGTTTAAGAACATACTTTAAATTCTGTGTGACTACTGAGCCTGCATTTTTCTTTTGCCTTCAGGCTGCTGAAAGCAGACTCATGTCTTCTCAGGTATTTAACTACTCATTTTAACTGCTCACTGGAAAGTTGGTTGCTCTTGTTTTTCTCTCATTGTCTTCCACAGAGGCAAACAGCAGTTTTCTGTAGGGCTTATTTACTTTCACTTCAAGCCCCTGAATTTAGTCAGTGACTCTGCTCCTTTTAAATTTAACACTCATCCAGCATTACCTCTAAAGTAGTACAAGTCTACTCTACAGCCCCCCTTTCCTGCTGTTTATGCCTTCTATGCTGCTGATATTGTCTATACTCATATGTAAAATTAAAAGCCTTCTATATAATTCAAATAATATTCCATAAATGCATAATCTGAGTCAATTTAAGAAGCAAAAGCTATACGCAGCAAATCTGATATGGGCAGCTATAAATGTAAACTTCTGCCCAGCAAATCCTATTGTATTCACTGGAAAGGAGAATACTTCATAATGATAAAAGCATCTCAGTCATCTCTGTGGAAAGAAGACTTTAAATTCCAGCAGACATTCCAAAGGAATTCTATCAGCAGGAGTCCGACGAAGGCATGAATTCAAAAAAACTTAGATCCCAGGCTGTGTTGCTTTGCCAAAATCTGAGAGGTTTGATCCTGGCAAATATTAGTTGTTCTGCACTGCAGAACACTTCATGGATGGAAATTCTCTCTTAGAAAACCTCTGCCATGTTCAGAAAACACATAGGGAGTCTGAGTATGTATGTTTTATTTCACTTACCATCTCAGAGATTGTAGTGCTGTGTAGGTTCCTTTGTGCTTTATGAAACATCCATTTCCTCTCCCCATTCCTGATGTTACAAATGGCAGTGGTGCTCTAACTGGTGCTCAAGCAACACCACTGTCAGTCTTGACTGGAAATAAATGTGCTTTTCTACATTTGGGGATGCAGAATGGGTTAGAACCATTTTATTTTACCTGTTGTAATAGGTTTACCTGTCTTTGAAAAACTTGAAAAAAAATCAGACCAAGAACAAAAGGTTTTGAATACTGTGTATTCACTTGTTGATAACCAGAAGTTATTAATTTTAAAAAAGCAAGGTAACACAGGTAGATAAGTCATATTTGTGTACAAGTATTCTAGAAGTCTGCTTTGCAGCAGTCTTCCTAATAGCTTCTCTGTTGCTGAACCAGTTTCTTTTCTACCACGTCCTTCCCCAGACTGTATCTCTTGCTCCCTCCCTTTAACAGTAATTTTTAGATATATAAGGGTGTAGCTTGTCTAAGGATCCACTTGAGAAGCATTTTTTTAAGGTTGTGAGTTATCTGAGATTTTATTATTTACATGAAAATGTAAAATATTTTACATTTATTTTTTTTACATATGAAAATGTAAAAAACATATTGAGTTTTGTGTACACCTACCTGTTGGAAGTTAATGGAGTGCAGAATTAAAGTTAAAATGCAAGTGAATTATCAACAATATTTATTCTTTTTTTTTATATATATAGTAATCCAGAGTATATTATGCTGCATTCATAGAGAGAGATGTGGATTCTTGGTTTACCTCACTTGCAATAGGTGAGGTAACAAATCACGTGTTTTGAAAACCTTCATATGGACTGTTCTTCTGCTTGTTATAATAAAATATTCTGCTGGAAGTTCCATGTTTTCCCTGCCCATTATAGGCAACATTTTTTTCACAGCAAGGACATGTTGAATTTGAATAACTTTACCCTGTTGAAGAGTCCATGGTTATGCAATGGTGGAAGCTTTTCCACAGGTGAGAACCAAGCAAATTTCCACAACCACATCTTTAGTGGTAACCATGATCCAGCCCATCCACAGAATGCTCTTGTTCTACTGGTCTTGACATCACCCAAAGACTGCCTGGCAGGCTGCAAGATGCCAAACAGGAGGGATAAATACCATGCAGGCACTCAAACCAGGGTTGAACAGAAACCTTCAAAGACAAAGACCCAGCTCCACCACCTGAAATAGTTCCTTTTTGACTTCTGCCGTTAATCATTTTCAGATCTGTAGTAACTTTAGGATACTTTTATCCTTTTCCTGTGGGCTTTGGGTAATAATTGTAATGAAGTGGTGTCATTGTCTCTGACACAGGTTTTAATGAAAGATATTGCCACTCCCATACCAGCAGAAGAGGTGAAGAAAGTGGTTAGAAAATGTCTGGAGAAGGCTGCCTTGATCAATTACACTCGACTTACAGAATATGCCAAAATAGAAGGTTAGTACAGCAATCAACTGCCAAAGTGGCTGTAAAAGCCAACAGTGCCTATTAACTGCATATTCCGTGAGCAGCCTTTTCCCTTTCCAGAACAAACCCCTTCCACAGCAAGGGGAAGTGTCTCATTAAAATCTCAGCTGGTGAACTGTGGAGCTTTTTCCTATTCATTGCTTTAATATGCCTCCTGGGACCCTGTTTGAATGAAAGACTAGGACTTCCTAATTTAAGTTGCCCTTTGTTCTTACTTTTGAGTTCTTCATAAATCTAAGAGGTTGTTTGTGGGTTATTTTTTATTTCTGTAGCTATTTCTAGAAATTAAACTACTGACAGGAAATTCTTTCCTTAACAGCAGTGTCACTGCCTTGAAATTTGAAAACTCTGTGTATAGATTCTTTTCTGAAGTATTTATGAGGCAGACAAGTAGATAAGTGCTACTTATTTTTGCTGCTGTGTTATCAGATGTATAATAATAATCTGATTATTAAAACCTTAATTACATCCTGATTGATTGAATTAGTGGGACAAAATACTAGGTTTGAAGGTAATCAGGAGTTTTTCTGAAAGTTTGGTGTGTTCTATAAAGCATATAATGAAATTAACTAAAATTTTGCTTAAAAAAATGGCCAAGATGCACAATGTCATTTTACTATTTGTAAACCTCATGTAGAACAAAAAGGAAGTCATAATAGTCAAATGCCTTGTCAAAAAAGACTTTTATTCTCCATAAAGTACAAAAAGCTTGAGATACTCCTGTCCAGATATATTCAAGAGCAGAAGGCTGTGTACGCTGCTTTTTGGGAGCTAGAGTTAATCACAGGAAAATACTGAAGGGATGAATTCTGTTTTTAAAAAATACAAAGTTTATGCATAATAATTTTTCTAATAGCATGTATTTCTAGCAATACACCAGACGAAACAGAGTTAGCATAGGAGCAAATTGAAGAAGCCTCATATATTTAGCAATATTATAAACCCAACTTTTTTCCCATTTTTTATGTCTGCTCAAATTCTCTGAAAAACATGAGTTAACCGATCTCACAAGTGATTAACAAAAGATCCATCTCATCACTATAGCAACCAGTATTATATCATGGAAGTAACAACATGAAACCATCCTAGTAACCAGTTTATCATAATTAATTATGATATCATGTTGTGTTAAAGAAAAAAAGGATGAATATTAAATCTATTCTGGAAAATGAAAAGGGAAAAAAACCTGTTTTCCGTAGTTTTTACCTTTCTGTATTCATAATGGGAAATTTTAACTTTCAATATTTAAATCATGTATCAAACCTGTTGAAAAAATGAGTATAAAAATAGAAATATTTTTATAATATGACAAAAGCTTACATAAGATCTCTAAACTCATTGACAATAAAATGGATTGGAAAAGTTTTTTGCCATGATGTAAATACATCTTTTCCCAAGATTTTTGACTATATCCTAGAGAACTGTGGGACTTCACCTGAAGTAGCAAAGTTTGCAATTTAGAATATTCACACTGTTAACACTGAGTAAGCTGGAACAGCGCATGAAACTGACTCCCATATTTCTACTTGCAGATTTCTTTTTGAATTTATTGCCTTTTGGTTGGAACACAACTACATTTATTTAAGTAGTTTTACACTCATGTAGTTGTAAACTCAAAGCACAATAGATTATTACATATATAAATAGAAATAAGTGAAGTACTTTTCTGAGAATAAAGTACTGTTGTAAAGTGAAGGACTCTGGCATCATTATATCAGAAAATTCAATGCACTGGGTTTCAGTAGCAGCGAGTCCTGTATTGGTCTCTTTTAATACTTTTTTCATTACAAACATCCTACTTTTGTATCAAATAAATGTAATATTTTTCAGCAATAGGTTCCATTCTGCTTCTTTAGGTTTGTAGGAGCATTATTGTATCTGTGAGCTGAAGTTACATTCTTCTCTTGAAAGTAATTTATATTAGTGTTTGCATTAAATGCTTACTCCTCAGTTTGCATACAGAAAGTGTATAGTCTTTATAACATTACTGATGTCCTCAAAGATGGCTGGCATACATTTGGGAGATTTTTGTCCTTTAAATATTTCTTCAGTGAACAACATTGTATCAATTAGTCAGAATAATAATATCAGCTATAGACCAATAGTAAATACCTAAAAAGTAGAGATACAAAGAAGGTTCTAATTCAAATAATATTCTCATATTCTTACTTACATTCTTTCAATATCATATATGTTTCTAAACTCCCAGGCACAATATGGCTGCAAGCTCAGTGCCTGAGTTTGAAATAAAGACTATATAGGATTAGTAAATGCAAATATATTACTCAAAAACATGCACCATTTCTCTCTCACATGAAAAAAACCTATCACTTGTGTGACGTACTCAAGATTTTAGGAATATTTTAACTCCTTATGTGACATTTATTCTTCCATAATTATATGAGTTTTATTTCTGTAATGATGTTTTTCTTTCCCTATTTTTTTTTATTTAGCAACAGCAGAAAAGGACTCAGGTGATTACTATTTGTGTGCATGTCTGCATGTATTATAGATGTAGTGTGTTGTGTCTGTTGTTATTATTTTTCTTGATTTGAACAATACCAAGATAGGAACAGAACATTTGTGAACATTAAAATTAATTTTGGTGTAGTATAGCCCGTGTATTTACACTTAATTGTGATATAGGTATTTATTAGCAGTTTAGCTAACTTTCTGATTTGGAATATGATGAAATTGTATTTTCTGTGAACGTATAACTAAATTATGCAGAAAATTTAATTTTGTTAAATTCAAAATCAGTTTGTGTATTTAGAGAAATGTAATTTCATAGTCCTCTGCAAAAATTTTATCTGTTTCATAACGGGATTGCTCAATTTTTTAATGAAGATCTTTCTAGGAAAACTAATCTTGTAAAACTGGTTTTACATTTCTCTGATACGGCTTTGTTTAGTGATATTTTTCTTTTTCTAGTAACAGATGAGGGTTACAAGTTCTTTGTGTTCCTAATTTCATGAAGATCATATGGTGTATGTTCTCCTATAGTACAGGGAGCGGGTTTTAAGTTCTTATATCCCAATATTTAAAAATCATCATACAAAGAGCACAGCTGAAGTAGTATTTGCAGCTGAGTAGTACTGGCTGCGTAGAAGTATGAGGGACTGTGTATATCTATTCTGTGAAATAGAGCTGTGCACTGCTTTGTCTTACCTGATGTACTTACCCAAAGGAATATTGATTGTGGTGTTTTGTGGGGTTTCACAAATAATATCAACCACAGTTACGGGAAGGGGCATTGAGCTGGTGATGAACTAATTTTCCATCTGGAAGGACAGACTGGCGTCATGACTATGAAGTTGCATGAATGTAGTTCAAAGAGGAGCTCCTTGCCAATGAGGGGCTTGAAAATTACCAGCAAATTATTAAAACTACTATTTTTAACATGTGTGTCCATAACTTTTTTTAACAAGTGTGTCCAAGAGTCAAAAAATTCCACTGATTTCCAAGACTTCCACTGTTTTTTGTTTAAAAGCTTTAAATGCCCTGTAAATAGGATATCTATTTGTAATTTTTAAAAAAGAGAGCAGGGAATGCACTAGTGGGATGGATATTCATGCCACAGTCTGTTAGGATGAGTTGATGGGAGCTCACATTGCTCAGACGATCTGCTGACCCCTCCAATCAACAGGGAGAGGTTCTCAGGCAGGGCACTCAGAGTGCTCTGAGGGTCCTTTAACAATTTCTCTGTGAAAGGACCTATCTCACACCATCAAATACAAAACACTCTAAAGACAGTTTCCCTTCTAGGTAAGATACCTAAAGCTAGATAGCACAAATATCCCATTTAATATTTTTACGCCTGTAGGTATTAAAGAAAATATCTCTTCAAATTAGAAATTCAGAAACAATTAATTGAAAATAATTCGTGAAATGAGAAAATTATAGAGATTGTTTTCTTTCACGTTTGCACTCTAAAACCTCGCCTGTGCACTTTTGTACAATGACACATCAATCACCTCGAGTACAAAGCTTCCTTGTGGCACACACTTGTTAATCTTAGTTTTTCTCAGGCTCTTTATGTCAGAAACCCAGACCATTAAGCACAAATGACATCGTTGCAGGCACAGATAAAATTATAAAAAAAAAAAGAAAGAGAAAGGACTCTACCTGATTTTACTCATTTTATGTTAGGTTTCTCCATGGTTTGAAAGAAACCATTGCCCATCTTAAGACAGGATAGCAAAGCTGTCCCTTAAGTGACCTGGCGAATAACTAGATGAGAATGGATGAGAGGAAAGCCTATCTCATAGTGAGTAAATGGAAATTCACTCTGTGAGTTAGCTGAAGCTAGAGGTTTATAGGCTATGTTTATAATTTAGTTGCTAAATTAAATACCAGTTCTGACTAAAAATGCAGAAACTCAGAAAAAAATCATTTTACTGAAAGGAGTAGACAGACTGTGTCCACCAGAATTTTGTGTAGCACTGAACACATTTCTCTGATGCAAAAGACAAAGCCACTGAGAGGAATCCAAATAAAATGACATTTTAGGGCCAAATCCTGCTCCTGTTGGTATCTCTAGCTGAACTCCTACAGATTTCATAATGAACTTGATGTACAATAAGCTTAGCCCTAATACCATATATTGTACTTTTGTGGAGAATAAGGAAAAACTATTTCTAGATAACTATTATTTACACTTTAACTTGTGCATTAGATAGTGATAATGAATCTTGAATTGCAGGAGTGTCCTTGTTAGGTAATACAGAGGTGAATATGCAAATTCTTTTTGTTGTGAGAATCCTTTCTTAGCATTGTGGTTGCCAGGTTCCCAGGTCTATTCCCCAAGTGCTCTCATTTTCCCAGTCTCAATTGAACAAGACTCTGAATGTTTCCCAAAAACAGTGGTTACTTTCTTGATGGCAAACATAGTGGTATAAGCAGCACTTCCATCAACAGTATTTGTTTACAGTCAGTACGACATTTTATTTAACATCCCCCCGTCATTGTACTGTTATGAATACAGAACAGATTTTTTAAATAAAATTATATTTGCCATGGCATTTATACAGGGTTCAGCATATCATTCTTTATTACATGTACAGCTGAATTTCTCATGGAGTATCTAATCTGCTCAGTCAGTGTAATTACCATTATGAAGAGAATAACAGGAAACCTACTATTATAATTTTGAACTATATCTAAGAACTCTCATATAATGCCCTGGTAGTTTGCAGCAAGGGTCTATAATTTGTCAAGAATATGAATCACAGCATCAATATATGAAAACCTCTTTTTAAGTATGACCCATTTTCATTTCAGCATATGTTGCCTTTGAGACTTCACTAGCTGAAAATACTTTTTAAATCATTTTGTGTATGGCATAGATACCTGTCTTATTCAGTATTTAACTTACATTAACTCTTCCTATAGATAATGTTGAACGTAAATGGACCTGCCAAATTTTGAGGCCAGAGACAAACAGCACTCTTCGTATGCATTTTGCGTACTTCCTATGAAGAGCCTATAGAAATTTGCATGGCTTCCTCACCTGTTTTCTCTCCTTCAAAAAAATGGCCTTCCTTATACAGACTTCTTATTTTTTTACTTATATTTTATACACATCCACACACACAGAGTAATAAAATACATTATTTATTCTTTCTCAGAAATTAATGTTTTTTCCCATTTAAATTTATTTGAAATCTGAATGGCTGAGGACTAATTAACTCTGCTATTGCTGCTGCTATTGCCTGAGAAAAGACAGAAACTTACACATAAATACATTTTTCAGCACAGGGGCATTACCTTGCTGTGCAGATATAAAAGGATGGGTTAGGGATCAAAGTGGTAAATGTCTGTAAAGCAAACAGGGCGGTATCTGTCATTGTCCATGCATATTTATTTCTGAGGCAGTAGACAGATTGTAAAGATTTGAATTATTAGGCAGTTGTCTTATAACTCATTATTTTTAAAAGACTGTAGTAACTCAGTATACTGGGCTCCTTCTGCCAAACAGTTTGAATAAAAGGAATAAGAACAAATTCCATTAAAATTGGAGCAGCTAGTTACTGTGTAGTGTACACTTGCTCAA
This sequence comes from Gymnorhina tibicen, assembly GCA_013399875.1. NCBI lineage: Eukaryota > Metazoa > Chordata > Aves > Passeriformes > Artamidae > Gymnorhina > Gymnorhina tibicen. The sequence goes on along the minus strand of VXAZ01010494.1, from coordinate 626,488 downwards.
GGACAAATCAGTTGTCATCCCAAAATTTGTTTCTATCAGAAAGACTGCCAAAGGTTGAATAAATGTTAACTCCAGACAAGAGAAGGTCAGGAGGAATGCAAAAGTTTGCTGGGTTTTAAGACAAGGATCATTAACATACTCGTTACATACAAGTTTCTAAAGGAAGGGTAGTATGTAAATGCCCTCAAGGCTCAGAACGATCTCTCTGGCTTAAAAAGACGAACACTACAAACATTATTGAAGCTGAGAAGGCAAGTGGAGAGAGTCATTGTACCTGGAGAGGCCTTGATTAAAGCTCTCCATGCATGTTCATTTCACTGAACAGACAAAAGTGGATGAGTTGCACAGCAGCATAGAACCTTCTTGGTCTCTGTGGTGAAACTAAATGGAAACGAGGATATGTGTAAACATCCCTGATTTCAGTTTTGGAGCAGAAGTCTGTGAAAGAATCCCTGGTTTGTTAGGTCCGCATCCTGATACTCCTTTGTAAACATAACTACATCCTCCTTTAACAGTAGGGCTGAATCAGTCTTTCTCACGGTGCTTCCCCTTTCCAGTCGCCTGCTTCACCTACGTGAAGGTCATTTCAAGTCCTATTTGCTCTATAGGTGTATCATCACTTTACAGTAAAATTAGTTCCCAAAATTTAGCATGCTAACCTTGTCCTGTATCCCAAATGAGGGAGGGATAGTTCCATCCTTCATTAGTATTTCATCATCTCCAGTTCCTCCATGCCCTATGGTGCATTTTTAGACAAGAGTTTTATACTCATGCAACCTAGGCTTTCATCACCTTGTCTCAGTGTAGCCTCCTGTTCTTCATTTTTATCATTTCAGGAGTCTTTCTCTATTAAAGTTTGAGATCCACCTTCTTGAACATTGTGACAAGAACTGTGCAGAGTCGTCCCCATGAGATGCCTTGCACAGTACTAGCAGTACTGTTATACCAGAAATGTTTTATCTAATATAGTCAAGGAACACAAGTTCTGATGTCTGTATCATGCTCGTGTCACACAGCCCTTCTGTGAAAATTTAATTCAACCCAGTCTTAGAGTTTTGATCATCTTGAGCTGACATATTCCCAGTTTATAGTATATGTTTATTGCTGTTCCTGTGTGAAAATGTATTGTGCCTTCTTAAAGTATTTTAATGTGTTTTTCTTTAACTCTTTAAGGCATTTTAATATGTTTTTCTCTCCCATTCTTTGGAATTATCCAATTATTTTTACTGCATCTATATCCCATGGTTTACACCTTTATGTTATCATTGTGCTCCTAATATTTACTCTAAAGTCCCTGGTGAAAATATTAAGGAAGGTAAGATGAATCTTCAAGGAATCTCTCAAGAATCCTTTTTTTGCCCTTTCTCAGCACTACCTATTGCGTTTCACTTGAGGCATCTTCTTTATCCCACACACAGTTTCTTTTTTAATCCTCATTTTCTTCAGCTTAACTGGTAGTTTTCCCATGAGGCACAGTATCAAATGCTTTATTAAAGTCAGAATAGATGAGATCTACTGAATTTCTTTTACACAAAAATATCCTATCTAGAAATGCTACTGCACAAGTCTAGTTCAATCTACCTTTGCAAATCTGTGTTACATTTTATTCTGTCTTCATTTTATGTCCTCAATTAGTAATTTCTTCCAATTTTGTTTCAGTTAATAATTTTCAACATATCTTTTCCCTTCTCCTTACCTGCCAGCATTAGATTACTTGTTGTCATTCTTCAGTAAGTCTCTAAAATTTAGAGTCTTAAAATATTCTGGTTTTTTAAAAATACTTTTTACTAAGTCTGCATTTTCAAGTGCCAGTTGTCTCTCCATCTAATTGGTGAGTTGTTCACCTATTCAGTTATCTTTATTCATGAAGCCTTGCAGTTTGCCATGTTTGTTATCTCTTCTATTCTACAGGACCAGGAAGTGCTAGGACATTAGTTCTTTCCCCCTTTGAAGTGAAATTAGAAGTGAGGAAAAGAAGGAAAATACCAACTGCTTGTGTCTGTGTTGCCAAAATCAGAATACAAAGAATCATATATTAAGTGCTTTGATGATCAGCTGTAAAAAATGAGATTTCTCTTCTGCTTTTACCTTTTTAATTTTGTTTATTTCTATGCTTTTCCATGAGCCAAGATTCCCTTTTCTGAAAAAAAAAAACAAAAACAAACACACAAACTAAACAAACAAAAAAACCAAACAAACAAACAAACCACCAACCCTGTGATTGCCCTGTGAAGGTAATTCCAGTGAATACTATGATAAATTTTAAAAACCTGAAACTATTGTAGTTTGACTGAAGAAAATGGTAGGTCTTGGACTCAGAGATGTAAACTCTACCTTTTACAAATCTTGTCAACTTTCTGCACTTAGCTAATAATGGTAATTCATTATATTTTTTTTCCCTAGAATTTAAAATGCTATTGAAATCATAGAAAGCAATTATGGAAATACTGGTTTCAGCTTCATAATTAAAGCTAAATTCCACTATTCATATAAGGCCAGATATAAGGAATGTCCTTCTGGATGTACCTCCTTACTTTTTCATGCAGAATTAATTCAGTGAGAAATTGCACAAAAATTCAGCACAGTAAAATCTAAATTATCTGTGAGTAGATTATACCAGTTTTGGGTTAACTCTTCAGAGTTAGTTCAAGTTTAGTAACTTACTAGCTTCAAGCAATGTTGCAGGTTTCACACATCAAAAAGACCGAATGAATGGGCCCTGCTGGAGCAGAGTTGGATCCATGAAGCTCGAATTATGCTGCTGTGTCTGTATTATCAGTTACATTATGTCCTGCTTTACTGCAAGCCCACTGAGGCTGTGAACTTGGGAGCTTCTCAGCATACTTGCCTTTTTTCCAATACCTCTGACTGGAGACAGGTTGGCTTTCCTGAGTGTCTTCTTCTGGACATGCTTGTTTGAAGAAAAGGGGAAAGGATGAAGTATAAGGCAGGGAAAACAAGTAAGGGATATATGCTATGTCACTGAGGGGGAGACTGGCAGGCCAGAGACAGGAGTCTCCTAGTTGCACTGTATTCGTAACCAAAAAAAAAAAAAAAAGCCTCTTTAATCAGCAGATTCCTGTGCTCAGAAAATGTCAATGAGAAGTTAATCACACATGTTCAACAGCTTACATGCTGGGGAGAAAATGAGAGAGGTGAATTGTGCATTTGTCTTAAAGGATAAACTCTCTTGTGGAAAGCAAGCTTAAGTTGGGTTTTAGACACACTGTTGTCAGGTTTTAGACATCCTGATTTTCTGATTCTCTTGAGAAAGGAGGACTGGGGAGAAGTTCCCTGACCTGTGTGACACAGGAGGTGAGACTGGGATGATCTGACAGTCTCTTGTGGCCCGAGGCTCCGTTGGTTCATGAAGCAGTCACTTTTCCATTTCAGTAGCAGTTCACTGAGTTAACTTAGCTCATTTAACAATATTTTCTTGGTACCTATGTGGCTCACTGGTAATGCATACTTGAGAAAGCATCCATTATTTGCAAAGCCTGGTTTGCTTTTTCTTTTTGGCAGAACGTGAAGCTGAAAACAGATGATTGATGGCTTTTTCTGTTTATTTTCTAAAAGATGTCAAGCAGCATATTTACTGACTCGACTCCTGCTGCAACTTGTTAGTTTGAGCAGTGTAAACACATCTTAACAACCTTTAGTAATTGTGGGAAGAAAGACATCATGAATGTAATGAAAACTGACAGCACTGATTTCCATTCCTGTAATTCTTTTATTCTTACAAAGACAAGCACAGTATTTTGCTGAGGTGTTTTGGAGGTTCTAAAATTTCCAAATAAGAATTTATTGCTACTCATATTTCATATACACTACTTGCTTGGTAAAATAAAAAAGTTAATGTTTCATTCTTTATTTCCCAAATTACTTCAAAGCACCTTGTGCATATACACATGTGGATATCCATAAGACACATGCCCTAGAATTTGAAAGGTCTTTTACAGAGAAAAATGTCTAGCTGATGTGGTAACTTACAGACGGAAAAGGAACAAGTGAAATGTAGGGAAGTCTATATTGTGCGAAAGAAATTGCATGTACTGATTTATTCTTTGAATAAGTTAAAAAAAATTAGATTTGTCCAAGGATGCAGACTGAGTGCAATTCTCTGCCATCTTTTCTTATGAACAAACCTTCTAGGAAAATAATGATTTTTAAAATACTGTGAAAAGCTAGAAACATGAAGAGTAATTTGCATGTTTTTAGCTAGTAATAAATAGCTTCAGTGTAAACTAGTAAATAGCATCATGAATTTCATGGAAATCTGAAATTGGAGTTCAGACTAATATGTCCCATATTTTTACTCATTCCTGCCATGAAACACCAGTTGGAAACCTGCCATACTCAAAGGTGTATTTACAATTTTCATACTATTTTTCCTGCTAAACATGCTAATCCTATTGAAAAAACCTGTTCCTGAATATTAGTCCCACAATGACTGAAAACTTTAAAATGTCTAGTTTAAATCATTTGTCATGACTAATTTATTCTTCTGCCAGCATCATCCCTGATCATAGGTAGGTCTTCTTCCCAAGTGCTTCCACTTTGGGAACACTGTATTCCCACATTGCCTGTGTAGGAACATTTCTGATCCTCTCTTTCATCCTTCATCCTTCATTTTATTAGGCTTGTGATGCCTTTCAGACAAAAACAACAAAAAAACCTCCTTTCCTTTCCATTTCTGATCAAAATCCATCACTTCAGCACAGATGACCAGAACTGCATTTCCTTAATGCCTTGTTCAATGTAATTGGCACTTGCCTTAGACCAGATTTCTCTTCATTGTGATCTTATCACAGTGGTGGAGCAGGATAATCTCACAGTTAGGTTGTAAATCTTTTTTCCTCTGCTCTCCCTAGTGATAATGATATCTGCTCAATAGCCATCATTAGGCCATCTTGAACTAATTTCAGGTGTGGAATAAGTGAATTCATCCCAGTGCAAAAATGCAACATGAGATTCAACATAATTATTAGAATTACTTTCTTAATAATTTAGATGAGCCCTTCTAAGATATATTTTTTGAGTATTTTACAGCTTATTTTGTTTCATTAGGAATGTATGCAATTATGAATGCAATTATTTTGTTTGCTTGGTTAGTGGTTAGGTAATGAAGATCAGGCTGAGTTTGTAATAAAATGAGTTGTTTATGCTGAAATCAGATGTTCCAGTCATGCTCTGTATTAATATCACTGGTTTATTCCTAAGACTCATTAACATCAGTGACACTGCTAGTGATGTGTATTATCTGTATGAATCGTACTTGCTGTGTGTTCAGGGAGGGGAGGACGCTGACCACTAGAAGAAAGAGCAATTTCAGTCCAGGATAAGTGTAAAAACCACTGGTTTAGTCTGAATCCAGTAGTAGTCTTTATAGTATAACCTAAATAATAGGCACTTGGCCGATCCTTTCTAATCTCACTTGATTCAATATGGCTGTTGTTATATTCATGTAATCATTGTACAGTATAAAAACTGTAAATGCAATATAGTATAGTATTGATAACAGTGATTTTGGCGTTATGAATGTAGTTTTGTGTCTGGTGTGTGCTTTGAGCTTGACCCGTGTTCCTACACTAACTCTTGAGTTAAATTCTGGTTTTGGAAAAAAATCTATTCCAACAAATCTAGTTATGTGGTCTCTGTTAATAAGATTTGAAAAAATTCTTTGTAGTTGCTTCAGTAACTAATTTGCCTGCTTAGTTTTTGCATGCAAACAGTGTGGGGTTTTAGTCACTTTGAAGCAGATGGTTTCTGGAGATTCTAATCCAGTGTTTCTTCAAAAATTGCATCAAAGCTATATATCTCATGACTGTAATATGCATTAGTGTGTTAGTGCTGGAGAACTGGACAAGGTCACCTGCCTTTTAAATGTCTGGAATGTTGCTTTGACTTGCTAGAAATGTTAAGTGTTAAAAATATTTATTGCATGCAGATTGATATTCTTACTAACTCCAAGGAGATTATGTAAATTGTTCAATTAATCGGCTAATGTTCTATGTCATGATGAATGCAAAGTGGGAAAGAAATATCAGCAGAATTTTCTGCGTATGAAGATGTGTATTCACATCATTTGCTATCCATGTGATCCATAAACATGCACAAAAAATGAAACAATGGAATTCCCCAAACCCTCACTGACCTTGTTATCAGCTTTATAATTTCTCTGCAAACCTGGTTAATGTGACCACACTTTATATCTGATTATATTGTACATCATTTCCATCATCCCATGATTTATGCTTAGCACAAGAGCTTTGTTAAGTAAACAAGCTCTAATAGCTAATGCTGAAGTTATCCCTAACGATTCAAATGTATTCAATATGTAGTTGGACAAATTACTTTTACTGATTAAAATATGTTTGTAAAAAAATTCTGTTGGACTCTTCCCTTATCTCCTGGGATTCTTTCTTAAATCTAGTGCTATGATTTTTTTGTTATTGCAAACTAATTGTTGTTTAATTTCCCTATAAGTATTTTAGTTACATTTGGTTTACCTTTGTTGTTTTCTTTATTTTTGAAGTCTGTTGGGTAGAACGAGTGAGCTTCATGTCATTTGTAACTTTTGCATTTCTGCTTCTTTTAGGTGGAATTTTTAGTAGGCTTGTGTTAATTCTTTTATAAAATCCTTATTTCATAATGCTACTTTTCACTGTGGTACTGAAAAGAATGCAGATTGACCGTTACTGATGAACAGCAGGTAGAAAATTAGTTATTTGAATAATTAGTTACTAGAAATCAGTTGTATGAATTATTGTGGTTTACACTTTTCTTATTTTTATATACGCCTAAGATGGAATGTCTTCTTTTCATGAAACATTTGGAATTTTTGACTGCTGCAAAAGGTATGAATATTGCTGATGACAGTAATGAGTCATCTGGTGAGAACGACATTGTACCGACAATAACAAAAAAGGTCTTCACTATCTGCTGTCTTCGTATATATGGCCTTGGAGAGAAAAAGAACTTCCTTATTGCAAAAGTTGAGCATCTAATTCAGTGATGCACCTGTTATTTCTCTCATATTAAATCAGATCATGTTTACAATGACCAGTGATGCTTTTGTGAATTATATTCTCTTTTTAGTGATCTGGACATTCAGCTCTGTTTATGTGTATTAAATGATTATCCTTAACACTTGAAATTTCTTATATTTTAGAAACTTGTCAGTTTGCACCATTCCCGTTAGTTTCTGACACCATTTTCTCTTACTGTAAATCATATTTTTTACTAAACCAATTTTGGTTTATATTTTATATTCATATAGAGACCATGAACCAAGCAGCACCTGCTAGAAAACTGGAAGAGGTTCTTCACCTTGCAGAACTCTGTATCGAAGTATTGCAGCAAAATGAAGAGCATCATTCAGAGGTGAGGCTGTAATTGCATTTGCTGTAGAGAATGGTTTGTTCCTAGATTTTCTCTCCCCCTGATGCGAAGCAAGTCTGTCAAGAAACATTTTAGTTTTACTTTCTGACATATGTTTAAGGCAGTTCACATTTACAGAGGAGTAAGAGACTTGAAGCTTATGAAAAGTGAAGTGAAATAAAACTCTACGTGAATTCGCTTGAATGAACTGTAGGTTTAGAAATGAAAATTAAAGAGCATAAAAAAGAGAAAGCATCTTTGTGCTGGAGGTGGTGAAATGGTATGGAAAACATTCATAGCCTTATACAGTTGTTCCTTCCAACTTTTCACCTCTCGTTCAACATAGAAAGAAATTATAACTGAATGCTGGTTTTCACCATGTGTATAGATCTAGATTATAGATATAAAAATAATTATATTTGTAATAATCTCATTCCCATTGCTCTTCTGTTGATTTGAAAAGTATGCTTTTAAGCTTGTGCTTTTAAAAATGTCAGTGTAAGGTAGAAGGAATGAAATAGAACAATTTTGTTTCTTGATTTCACATCTTTTGCTTCATGATACAGAAACCATAATAGCTAGAATTCTAGCACCTCTTATATCAAGGAATTACAAAATCTAACTTGGCCAGATACACTTGTACATATTACTGAAATTTAATTAATAAATACAGTTTTCTAAGGTTCAGGAAATTGTTTTTAAAATGTTCTCAAAAAACTCAAATATTTTTTTGAAAAATATGCAAAGGGATAAACATTATTTAGTATATATAGTTATAAAATATGATCATTCAAAACATCTGGGTTTTATCACACTACGGAATCTGGTTTTTAGCTTACATCTGTCATGTGTGAACTTGTTATAGATGTTTTCTCTTATACTGAAGAAACAGCTGTTTTGATGATTTGAAATTAATTCCCTGGAGGTCCTGTTCTACACTACTGTTGCCACTGTGTTGCAGTGTAATGATTACTTAATAAAATGTATATATTGTGGTCTTTGTCTTTTGAGGACCTGCATGACTATAAGAATATTGGACTTCTGTGGCAAAGAACACAGAAACAAAACTCAGATCAAATCATACACGTATGATTAAATATCTCTGTTCAAAGATTGCTTGCTGTACTACTTACTCGCAGTCAGAGAGGTGGTGTTTTTCAGAAGGGTGAATAGATTGCATGTGCCTTCAGAAAAATTTATTCAGCAAAAGTTTGCAATCTAAGGTAACTTGAAAAGAATAAAGATAATGCTAAGATTATTTTCCCCTTCTTTCATTCATGTAATAAGTGTTCAATTTCATTGAAATTTATAGAGCATACAGAATTTCAGTATTAAAATCTATCTAAGAAAAAGATTGCCAAATTATACATTCCCTGCTCAAAACTGAATATTAAGTATGGTGACTTCACATCGTAATGTTACGGAAATGCTGTGGTTGGTGCTACAGTTGACAAAAAGGATCAGTAATCTGTCAAATAATATATCACATTTTTTAATACTAGATTTTTTTTTCTTTTTTTTTAATTCATAACATTTACAAATTTCGGGGATTCCCAAAGGGAAGAGAGGTATGTGATTCCTGATGAACTAAGCATTGTTTTTCTCTGCTTATAGCATGGAACTGTGCGTTGAACATGTAGCGTAAACTGTTTTGATGATTTCTGGTGTTGTATAGTCACATTTGTGTGTCTTCCTAGAATCTAAGACCTCCATTCTTCCTTTAATCCAGTCAATGTTTTTGTTCTAGAATGTGTGTCACCAGTTGCTAATTGCTTTTAGCCTGTTATTATCCGTAACAACTGCGCCATTACATTTATCTGTAACTTTTTTTTTCTATTCTTCTTTCTTGCTGCCTAAGTAATGATGCATAGCTCTTGAGAGAGTCAGAAGAATTTCTGTCTGGGTTCAAAGTGTTGTTTACAAAGAGGAAGGAAATGGAGAGAAAATGTGCTCATTTTCTAGTATTGGTTTTGCTTTGTTTTAAAATTTTGGCTATATTTGCTTGCTTAGAAGGGTAACCTGCCAGTGCCTATATACATTTTTTATTTTCATATAGTTATTTTCTAGAATAAGGAGTCCGTTCCTTTAATGAACTCCTATTTAAACAGGATTTCTTAATAAGAAACTTCTACCAGTTTGAAAAAAAAGAATCCATTTCAAACTCTTGCCAAAGTTTTTGAAGCCTCCTTACTATGGTGCCAGTTGTCATCCCTCAATCCTGTCACTGCAACACACAAAGTACTTTTCAGTAATAGCAGAGGGTGCTCAGAATTTCTTAAAAACCTTTTGTCAATTCATCTTTCCTCCATTTGCCCTATGTCAAAAAGAACTACAGGCAGTCATCAGAAAGTCTACAATGCGAAAACACATTTGTAGACCACTTTACAGAAGTTGTCTTTTTGATGCCTTTCAGACCTGAGTACATAATTCTACACTACCCAGGGCCTACATTTCATAAATGCAAGTGAAGATTCCTGTGAATTTTTTTTAAGTTGTGGAGACTCAGCTCTTGTGTAGATCAAGCTACATATGTTCTATGCTGGCAACTCAAAAATATTCAAAATTATATATTCAAAATGAGTGGCATAAGTTTGAAAGCAATGATGTCTTCCTATGTGGCATGTGTGGGTATTTCTCACTGTCAGATGTTTTTATAAACTGAGCAAAACTCTCTCAGCAGGATTTGATATTCATCCTATTTCATAAACTCCCTTCACCTTCATCTCTAACTCCAGGGTCACAGAGCTCCCCCTGATCCAGTGCTCAGCTCCAATACTGACCTTTAAAAGTCTAGATTTATGTGATGGTAGAAAGGTACAATAGTTATATGTCTTTAATGCAGAGCTGGCTTAACTTGCTGGCAGTATTTTTCACAGATTTTTTTTCTCTTCTTTAAGACTAGGATTACCTAAGAATATAAATTTTTGCCAGAGAAAACTGTTCCAACATGTTAAGTCACTGAAAATTAGTATAGACATTAGTGAACTTCTAAAGATTTATAGCATTTGCAGAAGGAAAACTGGATGTCTTCCTCAGAAGAAGCCAACATCTTTAGGGCAAAAATAGGAATTAACATCACTCTCTGGATGTTAAGAAACCCCTTCAGACTTCAAGGAATAAAATTTCACACTAAAACTTTCTGATTACCAAATGAATGAAAAATGTATTCATAAAGATTTATTTTAAAAATAAATTCGTCTGCTTTAGAATTTAATGAAATCAAAAGAAACATGTACAGTCATTTTTTCAAGGATGAGGCCTTTATGCTTTTCTTTGCTCTCTCATAAAAAGTTGCAGGTATTTATACTCCCTTTTTAAATTTTTTTGGTGTTATATATTTATTCTGACCATATCACCTTTCCCAGAATAATCTGTTTGATTTCTTATATTTTTTGATGCAAATTTTTATAAAATATTTTCACATTTTTCACTTGGCCCATTCTTCCTCCCCAAATGAGGCAGGACATGACGTGACACACTCAAAGGTATTCTGCCATAGATAGAACACATCTCTTTGCTTTGACTCATGTTCAGTAATTCTATTTTGTCATGTTTGCAGGCATTTGCTTGGTGGCCAGAATTGTTGGCTGAGCATGCAGAGAAGTTTTTGTCTCTGTATTCTGTTGATATGGATTCAGCACTTGAGGCACAGCCACAGGACTCCTGGGACAGCTTCCCACTTTTCCAGCTGCTGAATAATGCCCTCAGAAATGACAGTAAGATCTTAATTTTTTTTACATACTGCTTGCCTAAGATTTTTCAATGCATCCATGCCTTAGAAATGTGTTTCTAGATAATATAATGCTCAAAATAAAAGTGACAATGCCTGTTTTTATGATACATATCCTGGTGCTCCATTTCCTGCAAGCTGAGCAGTTTCTCTCTATCCTTTCACCATTTCAGTCCTTATTCTGGCAATGCATTAACCATTTGGTATTCACAAATTACTCAGTTTTGAATCAATTATGTGCAAGTAGTGTAAGAGGTATTGATAGTTTGCATTTAATCGATACTGCTTAAATAAAGTTGTCATTTATATTTCCTTCTAAGCCTTCTAAACTACTTTCAGACTAGTTATGTCTATTAAGGGTGTAGTAGTCTTAGCATGAATGGAACAGAATACACAGAACAAATGTTCTGTTTGGATCCTTTGTCGGGCCAACTGCAACTTCAGAAACTTAGTAAAATTGCCATGATGGCAATTCAGGTTGCCGAAAAGGGTGCGGGAATTGTTCAATCTTAATGCAGATCTCAGAAGAGCTAGACTCCTGGAAGGTGGATTGTGCACTACTTTAAGTGGTGTCTGATCATCTAAAATCCAGATTAACAATTTGAAGCCTATATTCAGATGTGATATTCAGCCTATTTTCCTGCCATCATACATTTTCAGTTTAGGAAGCACGTCTCTAGTTGTGATGTTACATGCACTTGAGACAATTCTTTGGTTTCTGAAAACTGTGTAGGTTTTTTACAGTAGTCTTACAAGAAGGATTTGTGACACCAGTTTTAACTTTATTGTTGTGTCATTTGTGTTCCTTTGAGCTCTGGTTCCAACCTGAGAGAAGTGTTAGAAATAAACAAGGGTTGTCCTCACATGCAAGACATTGCTGATAGGCTACTGATTTTTCTTTCCTTAAAAGATTAAATGGATAATAATGCTAAATTACTAGAATAGGCTTACAAAAGACATTTTATGAAAACTTTCATGTTAAAGCAATTATTACAAATATTGTAAAACTTTAACTGAAGGATATGAAACAACTGTTGTATGAAATATCACACCTGTATACCAATTTCAGTAATTCCCTAATGGTAATAGATATATTAAATGACAGTTTCTAGCAAGTGAAAGCCATCTGGAAAATTACGCACTTTTTCTTTTCGCAGAACTACTGGAAAGCAACCATGGAAATTAGTCACCTATTAATCAGTGGACATGTTAGCAAGTGGCAAGTGACCATTCTACCAAGAACTGATTCCCAAGTGGAACATACCTCAGTGCTTATTCTTTAATTAACAGCCTTTTCACCTTGTAACTGCATTAAAAGCGTTAGCAAGAGCTTCCCATGCTTATATAATCAAATTTACAGTCTTCCAAGGTAAAATAAATAATTCTGACTTTACCCTAAGTGAAAATCTTTTCCTGAAAACTATCACCTTCATAAAGATTATTTAGAAAAAAAAAATCTAAAAAGGGAAAAACTGGAATGTGGTCTCATGAGGATAAAAAGGCTAGTGTTAATAATTAACAAGGAGAGTGAAGTGGAGTAAATTAGCCATAATAGAGCCCACAGTGACTGGCAAAGTCACCTCTCATTATCAAAAAACTCATTAGGAAATGAAGAGGTGGAAATCCCACTGGGTTATTCTCACTCTCTGGCTATATCAGAGATTACTTTTCAGACTTCTTTCAAATGAAGAACTGTTAGGTCACCATGTTGCATATTAGGTTAATCTTCACTGAAATTTGGAGGACTGACACCTGCATGTTATTCTATCTCAAGAGCATTAAATGAGCTCTAAATCTTCGATGCATTAATCAGTTTTCACATAAACCTGACATGAGAGAACTTCTAACAATAAAGAAACAATCTTACATTTACAGCATTAAAGAAAACTTACATGTAAAACTATTTTTATAACTATGTCACTAAAGTATAATATTAGAAAAACTCTGAGATAATGAAAATTCATATTCATGGCTATTCAAATAATAGTAAATGTGCTATTTTACACAGGGTAAAAAACATTGTACAAGATTCAGGGTGAATACTTCAAAGTCAATATTCAGTTAAAAATGAGAAAAAAATGCATTTTCCAGTATGGTGTATAATTTTTGATGAAGAGAGGGGAGAATGGGGAAGTCCTGACTGAAGCTTCTCATTTATTTCATGAAGGACTCCATTTTGTGTCACCTTAAGAGTCTCCCATTTTTTTCTGACCTTTTTCCACAGGGAAGAGTACATCAGTGATTGCATTCCCATGTAGTCTAACTGAAGAACTTTGAGAAATGGAGGGAGGAAGGAGGATGATCTTCCCATCTTGTAAAATATTTCATCTTTTCTCAGGAGACCTAACTACAAAAAGTGATTTAAAACATTACATTCACAGTGGAGATGAATAATAGATTGAAGATAAATTTGTCGTGATTTTGCAAATTGTAAATATTTGAAAAAATTATTGTAGTTGCTTTTATAGTATACATTTTAATGATCTCCAGAGTTGCTATTGTTCATACTCAATTACGCCTGATTCTGTAAAGCTTTGCAGATTGTACAGTGATAGCAGTACTCAGCATGTCTCCATGATAGTAAAATTATTTTTTCCAGAATTAGATATTCATAGAGGGAAGAAGAACATAGTTGTCCCAAGATTGTGTCTCATTTTCTGTAATGACCATGTTACTTTTTGTCCACAGAGCTTATAAATTATGTTGTGAAGGGGCCTGCTTTAGAGGGCAGTTTACTTTCTGTAGTTTAATTATTCAGATTAATCTGGTTTTTTAGTGCCAAAAGACAGACACATATTAATTCCTCTTCATTTAACATGGTGTGAGAGATCTTTTAATGGCATATGCCCAGTTATATGAAGTGTCTATATATTTTGCTTATTTTAGAGGTTTTCCAACTCTGCATTCAGTATTCGGATCCTTTCCTTGCCAAGTTTTCTCTCCAAGTGTCACTTGCTGACACTACGTACTGTGCTATTTCTCAGCACTATTGCATTGCTACCTTGGCACGAACCAGTCAAAACTAGGACTATTATAAAGTTAACTCATAATCTTCATTCTCCATCAAGTATTACTCAGTGGAATGTCTGTGCACCTGCTCTAACTGCCACAGTCTGCTCTAACAGCAGAGAGTCTGATGAAGCTGATTTAGAAAAAACAGCATGTTGAGTGTTAGCCTTTTGAAAGCCATTGCCATAATGGGTTATTGATGGTTAATGACTTCAAACAGGAATTCTCTGATACGTTTTTTCCACTATTGCTGTTGGTAGCAGTGGAGTGGCAAACACCACCAAAGACAGAATCATGCCCTTCCTGCTTTGTTACAGCCTGTGTACCACTTTTGTACTAGAATTTATGTACAACGTTGTACCCTATCTTAAACTGCAGGGTAGAGCTAGAAAACAACTTGGATTTAAGGTAATCAGAGCAAATTCTATACCCACACCAATATCTCTCCTCAAACCTTACACTTCTCTTTCATTGTAGTGGGAATCTTTTCTTAGATCAGGGACTCAGTCCTATTAGGAGCTGCTTTGAAATCATAACGTGCCTTCAGCTAAGAGCTACATATCTTGGTTACTGATACTGAGAGTTAACTCAAGCTGCATTATTCCTTACCAGAATATCCAATAATCTTTTTTTTCCTAATGGCACTTTTACACAAAGGTAAATTGTGCAATAACCTGTTTTTGTCACTCTATCTTGTAAAGTTTAAATAAATTTTAACCTTACTTTCACAAAGTAAACCTCTAAAATTCACTTTTTAAATATGTCTTATATGTAAAAATACAAGATAATTTCTATATAAATTGAGACACTTGCAATTTTCACTGCAATTTAACTAGCTGATTAAGAAATTCTCTGTGGAGGCAGAATGTAATATAAACAGCAAATGAATGGGAATATAAACTTCCTTTCCACATGTCATTGGTTGAGTTTTAATTGCTACAAATATAATCTGGACCCTCAATGATATTTCCTTGTTGAAATTTACTCCTTCTTATTTTGGATTTAAAAATATGCCAGAAAATTCAAATGATGTTTTCCAGAGAATCCTATGAAGAGCAGGATCATTATAGACTGTCTGACAGATTGCTAACTTTGTCAGGGGACAAGAGACTGATGTTAACCTGTGTCTAGATTCCTTGCCTTTGATTCTGCAGAAGCTCATGTGGACAGCATAACATGCTGACTCCAGGACAACTCCTAAGATGTGTGTATAAGTAAAAGCAATAGAAGCCTCACAGCTTCTGTTGTACACAGGCACAGTAGATTTGTTTCCTACTGTTAGAGATGAAACCTCATTCCAGTACTGGATAACTAGACCTTAGTGTTCATCTCTGATATTTTCTTGTCATATTTTGATATATTTCAGCTAATATATTTCCTAATATGGAAAAAATTTAATAGTTTTCTTCTTCAACTTCAGTATTTCAAGAATATCTACTTTGGGGTTCTGTTTCTGTTCCTGTAATGTGTTTTCTTTTAATATTGCCTATGCATTACCTTGCTCTGGCATAGGCTTTCATTTTATTGTTGCTTATGTGAATATGAGATAGCTTATGTGAAGAGGGTGTGGGGTGTCTATATTGAAAAGACAATGGAGAATTAAGCTACATAGCTTTGAAGACAAGTGGTAGTTGACGGATTTGAAGTGTGGAATTTCCTCAAGGATCTCTTGTTTCCCATCTGCTTTGATGCACAGGTGGTACTTTTTGGCAAGATCAATTTTAATCATAGGGTAGAGTGCCATGAGTCTGATGATGGTACTCAGCTATATTCACTTATCCCCGTTCTCTGAGTTCTTTCCCTGCCCTGCATTAATTCTTGATGGATATCTCCAGATGGGTAAATCAGAGCTCCATGTCCTGAACCCTGGGAAAACAGAATGCTCACAGAGTTGTTGATCCGAGACAGTTCTCTTGTGAGTGTACCCACATACAGAGGGATTTCTGCGGAGGTGAAGTGACAATAAGTCTTGGCATAATTTTGGAAAATTTCACTTCACTGTAAAGACTGACGTCGCGATGTTAGGAAAATGATTCAGGTTTTTAAGTTGAACACCTTTATTGCTTGTGACTTCTTAAAATTTCATGCCGACTTTGAAATAACAAGAGTCGCCCTCCTGCCCATGAGGCTTCATTACTGTAATTCCCAGAGCAGGGCTTGTAGCAGAGCATTTCTGTGGTGTGCTCAGAAAACACTAAACTACAAGCTTATCCCTTCAAGTAACTGTGATGGCCTGATTAATTACAGTCCTTCACTGGTTCACTATAAAGCAGCAAGATTGATTTAATTGGCACAGTTGTATTCTTATTATTTTTCAGCTCAAAGTTGCCTTGAAAACTCAGCCTAATATGCAAATGGATACCAGCAACCTTTTGTTTCTCAAAGGCAGTGCTCATAAGCAGTTTACTGTACAACCTTTGTACTAATATCCAAATCCTTTTCAGTCATTTTTGTTGCTGGTCAAAGGTGGTGTAGTTTTAAGATATATAAAATAATTATATATAGAGAAAAATAGCACTGTTTTGAATTCCTGATATATAAATAATAAGCCAGAACTAACTAGTTAACAGTTATTTTGAGGAGCAGTGTAAATAATGGATCATGTTTTACTGGACTCACAGGTACTCTCAAGGGTGGATTCTCAAGTGTTTAATAAAGACATGATCCTACACCTCTGCCTTTTTCTCAGTGGAAACCCTAATAATCTCTGCCTGCTATGTAGCTGCCTGTTTTTATAAAACTTCATATGTCTGATATCTCCCCTCCATCTCTAAAGTGGTTGAAATTAGCTGAAAGTTTCAAAATTCTTAGCAAGAAAGGCAGTTACATAAAACCCAAGAGAGCTGATCGCATAATCGCATAATTGCATGTTTCCTTAGGTAAAAGTGATTGAAACAAAATTTCCTATTACTCTACAAGGATGTTTTCAAGAAAATATTTTTTGCTTTCGGCTCATTGTATTCAAGAAAAAAAAGTAACATAGTGTCCAGACATTCAGCAACAATGGAACTTCCCTGAAATACAAGTAGCAATAGGGGACTGAAACTTGACGGTACGTTTTCCCCACTGTCTTCGTCTCTCCCAGGTTCAGTTTGGGCTGGACATCATTCAGGAATGGAAGGCAAAGTAGTTTCTGGAAGCTTAGAAATTATTTTGACGTTAGACATGGAGTGGCATGGAACAAAAGGGATTGTAATTTTAAAGGATAGTGTCCGGCATGAGCCCTGTGATCCAGGCTTTTCTTCTTAGGAAGAGGAGGAAGCCTCCTAAAAATGTAGTTTTGGTGCTGATGCCTTTGGATCTCAGGCATCAGTGCCCATCCAGTCATACAAGAAGCCTGTATGCTGGAATAGATGGAAGGAGAAACCCATAAAAGAATTTAAAATAACAATATGGACGAAAGAAAACGAGGTTTGCCAAGGTCATGAAAATTTCTCTCTGTGGCTGAGCTTCTATGATTTCCATATGCACGTGGGAATATTCTTATAGGTCCTAATAACAGTGCTAGATTAATGGGTGAACACAGACACGTTCAAAACACGAAACATATATTCCCTTGGTGGGACATGACATTAGTGTGCTAAGAGTTAGCATTTGCTGAGAGAACACTTCAGGGAGTACAGGGACAAGCAGTGGTGGTGGCAAACTAATTTTCATGTTTTGAGCATGTCCAGTTTGCATGTGTATACAGTTTTTCATGTAGTAAGTCCCATCTGTGAAGTAGGTAATATTCTACTGCTTATGAATGACATTCAAATACTTTTTTTTTTTTGCTTTGGGTATTTTTTGTCCTGTCTTGGTGTAGAAGTAATGAACAAAATTGCTAATACTTAGATTCAGCTTAGGAAAGCATATTGTTAATTTTAAGAACATGCAAAAAGGTTCTGGTTCAGTAAAGAACTTCACTGTGTACCTAGTTTTCATCACACTGACAGTTTGAAATGTGCTGTGCTGTCCTGATGGAACGCTTCATTTATCTTTTCTGAACTGTATTTTCTACACAAGCTGGATTTTAATCTTATAGTGCTTTTGTGAACTAAAACATTTTAAGATATACTTCTTCCTAGAACAAAAGGTCTGACATTTTTATTTGTCTTTTGTTTGTTTTTTAAAGCACTTTTGTGCAATGGAAAGTTTCACAAGCATTTGCAAGAAATTTTTGTTCCCATGGTCGTCCGCTACATTGATCTCATGGAATCATCAATTGCCCAGTCCATTCACAGAGGTCTTGAACAAGAGTCATGGCAACCTGTCAAGTAAGTGCTTTTTACAAAATCTGAACAAAGCACCTGCCTGTAGCTTTCTGTCTAATAAGGGGTTCTCCCCTGTTGTCCTCTAAATATTCTATTTTTTATTGTATTCCTACATTGTTTATTTCTTCACAGGAGCATCACCAACAGTCTTCCTAATGTAGCTCTTCCAAAAGTTCCAAGTTTGCCTCTTAATCTTCCACAAATACCTAGCTTTACTACACCAACCTGGATGACTTCTTTGTATGACTCCACGTGTGTATTCTTCAATAACTTTCTGACTGTATGTCAGCTCTGCATGGCCTTGCTAGTGTTCTGTGCAGCTGTATTTGGATTGCATGGTGTTTATCATCTCTTAGTTGGAAATGGTTGTTTCTTGGTAGTGAGCCAAGCATGGACTATTAGTGAGTTGCGCTTTTTAGTGCATTAAAATGCAGCAGTCTTAAACCTGATAACTTAGAAAATCAACTTGGCAAAAGTTTGTCATAGCAGGAATGATGTTTAATACTCTAAATAACCTAATGACTCTTCTGAATTAATAAGCAATGGGGAACCTTTTGGATAATTGATTTTAGACTGTAGTTTTGTAAAATGAGGCAGCCCATTACACTTTTGCATGGGTTTGATTAACTCATTTTATATTGGTTCTGAAAAACACTGATTGCAAATATTGTCATTAGATTAAGTATCCATGTTACAGGAAAATGGCAAAATGGTAATAAGTACCCAGAATAGAAGTATATCCATTTCTTTGTCTGCTTGAAAAAAAAAAGATATTTCTTTCTGATATTTGTCCAATATTTCAGTGCTCTTTTCTTAAAAAAAAATATAAATAGAGTATATGTACTCTTCTCTGTGGAAATATTCCCATAGTCACAGGTCAGATTCCTGTGTGAGGACACATTAATATATGTTAGAGAAAAGCTCAAGAAGAACCTTATTTTTAGCAAAAGTTTTATTGGAAAGCATGAATGTGAAAGACTTCAAAAAACAAACATTGAAAACACATAAGCTGATAATTTCATTTCAAGACAAGTGTCTTTTCAAGTTTTATGACAGACTCCTAAATAGCATTAGATCTCTTTCTGCAAGAGTTCATACAATCATAGAATACCATGTTAAAAGGGACCTCAAGATCATCTCATCCAACTTTTCCTGGCAAAAACATGGTCTTAGGTGGCCCAGCACCCTGTCCAGATGAATTTTTAAAATGTCCAATGTTGGGAATCCACCATTTCCTCTTGGGGAGATTATTCCAATAGCCGATTGTCCTCACTGTGAAAAATTTCCTCTTCTTTCTAATCAGAAACTCCCCAGGAGTAACTCAAACCCATTATCCCTTGTCTTTTCCATGTGACTCCTTGTAAAAAGGGAGTACTATGATTGTTGTTCTGCTGTTAATTCTCCTAAAAAGTGACAGAATTCCTCTTAATCCTTGGCTTTGGTACCTTTTGTGTTTACTATAGTAATGCTAGGTTTCTCCTGATGTGCTTATGCAAGTCATTTCAGCTTTGAACACAAACTAATTGGCCTTCTGCAACTCAAATTCCTTTCTGTTATCCCCAGGTTTTCAAAGGTCACTTTTTTTCAAAGAATAGCTTTCAGAGTTAAGAGTTGCTAATCTTGGGTGTGCTCTTCTTGCAGTCTGTTTTCTAACAGACCCATCCAGTAAAAATAACTTGTATAGAGGAAAATTCATGTATTTTGAATATTGAATTTATAATTAATACAGATTCTGGTTGGAGGATTATAGTGGTAGATCTTTCTTAAATGAAGGGTTTGGTGAAGCAATATATTCCTAGACTGTGTTGTCAAAACACGTACAAGTATAGTGAAATTCAGCCATGGGCTCATCCCCCTTGCACATGTTCTGTTATTTAGTTTCATGGTATGTATGACACTGTATGCATAAAATCCTAAACTAACCAGTGAGGTTTTCGTAGAAGTTGGTGAGCAGTGACATTGACATGCTGTAAACACTCACCAGAAGTAGCTTGTCATTCTGATGCTTTTCAAGAGAAGTGGGGATGAGCAGGGTCTCCACTGCGGTTGTGACCTTTGTAATGCCATTATCCCCTTTCAGCCACTCCACACAGCATTCAAGAAGAGGTCTGCCATGGTGCTGGCTCTGATGGAGGCACCTCTTCATGTTCTTTCCCCAAAACAAAGAGCTTTGAGGTTATATTTTACAAAATCTATATGAATTGACAGTCTCGATTGCACGTAGCATCAAGTTACCCTTGTAATACTATAATAATGTATTCAGGCAGTATTTTAAGAATCAACCTATCTGCATTCTATGGAAGACCTAAGTAAATTCTCAGAATGGTCATGTATTTGGGTTAAAAATAAAAGCAAAAGCACTGCAAGCCATTTGTTCCTCCTCTCATGCTAAAGCGTTTCCTTTTTCCTGGTGGTAACAATGGCTCAGTTTCTGGCAGAGGAAGTGGTTTACTTTCACTATTACACGAAAGAAAGGAGGAGGGTTTTATTTCCTCCCTCTTCTCCCATCCCATCTTTTTCAGGGAGAACACACTTACTAGTTAAGTTCTTCAACAGAGAGTAACCCAATACCTATGCTCCAATGCCTGCTAAGCAAACCCCAGAGTTTCCTGACAGTTTTCCCTTTCAGTGTGATGAGCACCTCAGCTTAGATGGACTAGAGGGGTACACTGAATTATACATATAGTCAGCAGAGACATCTAATTCAGGAGTGCAAGTGGACTCCTTCTCTCCACTGATTCCCACAAGTCTTTACTTCCCAATTCACTGTGCTCCCTCCTCCTGGCCACAAAACTGATGATTTGGCAAGAAGATGACAACGTATATCACAGAGTTCTGCTGGACTTTCCTCTTTCTCTTTGAAAGTGATGATTTTGGCCAATTAATCATTATCAATTTGAATTACACAGTGAAGAATCTAGAGTCAAAGAGAATGAGAATGAACAGTCTGTGAGCCAACTGCATTAAAGGTTTGCTGAAGTCATGTGTCTCTTTTATCCGTAATAGAAGGAGATTTAATATTCTCCAGACTTTACTAATATTGGTGTCCATGCTCTCAAGTTCGTGTCTAACAACCTTCATATTCAATAGAGCTGTTATGTGCCTACCTAAGAACTTTTGCTGAAGAGAAAGAAGTGAAAATATATTCACAGTTGGGCATCCCTTTGTGTGCTTTATTGATGAAAATAGATTTTCCCCATTTTCGCTTTAAAGTTACTACAATTCTCTTGAACATTACCAGCAAAGGTTGTTTATATTTTTAAATTAATTGTTCCTTTTTTATCATGTGTTTTGGAGCAGTACATATAAGCTACTTATAAAAGCATTTAGAAAGATCATAACTTTTTTTCCAGTTCTTTCTGGGCATTGGAAAGTGAGATATGAAAAGGGGAAATTGTTATGAGTAGTAGTCTGTTTTTCTTCATTGGTCTCTGGAGAAGACAACTCAGAGGACACATTGGTTAGACATGCAGAGCACTGTGAATTACTCTTCCATTTGGCTGAAGATAATCTTAAGGAGCAAAAATGTTTGAATATTCTGTAAAAGCTTTCAATCAGCCACAATGAGTTTTTCCTTACTTATTCATTAATTCACATACACTATTTTAAATTGCTCTTCATATTTTAAATATAATTTTTCTGCCTCTTCTGGACCTGGCTTTTTAGTTAGATTTGTGAGGGATTTTAATTGTTTATGGTTTAATTTATAGATTATTCTTTTCAGTGCAGACATGACATAGTGTCACTGACCAGAAATATTGTAGATGCAGACCTGAGGTTGTCTGTTGCTATCTGATGCCAGTCTAAAACATCAGCTTCAGGAAAACTCAAGGCTGGGGAAACCTGGAATTAGATATATGGTTATAGCAGAATACTCCTGTCTTGTCTTCCACCCAGAAGAGGCAACATCAAAGGAAATGTGTCATCTATATTGTGTCAGCTATAATGAGTGATGAGAGAGACAAGGCTGGAGCAGTCACAGTGCTCCAATAGTGATACAGAGGGAGCTGGTGTGAATGTGTCTGAGCTCCCATGCTAGACCTCTCTGTTTGTTTGTGAGTGCTGAATGAGTCCGGAGGCCGTGTTTCATCTCTGTTCTGAGGGGTTGTGTCTGCAGTGCCACACACGTTCCTGTCACAGAGCTTACCTCCTGTAAAGTGGTAGGAGGCCACGGCCTGCATTTTTAAGGATGGGTATTTAAAAGTATAGCCACAGGACTGATGGCACAGTGAAATCTGGCTGATCTGCTTTCTATGGAATAAGGAGTTTTGAATATAGCTAGGTCCTACTGAGTGTTCTGGAAGACAAATGTGTATTGTGAGGCAAATTTCTTTCCTTCCAAACGTACTAATATGCAGTAAGAACGAAGACTCAAGAAACTTGTTTTTGTTGCTTGATCCTTAGGTTGCCTCACTCCTGAACTAAGAGAAATCATAGGGTAGCTCTTTCCCCAATATCTTTGAGGGACTTTACACTAACTGATACTTGAAAAAGTTCTGCTCCATCCTTCCCCCTCATCTACTGGTGGAAAGTAGAGAGATGGGGCTGAGTGCAACTGACACTGAAATTATTGAAAATCCTGTTCTGCTGAAGAAATTCTCAATTCTGAGCCCTGAACATACATCTTGAGGCAGCATAAAGAGCGTAAAGCTGGAGTTCTCAAGCTGGGGGCGCACAAGGGATGTAGAGCTTGTGTCATGTTTTGTAAGTGGTCCTAGTGGGTGGTATCTCAGTAGTAACTTTAAAAAAAAATAATTGCAGTAATTTATAAAATGACCATCACTGCCCTTAGTAAATTATAGAAGAAATTAAGCTAGCTGCTAATTCTCAATTTGGTTGATTGATAATATTCTTAGATATTTAATATTTATATTTTCATATCACAAGCCACCCTATAGAGTTTCATATGTAGGCAAGAAACTATTTATGCTACATCTACTCTGGAGTCATGTGTGGGCATATCTTACAACCAGTGTACTTTATTAGTGGACTGTTTGACTAATTGCTACTGCTTAGGTACATGGCAAGCCCAGTGAGAAGCTGCCTCTTTCAGCTGTCAGTGGATAAGAAGTGAATTAAGGCTGCATGCCTAGGAGGCTGCATGCAACTCCTAGAATTGATATGCTGCAGGTTCTTGGAGAAACATTATGTCTTGGATCTTTTTTTGCTGTGTTCAGTATAATGCAAGGCATAAAGCCATAAAATAATTTAAAAGGGACCTCCAGAGATACCTCATCCACTCTCCCAGTCAAAGTGTGACCAAATGCAGTTAAATTCCCATTAGAAAAAATGGGAATTTAACAGGATGTGCATAATATTTGCCTCTTTTAATCACTGGTAATCTTCTCTTACTGCCATGACCTGATAAATAAGCATGGACAACTAGACAGTGGCTGAAAGGTTAAGTTTTGGCCAGCAAAGCAGTAGACTTTGTGCTTAATTTTAAAACTATGGATAACTATTAAAGATAGTTTTTAAAGAAAGAGTGTTAGTTCAGTTTCCTGGTAGAGCAATGTTATTCCCTTCTTTAGACTGAAGTAGCTTTACCATACACATTCAAATAAAAACTTTTCAATAGCCAAGGATGTGTCATGTCCCTTCACAAAAAAGAAGGTTCTGAAGTTATGGATTTAGATTCAGGCTTGATTTGAATGCAGGAGTTACTCCTGTGCCAGCAGGAGATAAAATCTGAGTTTAGCTCTTCTTTTGCAGCATTTAGCAAATAAATTAGACATTTGTGTTTGGATGTGTGAACCAGGAACAAACAATTTCTGTTGTGGCACTTTATTTTCTTTCTTTGTCTTATTAGTATAATATGTTAATCAAATTCAAGTGTCATTGGACAATGCTGAATAAAAAATTGAAGAATGAAAGCTCAAAATGATATGAAAAGAGGACAAATGAATTAGTGTTTCTCACAGAATGAATTCTTCCATGAAGCTGTGCCTGTTACTACATTTATTATGATTGCAAAACTTTTAAATGGTAGTCTAATTAAACAAAATTAAAGTGGCTACTACAATATAGCAGTAAACAAAGTCGTAAATGTGCATAAGAATACATTTATGTTATTATGAATACATTAGTCCTTCTGAGTCCTAAAGAATTTCCTTTGGAATTCCATCAGGCGAAAAAGAAACAACTATGGGAGAATAAAAAATGGTTAAATTGTATAATCTGATAATGGAAATGGTTAGTTTTGTTTCTTGAGAAAGTTTGTTTTCTTTTCTAGAAAATGTGTTTTTATCAACAGTTATATAAATACTGAGATTGTCCCATTTCTGTCCCCATATGATTTGTCTTATTCTTTTACCCCAATCATCTCAAAAATTGATTTAGTCACTTTTGAATCAGATAAGGTCTATAACAAAGCATCTACAGCTTCACTCACTGCCAGTGTACACAGCAGATGCAATGATATCTTCAATATCTGCTTGTCACATAACTTAAAAACCAGTCTAACAGGATTATAAATTTTCCAGAAGTTTTGGTTGGTTTTTCTTTCTATTCCTTAATTAAACTTAGTGATGTATGAAAGTGATTTTGGTAGTGTTAAGGCAGTGGAGCAAGGGGCACGTGGGTGTGTCTGGAAGGTGATGGATGCAGGTGTGAGACTGAAGCAGTGCTCCTGCTGCATCCCTGCTGCCACTTCAAAGCCCTGAACATGAGCTGTTCTTTAATTCACCTCATTGCCCACTGCCTTGGCTGACCCAGTGTGACCCAGTGATGGTGCTGCTGTCTGAGGGGTGCATTAGGTGGTCAGATATTAGAGGTCTTTTGTGGTTGTTTCATTTGGTTTTGAATCTGACACTGCTCTGTCCTGAGCACAATCAGTGCTCACTGATTCCTTCCATGAGAGCTGAAGTCACTTAACACTTCAATAATTCTGTTCTTTTGGCATGAGGCAGAAGAAACAAAATTATTTGGATTTTATTTATTTATATATTATAAATAGTATTTAAACTATTTGGATGTTAATTGGGACTGTCAGGCTGAGTTTTGGTTGCTTGTGTCACATCCTGGAATTCAATGTTGCGAAGTATGCACTAATCTTAAATAGTAACTGAGGCATTGCAGTACAACACATGGAAATGTAATTAATCTGCATTGACAGTGGAAGTGTAAATGAACTTACTGCTAAGTTTAGCTTTAAGGTGTTGTATTTCATCACAAGCAAATGTAGTTAAATTTAGCAGTCAATTCAAGAAGCACTTTAAAACATTACGGACGACCTGAGATGGCATAGAGCCATATTAATCCCCTGGTTTTGTTTGTACACAAATTTCTTTAAAGAGTTTCTCTTCTCCTTTTTTTTCCACCCAGATCTGACACTATTCCCTCCGTTAGAATTCATGAGCATTTATCAAGGGACTTTTTGTCTGGTTATCTCTTTTACAGTATTATAGTATCATCCTCCTTTCTTTGGTAGAATTATCTACCAGAGTTATGGAGGCAAGAAAATTTATGCACAAAGTCTTCAGTATATTGAAAAGATCCATACTATTCCTGTACCCTCTATTTTTCCTGTCTTGATCTGAAACTTAAACTACTTCCATGCTCCCCAACATCCCATCTACCTCCCTAGCCTGCCGTATTTCTCAGCCAACAAATGAGAAATATTTTAATTTTTTTTACCCTAAGGGGAATTATTTTAAGTTTCCCACTACCATTTTCACATTTTTGAAATAAGAGCAACTGTGCTAAAAGATACAGGGAAATGAAGGAGATGTGATAAGGAAATCTTACTACCTTAATTATGTGGCAACTGGGATAGACATCCATACATTTATCTTCTGTTTCTTGGGGGCTTTGTTTTGTTTTGTTTCTTATAGCAATGGATCAGCTACATCAGAAGATCTTTTCTGGAAACTGGATGCTCTGCAGATGTTTGTTTTTGATCTTCACTGGCCAGAACCAGAATTTGCCCACCATTTAGAGCAGAGACTTAAACTCATGGCCACTGACATGATAGAAGCCTGCGTTAAAAGGTACAGTTGAAATGACCACTTAAAAATTGGGAGAGATTTGAAAATTAACACAGGAGAGGTCATGCTGGCTTGCAGAAGTGTATCTGTACCAGAATCCTGTCACAGGAATCAGGGCAACTCTGAAGAGATCATGACTTGTGTTTCTTTCCTAGCATCTGGAAATCAGCAATTTAGCAACATCTAGGAAATACTAAGGAGAATTTCTGTATCTGTTGTGAATAGACCCTTGGAAGTGGATAAACCAAGTCAGTTTTTTTTCTATTCCGTATTTGTGGCAATTATTAACAGAACTCAGAATTCTGCTAGAAGAAATCTTTTTTCCCTCCCCCTTTACTACATTATTCTTCATGTTCAGTTAATAATATCATTTAATTTGTCAATTTTAGAGTACTGTCTCTAAGAAATATATTACAAACGACAGGGTGTACAATATTTCTGCGTTTAAACAACGAACAAAAGAAGGCCGGCTGATAGTCATCCAACTGAAACTAAGTTTTATAGTGCTAAGCTTCTGGAAATTACAGAAAATGCAGTGCTGGTTTTTTTCAGCTGTATCTTAGCATTATTGGTATATTCTTCTAAATTATGTATAGGTGATCTGAAAAGACCTCTGCTGTACCTTTCAGTAAATATCACTGAGTTCAGAAGAAATACCTGTATGTCTAGAAAATTTATGGAGACCTACAATTAGGTGCTTCAGAAAGCTTAATCTGGATGTATAAAACCACTTATTTTTTAAAAAATAATAGAATAGGGGAAAATAAATTTTGTAGATAATTTCGTTGTGTTAATCATAAAATGTAAAATATTGATAAGGCTAAAGAAGCACAGAACCTTTACAGATGGCATAGTATTACATTATTTTCTCTAAATACATTAGGAAAAAGGACAATCTCAGGCTTACAGTATGAGCCTGTTGCTAGAGCTACAGGTGATGAAATCATGATTAAAAAAACAGAAAGAACATTTAAAAGAACATTTAAAAGAACATTTAAAAGAACATTTCTATTTGTTTATGAAAGGGGAATGATACAGGGAATGGAATAAAAGTTAAAGCTCTAACAAAGAAAGGTAGGAAACACTAAAATTAAAGCAATCCATCTGTTCTAAAGAATTTGGCATAGAAGATCACTCAGTTACAGTTATCTAAGAAATCTTAGAAAAATGGTGACATCTTAAAGGGCTGGAAGATTATTAGCATAATCTTAGTCTAAAAAAGAATAGAAGGAGTAGCAAAGAGAGTTGGTGCTACTAATACATGGATTATATTGATTTTGAGCCTAAAAAAATTTAGTCCTTTATATCAACAGGACTATAAAATAGATTAGTATTTTAGACTTAATACATAACATACCAGTCTTAATACACTAATTATGTTTTAGCGTGGTCAAAGATACTGTATCTCAGTTAATAAAGATTAGACTAGCAACTCAGAAAAAAAGGATGAAATTCTTCTATTATAACACTTCTTGTGATATTAATTTGATCTTAACAATTTTTAAAATGGAAATAGGATTCTTCTGTTCCCATCTTCTTAAAATACTGTGTGAATTTCTGGTACCCATATTTAAAAATAAGGGTGGAAATAAAACATTTTTATATTTACGTATGCTGAATTGTAGTTTATTTCAGTGACATTGCTCCTGATTAACACTGATGTGAGAAGAAAATAGGGTGTTTATATTAAGTATCTCCTGATATGTCTTAATTTTCAATATAAATATTAATATTTTCTTAATAGTAAACTCATTTTCTTTGTTAAAATTATCTTTCCATTAAAGCCAGAAGGGGATTTTTTCACTGTATTTCTTAGAAGCAAGCATTTTTACAATAAACTGCATTTTAGCATAGAAAAGCTGGAAAATGAGGGGTATTTTCATTGCTTAAATTTGTTCTCAGTCATCACACAAGGAAACATATTGTTATCTAGAAAACAAGATAATACTTTTATTGTGCAACTGAATGCACTGAAGAAGTGCAGAACCTTGAGATTACCATCAATGCTGTTGTTTATTGAAAGGTTGATATTCTGAACTTACAGAATTTTAATTCTAAAATATTCTCATGCATATGTGCATTGTTAAGCCAACATGTTCAGTAAGATTCACACATGTTTACAGTGGTTGTTCAGAATTATCAGAGGTACTCATATTACAAATTGTGTCTTAATAAACAGAACAAGAATTGCATTTGAAGTGAAGCTGCAAAAGACAAGCAAATCGACAGACTTGCGTATCCCTTCTTCTCTGTGTACAATGTTTAATGTCTTAGTTGATGCCAAAAAGCAAACAGCTAAACTCTGCATACTGGAGGGGGGGCAAGAGGTAAGTGTAATTTTGTATGTTTAATTCCTGTGTTTGGTTGATCTGAAACATCTCACGCTGCAGTCTGTCCTTAGATTCATTTCAAATTAACTGAGATGTGTCGCATAGCTCTATTTGTACAGAAGTGTGCATCAGCTGATCCCTAGAAGAATCATGCAAGACACAACCCCTCATCTTCCACCAGAGAACACACAGAGTGCTTCTGTAATTTGTTTGCTTTGACCTGTGAGTCTGTTGAACATTCAGAGGATTTCTTGACTCACAGCCCCTCCGGGAATTTCTCTCGGGTTGTAACAGAAGAAGAGCCCACTTCAGAACTCTTTTGTAACAGTAAAATAGAGCCAAAATATTGTCCTTTGTAGATGAGTTTTAAATGAGTACGGTTTGGTTTTAAATGGGTTATAGACCCAGCATTCATGCCTAGGAATATGCTGAAATAGAGGAAAGAAATAATCAGGTAATTTAATGGGCTTTTTTTATTTGGCCTCCAAGGACAGGGACCATTTTGGCAGTAGTCAGCTGCCAGGACTGTAGATGCTCCACAGTGGAGCACTGATGTGCTTTTGAAGGATATGTAAACTTCACTGACTTCTGTTGCTCCCGTGTTGTCACTCTTATACCGTGGGAATAATCTGTGAAATGAAAAGGGTATGCTATATATATTGGTGACACCACCAGCAAAAAATTTAAATGGTTCTTTCTATGCTAATGCATTAGCATGTAATTTGGTTTGTAATTTGTTTGATTTGGTTTTGGAGAGACAGTAAAAACATTTTTCAGAATTTGGCAACAAAAAATGTATGTCTGCTTTAGGCACCTTCACAGTTACATTATTTGGGCATGTTTTTTTCAGTTGATTTTTGCATTTCCATGCTATGTTCTTCATTTCATTGATTGATCTTTTCAAGTTAGCATATGCAATGTAATTGTCTCTTTTTTTTTCTAATTCAATGAGACATTCATCATTTTCCTGTTATACCCTGTCATCTTTATTTTTCCTTTTGATTTTCCATGACATGAACCAGTTTGCTAGTCAATGGGTAAGTGTCTTTTCATTGTTTTTTAATTTACTTTTTTTGCATTGAATATTAACAGCCACTTTTTATTTTAAATGGTAATATTGCTTTTAATGTTCATTTGTTAGCCAGGCCCTCAGAATTCCTTTACAGTCTGACCATGAAACAGACTGATCATCAGCTTCTCAGTTCTTTCCTTGTTCATCCTCCAAGGCGATCCCAGATGAAGTCTTCACTTTTCTGCTTTTCAGACCCAGTGTCCTGTCTTAACAGGTCCCAAAGTTTTGAATTCTTTCACCTCTCAGTGAGGCTCATCAGAAGTAAACCACAACTAGCAGCTCTTTGTCTGAGCTGATGCTGCCATTTCACCTTTCATGTGTGTACAAGCAGTAACCTGCAAACACACACGTGCACATGCTGCTTTGGGACAGGCAATGCCAGTATCTCTAATGACCTGCAGACAGATGGCATAACCCCCTTCTCCAGGATGCCATTCCTCTTGCCTGCTCTGGGTTATGCCCCTGCACTGTCAGCCAGTCCACTAGGAGCCAAATTTCAGCCATCTTCTTAAAGCCCAGTGTCAAATAATCTTCCACAAGGAACTGAAGTTTTGTTTTGCTGAAGGTTACTGTTTTAGTGGAAGTTAGCACTGGAGAGGAGTGGGTTAGAATATTTGTGATCTCATGGTTTTCAAAATAAATAATGAAAAAAAATCAGGTTAGTGAAATTTAAAAATTATTTCTAAAGAAACGTCATGATTTTGGAACCTTGTGGTTTTTGAAAAGCTTGGTTCAGTTCTTTCTTTTCCTTATTCAGAAGTGAAGTTACTGTTTATACTTCAGTTCTACAAAATTATATTTGCTTTGTGGTGAGAAAAAAAGAGAAAAAAAATACAAGAAAAAACCAAAAAATATAGGAACTGATCTTACATACATAGATCCATTAATTTAATGTACTGTGGAGATAAAGTTGCAGACACTTTCTGGGAGGGACAACTGTTTTTCATTGAGATAGGACTATATATTTGTTTGTGGTTTCCAGAGAGTAAGAAACCATTGCATTCTAAGACTTGTAAGCAACAGATTGTTGCACACACACTGTTTGGGGTAGTTAGACTCCTCTAGCAGATCAAGACAATATTATACTGGTCAAGACTTTAATATGGTTGGAATATAATATATATGAAGTATATATGGAATATAATATATATGAAAATATATAGAAAGTTCTTTGATGTATTTCTAATACGCTCTTTTACTGTTCCAGTGTGTTTGCAGCTTTTTGTCTGAGTTGCGTATTTACATTTTCTAAGTGTTTTTAAACTTCAAAAGAAATTAAAAGCAAAAATTGACATTTGGTGTTGGTACCTGTAGCAGACACATGTATGTGGGCAAACATGTCTCATAGTTTTATTCTCTCTTAATTTAAACCCAGGTTCAATAACCGTGCTCTTTAGAAAACCATTCCTAAAAATATTCAGCAGATCAGATTTAATGTTTTGGTTTGTATGGCAATTCTGAAATGGATGAAAAATAGCCTTTAAAAACTTAGAACTCTGAAAACTATTCAGCTGGCAGCTGCTAAGTTAGGCTAATGTTTACACTGACCTCAGTACTTTTACTCCAAGCATTATGCTGTTAGCTGTTCCAAGTAGCCTTGAACTAGGAAGATAGGGTTAGTCTTTACAAGCCACATTTTCTGTGAAGTGGCTATTGGGGACAGTCTTTGCTGTCAGATAAATGTTTCTAAAGGAAGAATTACTGTTTAAATTAATGTGCCTCCTTGACAGAATGGGATCCCTAGTTCCTGTTAATTTCAGAAGGGAACTCAGTAGGATTATCTAAAAAGTCTTTCAGATTTATTTTAAAAGCATTTACTTAAAGGCACCTTCTTTATGAAAAAGCAAAAGAAAAAGTCTATGGAGAATGAAGTCTGTTTTATTATGCCTTCTATGGCCTATTAATTTGTTACCATCTATTCTGCTTTGTTGATGAAATTTTAATTTTGCCCTTGCTTGAGCATATTGTAAGATTTGTATAAACTGAAGCTCCCTGTGCTAACAGAAAGGCTCTTTCAGGATGAACAATTGGAGCTCATTTTATTTCTAGAGGACATTTAAAACAACTTATGAATGAGAGTTGTCAGACATGAACTGCTGTATTAATTAAATCTTATTCTAGTCTTTTTGCTTCTCCAGCTAAACCAACGCTTTAGAAAAAAATACATGGCCACCTTAATTATATAGGAAAAGACAAAAAGTATCCTTCACATTCCTTTGCCTGAATAAGTATAAGAACTCAATTCATCTAAATAATAACCCCATTAGCTGCTTAACTCAACAGTGTACATGGGAAAATTTTCAACACAGAATGTAAGCAACTGTTGATTGGGTGGATCATTTTCAAGGGTTTGTTCCTCTGATGTTCAAAATGATAATTTTAAGTAAATCTGATCTGGCAGGGTTATCAGCTTTGCACCATTTATGACTTATGACAAAAGTGTGCGTTCATATACATGCTAATGCTTTTTTATCTTTTGAAATACAGCAACAATACCATTCAAAAATAGATGACTTGATTGAAGAAACTGTTAAAGAAATTATTTCACTTCTTGTTTCAAAGGTAAAACTATTTACATTTTAATTTATAATACAGCGGAAAATGGTTGAATTTTGGAGATGTCTTCAAATATCACAGTTTTTCTATACACAGGAAAATTGTGGGGGACAACATGACTTGAAAATACTACTTGTGCAAATAGTACTGAATTTACAAAATTCAATTTTATAACAATTTAGTGAACAATTTCTATGCAACCTACCACTGAGATAAGTTTGCCTTCTGTATTCCTTTTGTAGATATGAATTGCTAGCAGCTAGTAGAACTGGTAGGACTAAATTTTGTCAATATTGTCTTACATAATGCCACGGGGGTTTTTTTTAAATTTCTTATATGAGCACTTTCTTCCTATCACTTAGTATTTAAATTTTGCATTTAGAGGTAAACAATATCCAGAATTTCAGTTTAATTTTTTAATGAGATTTTGGTCCAAAAACTGTTTAATTAAAAATATTTTATAAGTTGTTGTTTCTTAAAATTGATTTTGTAGGCTTTTATATTTAAAAGGAAAATGTTTTGACATGATATAAGGACTTGGAGAATAAGTGAAGAAAAGTTAAACGATGTTTTGTCTTTCTGTAGCTCTACTCCAATAAAAGTCTTAAGGTTTCCATCCCCAATAGTTTGAAGAACAAAGCAAATAATGACAGAAAAGAAAGATTTTATAAGAAGTTTTGTTATCTATGCATTGCAAACTACCCAGAAATATCTGATTTTCAAAGTAGGATAAATAAGCCATATATTTACAATTTGTGAGTTAGTGATGAAAAGTAAGACTCTGGTCATATTTTCATCATGCCTTCATTTTTGCTTGTCACAGCTTGCTGGGGTGGATGGGGGATAGGAATCCACTTGTGGATTGACACCCATCAGTTGAAGAGGAAGGCTTTGTACGATCACTATAGAAGTTTAAACAAAATGTTTCCCCCTATTGATAACTGTGTAGAAATCACACATTTTTGGTCTAAAACGAAGTTTTGACGTAAATGTAGCTACAAGCAATTCAACTCAACAGTTTCAAGTTTTACATGTTGTCTACCATAGCTCTCAACTAATCTTCCAGCTTACGGTTTTAGTGTTATTGACAAGGAAGAGGAAGAAAGGCAAATTTAATCAGAACAAATCATGCTGTTAAATGTTAAACTTTTTGATTTTTTTTTTCTTAATATCTGAGGTTATAAAAAAGGAAGAAAATAGTCATATTCCTTACGGACGTATATACAAGAAATTCTACAGACAATTGCTGTCAATACAGAGGGATTTGCATTATTAGTTATCACAGTAACACCAGAGGCTGAAATCTCAAAACAGGAAGCAAATACTCCATGTCACTGGCTGATCACTAGAAGCTTAACCAGTGTCTCCTCACTTGAGATCTGAAATACCAGTGACATCCTGATTGCTTCTGTTTCGAGGCAGAAAGCTTCTGAGGTACAGAGGAAGGCTGATGTTTAACTCTTGGTTTTAGCCAAAAAAAATGCACAGCAATGTGCATGATAGCCATATGCATTCATCTTTTGCATCTAGTATATTTTCATTATTTTTTAGCCTTTACCTCGGTATTGTCTCCTTTGTGTCCCAGTGGAGTAAGTGTTTCAATCATTGTTTTTAGCTGCAAGTCAGTTGTAAAACAGAAAATACTTTTTTTCAGTGAAGTTTTACTTGTTAAGAACTATACTGGGCATTTTTTTACACAAGGCATACCGGTCTAAAGCATTTAACAAATCACAGGAATAGCACAAAGCGTTGCAACAAAGCACAGTGTGTGTCAGGGTAACCAATTCGTAGAATGTGAGGTATGCACAGAAATGCTCTGAGTTTCACAAGTCCGTACACTGACGTCTTGGAAAACAAGTTTCCAGCTACGTAAGTTAGCCTTTCGTTTAAACAGACATCCTTGACACTGAAATGTTTTGCTCTATGTTATTTTGTGTCCCACTTGTATTGGATTCATATGTTGGCACTGTGGACACCATGTTGTTTATGAGATCAGCCTTTTCCATAGCAGACCTTTGCACAATGAACACTTTTCTGCAGAAAGAATCCTTGTCAATAAAATGAGTTAAAGTATGAACAGCGGCTTCTCACAGGCCTGCAACTGCAAAGCAGAAAGCTGGTATTTGGTCTAATGAAGGGGGTGCAGAAACAACTGCCACTCTCTCTTGTGATGTGAATTTATTCTTTGATTGGCACCTATGTGCCGGTGTCTTAATTAATCACTGCAAATATGACAGGTTAGATTGATAAATGACAAATGTAGGTTTGCACTTGCTCCTGTTCCTTGAACTGTTAAGAGCAGGGCTTATTGTAAAGTGATGGTCTCAGTTCCTCTGGAGGTGACACTGTTGTGACAGTGTTACAGGGCCCATTAACAGCATGCCAGATGGAATTTTGTTCTGTCCTCACACTCATAAAATGATACTCTTGGTTGTGGGAATGACTGTGTTGGGAGCAAGGGATGACTTTTAAAACAACCTTTATATAAACTGGAAAGCAATTTATATGTGTAAAATAATGTGCATGAATACAATGGCTGACAGGTATTTTACGTTATATACTGTGATTTACTTGAGCAACATAACATCACAGAGGGATGTGATAAGGGAATTTGTTTGCTTTAAGGCAAATTTGGGGCAGTTTAAACATTAAAGCTGTAATTAATGCAATTAATAAGATTTTTTTTTGGTCTGAAAGAAATTTCGGCAAAAACACCTGTTCATTCCTCTTACTGAGGAGTCACGCTACTCAGAGAATAGCAGGTGAAAGTACAGGGGAGAGAAACCACACCACAGCAGAGACTTCGGGCATACATTTTCTTGCCTTCTTCTTAGCCATGGAGTAGCAGCTCAACAGCTCATGCTGCTGACAGAAAACCAGTGCTATTACACTTTCAGGTGAAATCAGAGCTGGTTCTCTATTTAATAGCAAAGATAAGAGAAACATGATATCAAGATCACCACCTTTAGCAACTGTGCTGCATCATCTTTGAAGCTGTGGTCCTAGGAAATAACATGTGATTTCTACCCAAAATACCTGCTGGGTACACACACTGCTATATTCAACTGCTTTCTAGAGGCAGCAGTGTTGTGTTGGAAGCAGGCCCACCTCAAGAGAAACTTTGGGTTGGGTTTCTGTTTCTGCAGTGGTTCAGCAGTTTCCATCTGCTTGATCAATAAGTGAAGCTGCAAAAAGAAGCTTGTCCTTGATTTCAGCACTTTGTGAGATGGAGAAAGTGATCAGATTTACAGTTCACATTGCCCTGCTGATCAATACAATTATGAGAAAGAAAAATTCACATTCTCATTCCAAATATTTAATTTTCACACTGTGCATTTAGATTTTCTCTGTGCTTTTCCTCCAGGTTGTTTCAGTGTTAGAAGGTGTGCTGTCTAAATTGTCAAGATATGATGAGGGTACTTTCTTCTCGTCATTGGTTTCATTCACTGTAAGTGTTCGGATTCTCAAAGGTTCTGTTCTTCTTTCTGTGCATAATTCTGAAATTGTGTGCAATTTGTAGTAACAAGTACTTACTGTGTGTTTTATGCTTAATTTCCTAAAGGTAAAAGCAGCTGCCAAATATGTTGATGTTCCGGTAAGTATAACCCTTTTAGATTTATTTATTCTAGTGTTCATAATAATTCAGAAATTATGGAGGCTTTAGCTCATGTTTTTTATTGTTGACATTTTGCTTTCCTACAGAGATTCGTTATAGCTTTACATAGAGTATTTAAACAGCCACTACAACTCTGAGAGGATGTTTCATTTCCCTTGTGCAATAAGTAACTCTCAAAGCAAACCGTGGAAAGCTTATTCTCAATGCACTTTTTCAGTTGTGGAAGAGTGAGGATTGTAACTTGGATACTCTTTTGTGGGCGTCTTTCCATAATTTGGATAAATTTTTCAAATGTGCAGTATAGGCAACAAGTAAAAGCATCATATTTGAATATCCATTATTTCTTGATTTCTTATTTCAGGACTCAGCTCTGCTTATTTAACCCCTTGCTTGCTCAGTCTGCATTTGATTTACCCTTGGTTGTGCAATGTTTGTTTGCTATAAGTAAAAAATAAAGGGGTAACTGTTGGAGTTCTTTTATACATAAAGGCAAAATTCAGCTGTTAAAATATTTTTATTACAGTATGATAGTAGAATATCTTTTCTTTAAATAAGCAAAAAAGAAGTTATGTAATATTGTCATTTTCACTGTCAATATCCCTTGTTCTCTCGTAAGTCTGCATTCTCATCCCTTTTTAATGTAGTTCTAAAAAAAATCTTATTTTCCAAGCATAGCAAAAAAAGACTACAATTATTATGTAAGTGACAATTATTACGTAAATGAAAAATATTAAATTAAAATATAGATGAATGCCACATATGCTAAACTGTGTGGTGGCCAGCAAAACTTTCAGCAGTTCTATCCTGAAAAATGCAAGCTTAAATGATTTTTTTTTTCAATCCATGAATGTTAAATAAAAAGAAAAATCTCTGTTTCTGGAATGTTATTTTGCTGTCTTTGTATTTGTTTTATTCATAAGATAAATTGTAATATTTCTGTTATTTTCAGATGATGTTTTCAGACTTTTTTCTGATTTTGTTGCCTGGATTTTTTTTACCTTTATAAGTGCTCTTTTGTTTTATGAAAAAGAAAAAGTAGGCTCAGTCTTTCATTCCAAGGAATGACCTCATATCAAATCCAGTTAATTTAATTTACCTCTTGTTAATATATTGTGCTGTGTAGCTGCCGCCAAAGGTCCTTGGTGAGGCACTTAAGACCCAAAGGCCTAAAGAAAAAATTAGTGGACAAACTAGAAATTCATCAACTTCTTTCAGGTAATATGGAAAACCCTCCAAATTACATAGGATATCTATGAGGTAAAAGTCTTTTACCATTGGCCTGGATACATTGATGTCGAAGTTCACAATAAAAATGAGACCGAAACCTTTGCCACAAGCTCTGGGGAATATTGCAAATCAGGTCACACAGGGATGCACTCACTGTTTGAGAGAACGAAGGAGGCAGAGCAGGGAGGTGGTTGCTGGAGCCTCACTGCCCTTCTCACATTCGCTGAATGGTGGTGCTTGGCTTGAAGAAAGGACCAAATTATAGACAGGCTATCAGGATCCTTGCATTATTATAACATCTTCACTTTCCAGCTTTCTCACACACCTTTCCCACAGCCCAACATTTAAACTGGACTGTAGGGCCACAACTGTAAACTGCAAGTGTAAACCATGCTTGAGAGAGGCTGTGGATCTGACCAGACAAAGGTTTTCCAAATTCTGGAGGACTTTTTACCTAGATTGAAAGATCTTCATTGGCCGGGGTTTGATTTTGCTTCTTCACATTCTTTCTCTTGTTGTGAAGATGCAGTTGAGGCCAAGAAGAGCCCTTACTGTCACAACTGACAGCAGCTGTCCAGTCTGAATAGGGCCTGACATCACAGTCAGGTCAAAGTAAAAACTTCCAGCTGCAAGAGGAGACTGAAAGTTATCACATCACGAGGTTGTCACCTGGGCTCACAGCTGAAGTGAGAAGTGAAGAGAGGGGTAGCACACGGGGAGGAATGTACATTGAGCTCTTGGTAGTGTGATGGTAACCTAGCAAGCCTGCACTGAAGCTAATTAAATGCCTCATGGTTTTATTTTGACCTAATATGTTATAAAATCTCTTCTTGTCCTTCCTTACCATACAGCTGCATATGTGAAAGTTACTTAAAAGTGACCATAGTCGGCCCTTTCTTTTGATGTAGTTGCAAATATCTGCAGACTTGCGGTGTGTTAGACAATGGCTTTCTGCCCCCGTGCCCCACCTCCATCTGAATGAGATCACTTGGTGCATCTAGGGCAGAGGGGGACAGGGGGTTGGGGGGTTTTTTTTGAGTGTGTGGATTTGACAGAGTTTTTGATATTTGATTACCAGGATTTGGGAAACAGTGAAAAATATGCTGGTTTGTAGTGAAATAAAAATAACTAGACAAAAAAGATGTTAGGAGAAAATGAAGGTAGTACTGAGCAAAATATTTCAGAGAGAGGATAAGAGGTAAAGGAGATAAAAAAGTTAAATACAAAGTAAATAAAGATAGTGAATTATTCAAAAAGAAGGAAGACATTTCTGGATGATTCTTGGTCATTTTGAGGAAAAGGTTAATTCTATTAATATTGAGAGAGGGTTTAGACAATAAATAGCTGGACATAAAGGTGCACACTCCCTAGACTGCATCCCTCAATTTCTCAGGACCAGCATGGGAAAGATAGACACAAACTTGTGGTTCATTTAGCAGATAGATTAGTAAAAATGCTACCTACCTTTGCTGTCTGCCCTTCCATTCATTAATCTTGCCAGAGAATTATGATTAATTACATCCAAAGAAGAAAAAGAAAAGGTGGTTTTGTGGATTTTTTAACTGTTTAAAAAAACATGCAACATAACCCTCAATTTTTCAGGATGCCCTTTAAGAAGTGGGAAGTATGCTGTCCCAAGGAGCTCTCATTGCTTTCCCCAGCTATGCTAAACTACCTAGCCTAAGAAGAATAGCAATGATGTCTTGTGATTTCCTAAAAATAATACTGGAAAAATCTAGTTGCTGTTAAGCTCTTCTTACTGGTAATGGTCACAGTACACAAGGCTCTGCAGTGGAAGAAAATGTGGCTGCTGTGCATGTGAAGGAAACCAAATGTTTGGAGGAAAATAACACGAATGTTACAAGTAATGCATGGAGGATGACATTGGTTCTCTTGCTAATGCTCTTTTGATAACTGGGAATGCAGAAGCTGATTTGAATACACAACTCATCCAAATCCACTATAACCCTTCATTAGTTTCACTTAAAGTCCAAGTAGTCCATAGGAGAGGTAGAAGTACAACCTAATATTTTCCCTTTTTTTAATGTTCTGTCTTGTTAAGCAAGTTAATTAATGAGAACAGGGAAAGAATGCAGTAAAATTGAGGTAAAAAAGCGTATGTTGTTAGTCTCAAATGATTAGTATTCCTTAATCATGTAGATAACTTGTGTTCAATTTCTCATCATGTAAGTCAGTTTTGCATACAAATAATTGTGTCTTTAGCTGGTCATTTCTACACACATTTGCTGCATTGACAAATACAACCAGAGCAATTACTCATACAAATTGAGCATCCAGTTACATGCTTATGTATATACTGCTTTTTGTTCAGAAAGGGATGTTTAAATCCCTTTGTAGGAGCCAGTAATCTATGCCAGTTACTTAGAGGGCACAGAAGGAACCTAATCCTCCCTCTCTTCATATGGGCCACCTGTCATACCAAGTGCAGAGAGGCCATTTGAAGGAGCCAGGGCTGACAGCAGTGCACAGCTCACACAATGCCAGCCCTCTTGCTCCACTCTTGCCTTTATGTGGGGATCAAAGGTATGAAAAGGGGCCTCACACATGTGCCAGCATTTGACTTATGGGGTCTTGTAGAGGCCAGAGAAGGAACTCTGCCTCCTACCAGGCAGATGCACATGGGGACCTTCCAGATACCTTCATTTTCAAATGTCACACTTGTACTGCATGGCCTCATTTAGATGGTTTTAAAAAGCAAAAATCTTTTTGAGGAAAATAAGTGTTTATTCAGGCGTGGCTGTACTGTGCTAGTCATTTTTAAGCTGGATTTTCTTGGAGAACTCTATTTAAAAATAAAGACCATAGATGAGTCATTATCCTTGTGCTTAGGGCTTCTCCTGGCTTCCTCCTCCTCTGTATACCCAGACCAGGGAACTAGCCCTTCTGTTTTCTGATCTGTGAAAACAAGCTATTATAGAATTGGAGGGAAATCCTTGCAGCATCTGTTTTAAATCAGCAGTATTTCTGAGATACCTCTTAAATGGCAATCAGAAGGATGAGTACTAATGACTAGGAAAGCTAAAATAACATAGTAAAATATAACTTTTGGAGGGGGGGGGAAGCATATTTTAATACCCAATTGTGTCATAGGGGCTCTAGTGTTTTTTGAAGACCTTTTGCACTAAGAATCAAAATCCTGGTGCAGACATTTGTATGCCTGTGTTGCCCCATGAATGTAATGAAACTATATGTATATGAAAGGGTGTTTGTGTAAATGCTTGCAGAATGACAGTTTAAATTTTCCATGACACTTCTCAAAATACACACACTTCCTCTTTGCCAAAGTTGCTTTTTTCTTTTCAAGATGTTTTTGAGAGAGGAAAATGCATTGCATTTTCTCATTTAAACAAAACAATTTCTTTCATAACCATGTGAAATTAAAATGTTATCTTTATAATAGACTGATTATGCAAATAGTGCATCTTGCTGCCTGGCTTATGTATTTCATTTTGTAAGAAATGAAGGGGATGATGATCTAGCCATGGATACAAGCAGTTTTTATTCCAAAAATATTTTAATGATATTTTAATTCTGTTATTCCAAAGCCCAAGTGATGAGCCTTGCAGTATTTAGAGAAGGGCTTTCAGGCAGTGAAATTTTCCAGCATGCTCTTTCATTTAGTGGTGGACACTGAATAAGGAGCTCCTGTGTTCCTCACAATAGCCCCCTCCAGCTCATCACTCCTTTTCATTTCATTGTTACATCCACGCTGTAGTTGAAATTACTCCCTCCAGGATGCAGGGGAGGGGAAAGAGGTGGAGAGAAGAGTAAACACAAAACTGGATGAAGTTTGTTCTTATGTAGTTAGTCTCTAGCATCTGTTCTCCTCTTTGAAACATTAATGCTTTGGCAAGATAGCAACTCAGTAAAACTAGTTTCTTGGGTTTTGGTAACACAAGTTCATTTAATGCTCTCTGATGCTAAGAAATGTTCTGTGACAAATGCCAAAGTGAGAATAAACGTAACTCAAGCACTACAAATGTACATGATTTTCACTGAGAATTATGCCAAACTGTAGCATTGCAAAATGCTGTTCAGAAAC
The DNA here is from genome assembly GCA_013399875.1 of Gymnorhina tibicen. Classification (NCBI taxonomy): domain Eukaryota; kingdom Metazoa; phylum Chordata; class Aves; order Passeriformes; family Artamidae; genus Gymnorhina; species Gymnorhina tibicen. The sequence continues at coordinate 585,267 of VXAZ01010494.1, read as the reverse complement.
TTAGGTGTAGCTCTCCTGTAGGAAAATGCCTAATATTAGTGGCAGCATTAAACCCATTGCAATCTTTCAGCAGCAAAATACTTGAATGCCTGGTAACTAAGGAAATGCAGCATTACTTTTCACTAGGTGCTTCAGGCAAATCTTGCAAGTGGGAGGTATGCATGTCAATCATAAAACAGCTTCTACAACATCATGGAAAGTGAAATAATGTATTTTAACATTTTCCTCCTTGTTAGATAGACACTATGATACCGTTTCCATGTTCAAAGGGGGAAAATTAGGCTATTTCTGCTTGATCTGAATTTATTGCTATGAAAAAGTGCCTGGCAGTCAGGACCCACCTACCAGTGAATAGTAAGAGACAACCTGCACCTGTGGGATTAGGTGCAGCAGCAGGAAGTAAGAGTACTTGCAGTATATAATTAACAAGGATTTTTTAAATTTTTTTTTTCCCAAACAGCATGTTCATCTTGCCAGGTTAACTAGTGATTAACCCTAAAAAAGAATGTGCTGAAGCCTACACCCTTGTTTAAACTCATTCACTCGCCAGTGTATTCAGTTACTTGTGTAACCAGTGACAAAGTAACCCTATTTACAACTCCTAATTTCCTGGTATTTTATTTGATGTCTTTGTGTTTCCAGTTTCTCTATTCATCTCTTTGTCTGCTTCTCTTTCATTTTCAGATAGGCAAAACATCTTGTCTGCTGTTCTGAATAAAACAAACTTATAACAACTTTCTATCTATCATAAAAACTCCCACCTTTTTTCTTGGGGAAACTTTCAGACAATCTTTTTTTATACTTATCTGGATAATATACCAGGTTAAATTTTCTCCCAAAGATGTTCAGATAACTCATTAACTTTAGCAGATATTCTGCCAGAGATTCAGAGAAGACTTTTTTTATATTGAGTATAGATGTGGAGACTGGAATGCTTTAGTCTTTCCAATTAAATGCCCCCTGTGACAGTTATTTAAAATATATCTCAGTTTCTATTTGTTTATCTTCTAAGGTACATGAAATTTCTTAGTTGTTGTTTGTTTGTTTAATTCTGTATTAACTTGGGTTTTTTCTGGTGCTTAATAATTTAAAACAGATCAATAGAGGATCATGTAATCAGAGGTTTCCAAATAATATATAAACCCTATGAAAAAAAGAGTTAAAACATTCAGTATACAGCATTAAAGCTATTTTGATGCTTATAATAGCTTTTTTTTTTCTTCTTACACATTTGGAGAAAACAAATAAATTCAGTGCATGTAATATGAAGAGATAATGCAGTATTTGATATACTGTTGGTTCATTCAATGTTTAATGTGTACATTGCCCATGAGCCACGAGCAAAGATGGTTAACCTGCAATGATTTTGGTGAGGTTTAAAACAGAGTTATACTTTGGGGTACTGATAATCTGCCTTACCCAGACTTATTTCTACTGCAGTCAGATACTGTTTAAAAGGAAAATTAATTTTTTTTTTCCACAGCAGTTTCAAAGATAATTATCCTGCACACATTAAGAAGGATGAAGTGTTTTAAAGAACTGTAATTCTAATTGGTAAATGTCACCAGCTGTTGCAGTTACTCTTACTTGTGTATATTCTTTTAATGATTACACTCATGTGCCACAAGCTACATGAAAATATATTCACTAGGTGTGAAATTCCCATATGTCACAGCTTCAAGACTAGGTAAACATCTCAAAGATAAGGGAGAGTTAATGCTGACGGGAAATGTTACTTTTCTTGATTTGGCTATCTGCAAGATGAACATTTTTTATTGAACTTAGTAAAAGAAAAAATTCTATTAATTGGAGAACCACTAGGTTTTTGAATTCAGTGGAAGATTCATTAATACATTTCAATATCTTCAAGAACTATAATCAGCCTTTCATTTGCTGGATTATCTCCTTCACCCATCTCTGAAGATTTCAAAATATTTTTTCCATTATTCCTCCAAGTTAACTCTAGTCCAATTCCTGTAAATTGTGTATCAGGTTTTGGAAAGTACATATGGTTTCACTGCTGATTGTATTCTCTTGTGCCATTACAAGTGAGTATACTAAGGTAAAAGATGGAGTTTTCAGTTTTAAATGTGCTTCACTTTGTGATTTGTCTTAATATAAAAGTATTTCTATCACATTTTAGTGAAGGTACTTTTTTATGAAGAAAATCTATTGATTTCTGTCAATCAGGTTTTCCAACAGAAAAATGTGTTGTCTGTTGAAATCTTACATTTTTATTCTATGCTTAGGATTGAGGTGTGTAATATATACTGAGATGTAAATATCAGTGGTCCTGCTTTCCTCTTAAGAGTTTCATCTCAGCATATATAGGTGGGATAAGTTTTTGCAATGAGTTTCATTGCCTCAGGAATGACCAATCCAAATGTGCAGGAGATACTTCAGTTTTTCACTGTGAGTTTTGGAGAAGCTACGAGTGTTAAAGCTGGCCATCGTTCCATATTTAATGGTTACTTTTAAAAAGTGAAACTGCCATATATGCACATGTATAAATGAAAAAGAAAATCTTTTTATTTTGGAGCATATTCCTCTAAATATCTGTGGTAGATTCAGGATAAAATGAGTTGAACCTCATAATCCAGGAGGTTTCACTCACTGCAGCTTTGAGGAGAGAATGTTGTCATCCTATTACTGTAATAGGATGACAGCAGTTTCTGGACAAGTTTTAATATGGACATGCTGCACCTCTCCTTCCTTCTTGTGCTCAGACCTGTTCATATACATTACCAAATACTACATACAAGGTAATAAGAAATAAGGAAAATTTAAAGTTGAATATTCACTTGCCGACTAGAAAGGAAGTCTTAATGTAAAATTATATGTTAATATTTTAACTATATGAGCATGTTCATGCATACAGGCTTTTAACATAGGCTAAATATTTTACAATGTTGTTCATATCCTGTTTTCAGACAACAGTTTCTGAGAAATAGACATGTCTTGTGCTTGGGAATTCAGGGCATGGGTATAACTGCTTTTGTCCTCCTTCCCTAGAACTATTAATTATTCTGTATGGAGTCTTAGCAAAATCTGGATCCTTTATAAATGTTAAGGCCCCTGTTAAGGCTTGCAAAACTTAGCGTTCTTTTGCATGCCGGGAACATTATAAGCTATTATTTGGGAGTAATACTTCTACAAGCTTACTCACACAGAGGGCCTTTGCAGAAGACTTTCCAAAGTTCCTGTGTGCATTCTTGGTTCCTGTTAGAAAAAAATGAACTCCTTACCAGCTCTGCATACACTGCCAGTAAAGGGCAAGTTGCAAGCTGTTAGGAGTGTTAGTGTGGAACAACTTTTCATGACTACAGAGATCCAGAAGTCACAGCTGGATGGGAGAGAGCAGTTTCAGCCACCACTGTGCCTGTCCAGATGTAGTATCACATACACACAACATATCCTAGCCTGGCTCATGTTTGGGGTTGTGGTATAAAAATTATGCCTGCTCTGCTACTCATACAGAACGTACATTGGTACAAGAAAGGAAGAATTTTGGTCCTGCTCCTCCCCTAGCCATCCTCTGGGCTGACTGCACCAGTGCGACAGTTTACAAAATATAAGGGTACAGGACTACACTCAAAGTAGCTTTTTTATGCCGTTGCTCTCAGGGATGTGTTTGAACTTTGTTTGAATTGCAGTTAGTTGAAGCTAACCTCAAACACAAAATTCAGCTGTACTTTGGAAGTAAATTACAAGAAATCTTAGGCAATGAAAAAGGAACTGGATGCTTTTTTAAAGCATTTTCTGAATGTGATAGCAAGATTTGGATCTCCACACTCAGGCTGGAGTGGCTCTCTATGAAAGCCTCACTAACAAAAAAAGGGGAAGATGTCCAAGTTTGCCGTTGATGTTGCCAGAGCCAAGACTTCATTCAATTGCATATGGCAATTTAGATTTATGACTCAAAGCATCCATAAATTAAAATACATAGAACTGCATTGATAGTGAAACCTCCTGAACATGTTAAGTAACCAGAACTCACAGCAGATTTTGTTAATACAGTTTATACATTTGTGAACATCGTAACATTTGCTTTCATTATGTTTAACTTCTTCTGTGTCTCAGTTGTTGAGGGGTCTGTCTTTCCCTTCCCATTACTTTCTCCCCTCACTTTTTGTCTTCACAGAAACCAGGAATGGATCTAGCAGACACCTACATTATGTTTGTTCGGCAAAACCAGGATATCCTTCGAGAAAAGGTCAACGAGGAAATGTACATAGAGAAGTTATTTGATGTAAGTAACTACGCTTGCAAAGTTTTCTGGTATCGCTACTACATCAGAAGGGATAAGATGGACTTTGATGGTGTTCAACAAGCTGTTTATTCTTCTCTGTTGGTAATTTTTTCTTTTGCTCATTATTTACAAGCTTCAGCTGTCAAGGGTGGCCTTTCTTTAAATTCTGCATGAAACTTAAGTGCTAGGAAGCAGAAATAAAATTGGTAGAAGATTACTATTTGAAATAGTAATTTTTCCATTGTGAAATTATATTCCATCTTTTGATTTTGAATTTGTTAATGGAGAGAATTAAATTGGTGTGGTTTGTGAATTCCATTGCAGACCTAATTTCCCTAAATTAAGAGCTTTTGCATATCACTGCCTCCTTGTGTGCAGAAAGAGTATACAGATGCCAGGTACATCTGTGGGTTAGACTGCTACTTCTGTGGAATGACTTTTAGAATTTTGTTTTATGGTTTTCCAGTTTAGGACTTACAATTTCTTAAAATTGACTTTTATAATCATTTATTGAATTTTCAAACTCATTTTCAAAATTCTAATCTGACTTGCTGCAAGTTCAGAGTGATCCTCATCCTCAAGGTGCACGCAATAATTTCCCTCAGCTTTGATAATGACCTCTTCAGCCTTCTTCCATTCATTCCTTTGCCCTGATTCCTCATCTTTTTGTTAGAAATGATCACATTTCAGTTCACTCAAGTTCTGACCACTAATTTATGTCTAGTATGTCCTTTTCTTAATTACCTGAAGGAGAAGCTGTAGGCAGCTGAAATTGTACCTTCTGTATAAATTAAAAACTCTACATGTGTAAAATAGATTTTAAATAAAAGTTATTTAATGATAAGCTCGGATCAGTTTACATGACAATTATCTCAGTCACAATTATATAGGAATTTGAACAGGGAAAGAATTCATCTCTGGCACTGTGAAATGGAATTTATTACAAAGCTAATTGTGGAATGTAATATAGACTTTGAAATGTATTTATTTGTGTTATCTCCTAAGTATTTTAGAAAGCTTTGCTGGCAGTTTCATTTAATTATGCAAGTTACAGCAAATGTTTTCATAACAGCAATTCACAGCCTTTACTGTGACACTACAGTTGTGGCAGTCACAGAAGGTCCCATAACATAGACTCTCAGCCATGGTATGTCATGTCAGTGTTTGTTGTTTGTTAGACTGGGTGGTCAAAATAAGACTTAACTCTCAGATTTTATATTTCCAGACACTCCCAGGCATCTTTACAAAAAAAAAGTATCATCTGTTTTAATAAGCTAAGTGCTAATATGTGTGAAAAGAATGATTTTATAAAAGCTTTGATGCCCTGCAGGGGTAGAAAAATTATCATCCATCCAGCTGGCACCTTCACAAAGTACTAAAACCGTATTAGCAACTTCTGCTTCAGTTTGCTTTTGCAATGAATCTGCAAGCATATGTTTCATTTTCAAGTTTCTATTTTTTTGTTTTTCTTTGGGGTTATTTTTGCTTATGTTGTCATTTTCTGAATGCTAATGGAATTACCTGCCTAAGGCCAAGTCTAACTCTTACTGGAGAGACCACGTTGACTTTTTTGGTGTAGTGCGATGGGACTGAGTCTCAGACTCTGTCCACGTGGGGCACTGGCCAGGGCCTGGGCACAGGCCTGAGAACTGTCAAGGGATCCTGCGCACCATTAAGTCACCAGCACCGTTCCTGGCATGATTTTGGCTTACCACTGGCACCAGGACAGGGCTTCAGCAGGGCTGGGTTAACATGGGTTAATGACCTCTTCTGAATTTCATTTCAGTAGTTAAGCTTTTCAGCGCAAGAAAACATCTCCTGTATAGATGGAAGTTCTGATCTGAAGCACTTGCCTTTGAGTTTGCAAACCCATTTCTGTCCCCTTTTACTCAGCAGTGTACATTGTATGCTGCTGTGACCAATGCTTGTATCTGTAAGAAAAGAAAAAGATGTACATGATTTGTATTTTGTGTATCAAATATCTGTTTGTGTCTTTATTTTTTTTTCTACGTGGTGGTATCACATTTCTACGTAACATCACAATGGGAGATATAACTGATCGGACAGATGCAGATAAAAGCATTAACAAATATGGAAGCTCGTAGCATGCAGAAATTTAAAACAAGGTCATCTCACTCTGTTAATTCACCTTTCCTGACATTAATTCAGATTTAGAGCATTATGACTGAGCAATATTTTGCACATGATTTTTGGAAGGGTTTTTAAAAATTATTGCTTTAAGAAAACCTAGGTACTCTTTTTATAAATTCAAATCTATCAAGTTATATTTCAATAGAATGAATAAAATATATTCACATTTTTATGCAAATATACTTGAAGCCATTGGACTGGCTAGAGTTGTAGATCACAGTTGCTTTCCTCTTAAAACACACTCAATTAGTCAGCTAACTAATCATCAGCCAAGTGAGAGACAAAAAAGTACACTTCCCTGGGCTTCAGCCAGGGAAACACCTCATCCAGAATAACAAAAAACCTGACTGTTCTGTGTGATAGAGGTCTTAATTATAAATATAGACAAGATCAGGCCTCAGACACTCTTTTAACCCCCCAAAAATGTATAATTACAAACTATTTTTGCACAGATTTCACTGACTTGATCCAGGGCTGCTGTATGCTAACAGCCATTACAGTGACCATGCGAACAGCATGTCTATCACACGAAGTTATGTACATAACAAAGATCATGTAAATTTTATAAAAGCTTAGCACTGATACAAGTACAAATGCCTGCCAGTGAGTCACAATATGTTAAGGCTAGGAGCTGTAAAATTGTTATTCTACCTGAGAAGTCTCAAACTGGAGAGAGGACAAAAAAATATGTGGTGTTTTATGGTGGTGCTTGGTAAGCCTGGAAAAGCAGTGCCGTGCTGTACAAAATATGCAAATAAGGAGAATGGAATTTAAGCTTGTGATATGAATGCTTAAATATGAAAGAGGTTCAAATCTCCAGTGACTTTGAAAAAAGACTGGGCTGGTAGTTTCTTCTACACCATTTTTAAACCATTTAAGTCTTGTGCTTCAGTACATCTGATGATCACGCAGCAGAACCAAGGTGGAATTTTTTTTCTTTCATTTCCTCTGGAAAACTCAGCTTCTGGATACATTTCCTTACTACCTCCTCCAGAAGGGCTATAGACAGCAGGCACAGCAATAAGTCCAGGTGCTCCTGGTAGCATTAGTCTGTCCCAGGTCAGTGTGCTGCCTTCTTGTTCTCAAAACTGCTCAGCAGGTTTGAAGTCACAAAGATTTTTCACTTGGTCAGTTTATCAGAGACATGGGAATTTTTGCCCTCCTTTGCTGTATGGGACATAGTCTTCTTCCTAAAATCAGCTGGGCATTTTGCTTGTCAAATTCCTTCTGTCACAGGGACTCAGGACATTTCTCTCCTACTCTCATGCAGTAACAGCTTATAGCTGAGGGCACAGGGGGGGTGGAAAGTAGTGTTTGTTTGTTTTTAACATCACATTTCTTAAAGAGCACTTGAAATGTGTGTAATCTATTGCACATGATTAAGATCTACAATAGCTCTGGGTTAATGTTTTAGAAACAGTATATTACTTTAATTTTTTTTTTGTAAATAATTTAAAAAATACTTGTTTTCAGAAAAGACAGTAAATCAAGTTGGTCAATGAAAAAATTAAATATTTAGAATATAATTACACAAACCTAGACTAAACAGAAAATATTACTAATTATTATTAACGCCTCTCTTATTTATAAAGATAATCTGTTAAATGGATGATGCAAGAGCATCTGTGTAGCCTATCAAAAAACAATGCTGTGTACCTGATAAAAAAGTTATGAGCTTTTAAAAATATCCAACTATGAAATTCCCTTGGGATCTGGTTTTACCTTCTCAAAATTAATAGGTGTTTTACCATTAACTTTAATAAATGCAGTGCTGTATCCATAAACATGCCAGGTTATTCCCATTGACTAAACTTAGATTCATGTTTCTACTAGAATTTTCAAGATGGGCCTAATAAATCTTGAACTCCTGAGCATTTTAATATACATTAGACTTTTAAATTAAAAACTGTTTCCTTTAAACGAAATTCGATTTTGTTGACAAACCTCTTGGGAAAGCATTTTTTTAATTTCACATACAGCTCTGTTAAAACATCGATGCAATACTTACTTTCTGTAGTATTGTGTAGTTCCTAAGTGCCTCCTGGGTAGGTTTTCACTTTCTTGTACCTGTGAATTGCACATGAAGTATGGATATTCCTGTTTGAACACAGAAAAAAATCATTCCAGACATTTTTACTTCAGATTCCTTCTTGGTGTATTTGCCCTTGAGAGCATTATCTAACAGGTTATATTTGAGTCTGTTGTGGAAAACTTACCGTGTTAACAGATAATATGGTTCCAGTTTTATTAAGACGATATATGCAATGAAATCTTTATGCAATAAGTGATTGCTGCTCTGAGAAATAAAGAATGGTTTCAGACAACAGCTTTAACACATCAGTGTTCAGCCATTGATACAACTGAAAGGGTTTCCAATTTTTTTAGGATCTAATTTCTGAGAAACCTCTTCCCAAGTGTACCATAAACACATAAAATAGTCAGAGTGCACATCCTGAAAAGGTCAGCACTGGCAAAGAGGTGCCCTTAGTTATCTTGTACGAGATGGCACCTCTGAGCAGGTGTTGGCTTTGGCCCTGGTTGCTCATCTCCTCTTGTGGTGTGATGCAGTATTCCTGTTGACTTTGCAGGGACTGCCCATGTGGGAGAACTTCCTGGAGGCTGTGGCCTCGTGCATGGTAACAATTCAACAAGCTGTGTCAGAGATGCAAATGGCAGGGAGTTCATACAACTGTCTTTGGAGTTCAGAAAGACTGAACGTCTTAATGAGCAGTTTAAAAGCTTAAGCACTCCAGATTTACATAGCTGGTTTTGGCTTTTGTATTTCAAAGGTTCAGTTCTAATGTGATATTCTTTTTCTGTTGAAATACTGCTTGTATTTTGTCTGGAATGTTTATTAAATGCTAGTGGTGTTCCCATATTCCAACCATTATTTTCATTTTCCATTAGTAGCAGGGATAGACAATTCAAATTCAATGATGTACTTGAGATAATTTGAGGTCTTAATTATTCTTCAAAGATTATTATGTCATGTACTCTGCTCTATGGCTAAATGGAGCTATGAAGTAATAATTGGACTAATTTCTGTTTGCCATCATATCTACAACTATATATTTAGTAAATGCTTTATTTAATTGTCTAATTCCTAAAGGTTTTCTGACCTATTACCAAAAAAAGTGTTTCAAATGTGCAAATCATGGTGTTACGCAGCCAAGAGGAACACTTAATGTAAATTGAGTTTTCAGTAGTACCAACTCCTTGTGCTGCTTATGTCTACTTCAAAAGCACCATTTTTGTAGTATCTAGTATTCAACAATGTTTTTCTAGAAAACTTCAATTGTGATTTTTTTTCCTTATTCTCAAATTACTTCCTGTCATGCTAATTTTAATAAGTAATCTTCACTTTTGTTGTTATGTAATTATTTGCAAGTGTGTGATTTGACAAAAGGTCTACTTGGTTAAAGGCCACATTTGAATCAAAAGCTGTGTTTGTATTAACCTCTGAGAAACATGAGAGGACCGTGCCTAATTACTTTAAAAAATACTCAACAAAAATGGATTGTAGCTTGTTGATCTTCTTATTTCTTTGATAACTCAGAGTAATCTTCAAGAAATATGTGGGCTTCTTTCTCAGATTCTTGAAATTTGATCACAGTGCAAAATTGTCCTTTGGCGCAAACCCAGAAATACACATCTTTGCATGATGCACCTGGACATATGTGGCAGGTCTGGTAGAATCAGCTAATTAACAACACAGGCTTAAACAGGCACCTCATCTGGCAGTGTAGTTAGTTGCCTGATGGTGCTCAGCAGGATTTGGTAGTGCTTTTTATTTTTCTATCCTAATGGTCTGCTGCCCACCTAATTTTGCCTTATTGTCAGCCACTACTTACCGCAGCTTGAGGCCCTCCCAGGAGGCTAAATTATTATCAAAGGATTAGGGAGATGTAGCCTTGCAGCTCTGACATTTCTGATTACTTGTCTATGCCAGAACAGTAATTAGCTGTGACTAATTAAGAAAAATGTTCCTGCCATAGAAAACCATTTAAAAGAACTGAGAAGTAGAAAAGCAATTGAAAAGCTGAGCAGTGCTCAGATTTGCCGATGCTCTTTAGATTTTCACCAAAGTCTTAACTCATCTTTAATTACGTCTCTTATTTTATAGGGAAAATAGAAAGCTCATGATATGAGAACCACTCTGCAGTCGTCTCATGATCTAACAGAATTTTTTGTAATTTTGAAACAGTTGTTTCTTTTTTGGTAAAAGAATTTTAAAGAAGACTGCAGGCAGTGTCACTGAAAAAGTGAATTATATTGACATGCTCAAATACAGGAAACTCTTCTGCAAGGTGGAAGCAACATCTTGCAAATTTACTGTTCAAAGTCTTTTTAAAGTTCACTAAATTGTTCCTGATGTTTTCAAATAGACTTGCCTCATTTTTCAAGGTAGCAATCTCTATAAAAGAAAAATAGTTCATTTGAAATCTGAAGAGTGTAACCTCTATCTGATTTCATATAGTGTAGAAGTTTTCTTTGATATTTTTTTTGCTGGATTATGCTGAGAAAAAGAGTGCCCACTCTTGGAGGGTGCTGATTATGACTGCAGCATAGCTCACTACTGCTGAAATCAATAGGACCACAACACACTTAAAGTAAAGCGTGTGCTTCAGAGTTTGCTGCTTCAGGATCAGAATATCCAGCACTTTGTAAGCTGTTTTATACTGTAGCTGATAATGTTTTCTCTGGAGAAACACAATGGCATAACACAATGACTGTATTTTATATGGTTTTGATATGATACATTTCATATCTTCATTTTTTTATGCCGTTTTTGGTTCCTGAATTTCCATTTTGTTTTTGTTGTGTTTGGTGCACACAACCCAAAAAGATATAAAAATTATTTTCTCAAGACATTAAATATCCCATAGTCCAGTCTTCATTTAATATTCATAAAATGGATGTCTGACACCTTTTTCACACCAATTCAATCATATTACTTAAATTTTTCCAACAGGGGAGTAAGAAACTATGAAATAGATATTCTGATATCTTGCTGAAAGTGCTCTCTGGATATAAAAAGGGAAATATAAGATTATTTTAGGGCACTAAAACTCATAGCCTGATACTCAGAATTCCTTATACTGTCGTACCCCCTAATTTCCCTGACTGGTGTGAGAAGCTCACTTTTTGGAAAGAAAAAAAAGAACAATGTATAAATTGCTCTTAAAAAGAAATTTTGAATGGGTGTTACGAGTCACAAGAGGAAAAATGGGGAGGAAAAAAATGCCAGACTTAATATTTTAAAGCCCATCTGATTTTTTTTCCCCTGAGGGAATTTTTTCAATCAAATAGAACTACAAGAGATTTTTGCTTGTTTGTTTGGGGAGGGTCTATAATATTAGGAGCTTCCAGTACAGTTTCCTCATATGCATTTCTGGTATATACTGTTTATTCATTTATTAACTTAGTTAAATGCATCTATCCATCACTCACAATATCCATTCACTAAACCAATAACAATTCTATCTAATAAAAGAGAACTCCGTCCAACATCCAGGAACAATTTAGTCCTTTAGCCTTTTCATCCTGCTAAGCATAAAGTAGCAGCATCTCATTCCAGGCACTGCACTTTTTCTTCTTATCTAGATGGCTTGAAATCTGTCTAGCAACTTAATAGAATCAATTGAGCATGGACAACTTTAAAAATATAAAATAGCACTGAAACTTTAGATGAGTCTGTCAGTAAGTGTTAACTGTGGCTGCAGCTTTCACATTCTACACAGTCAAGAGAAATCAATAAGGATTGTACCATTTATATTGTCTTACCTAATGTTTGTTCACCATGAAGTGCCAGGCACAAGCACCATCTAGGGAATATTGATTTCTTGATGTACTGTAATTCACACACATATAAACAGTAGGAGAACCTTGTGGCTTCTCAAACCTTACTTGCAGGTTTAATGTTTATACTTGTATTTCATTTGGGTCAAGCTTAGCTGAAAAAAAGGAAAATAAAACTCTGATAAGTGTTCACAAATAGACACACAACTACATTGCTGATCATATTACAAGAAAAATAGTGCCAGAAACCATAAGAATAATCTAGTTTTACTAAAATGAGTCAAGCATAACAGAAACAGGTTGCTATGTTGCAAGTCAGAATAGGTAAAGATGCTGCAGAGTGCTCTGACACAGATTTGTCAGTGGAAAGAGTTTCTTCACCTATTTGATCATGGGAAACTGAAGCTTTAGTGCCGATTTAAATGTGCAGAAGTGTTGAACTATGTAGAGATTATTTCCTTTAAACAATTTTCAGGTGTTTTACTGTATACTTTTTTAATTTACATTGCATTGACTTTCTTTTGCATTATAGTGCACTTAAAGAGCAAGGAAAAAAAAGTAAAAATAATGCACCGAGAAATCATCTCAGAAAAACCCCCCAACACAGCTGTAAAATTTACATAGCTGAAAGAGTATTCACAGGCAACAGGGTCAAGGATGGAAAGGAGCAAACCAGGCACCTGCCCAGTCCAAGGACATTTCATCCAAAGAGGAAGGGGAGGAGAGAAGCAAGAGGGAGGCAGGAGACTGGACCTCTGCTCCACATTAGGGCAGCTTCAGTATAGTGCCCAATAAATGTGGTGTAAGAGAGGAGTCGCTCCGGCAGTGTGCACCTCCCTGTGAGCTTCACATCCAGCCCCGTCACATGGCCCTGCAGTAACATAAAGAGTAAATGGATGAGTCAAGATTGATGACGTGGAAAGAAATGAGCTGCCTGTAAATATTCACTCAGAACTCAGGATGGTTTAAATACTGTAATAAAAATATGTACTTGGCCTCACTCCACAGGGAGCGGGGAGTCTAAGTAGAAGGTTCTAGGATGAAAACTACTAAAGTGAGTGTAAAAGCTGCAGCACAGATGCTGACCCAATTTCAGCCTATCTCCCTTTTGGTACTGAGATGAAGAATACTCTTACTTCAAGGGAGCGATGCAGCTAACAGGAAGTCTCCTCCTGTAGTCCCTTTGATGATATCTCACTCCAGGGAGTGGGAACTCTCCAGGCAGTCCTGGATGAGTGGGCAAAAGCAGAGATGGGTGTCTTGATTACATACCTTACAGGCAGGGTGAACCCAGACCTTTAACCTTACTGAGGACCACAAAGATGATACAAGGGCTGGAGCACTTCTCCTGTGAAGACAGGCTGGGAGAGGTGGGGTTGTTCAGCCTGGAGAAGAGAAGGCTCCAGGGAGACCTTAGAGTAGCCTTCCAGTATCGTAAGGGGGCTTATAAAAGGGAGGGAGAGGGACTTTTTATTATGGATATGTAGTGACACGACAAGGGACAATGGTTTTAAATGCAAAGAGCACAGGTTTAGATTAGATGTTAGAAAGAACGTACTTACTCAGAGGGTAGTGAGGCACTGGAACAAGTTGCCCAGAGAGGTTGGAGATGCCCCATCCCTGAAAGTGTTGGAGGTCAGGTTGGATGGGACGTTGAGCAACCTGGTCTGGTGGGTGGCATCCCTGCCCACCACAGGGTAGGAGGATTGGAACTGGATGATATTTAATGTCCCTTCCAACTCAAACCATTCTATGATTCTATAACATTAGGCGTGCACTTAGGAAGACTGCTTAGCATTTGTACAGCTAAGTACATTGGTAGGGCTTTTAACTAACTAGAGCCTGATAGCAAGAGGCAAGTGTTATAATGAGTAACAACTTGGTCATTTTGCTTTATGTTAATTTGTTTATTTTGAGGATCCAAGGTGACTTCCATTTCAGGGTCACTCAAGTGATGTTCACCATTCTGTGCCTTGGAGGATGTTTGTGGATATACCCAAATTGCAACCCAACACACAGTGTAGCTAGACTGACACTGTTTGCTCCACAGAGTTTTAGCACCAGAATGACCTATGGAAGTTTTGTTCACAGATGCAGTGCATATCCAGACTGAAGCAGAGAAACTGTTTATACTGTTAGTCTCTCGCAGTCATGAGCATCATGTTAGTACCTACTGCTAAAAATCAGAACAGTAACATTACATATGTCCAGATATGGAAGGAAGTTACGTGTGTCTAATTTTGCAAACTTCCAGTTTCCCAGCTTATCTGCCATATGGGAAGAAGCCAGAAAAAAATGAAGGTCACAAACATTATACAGTAGCATAAATATTGTGAATTGCTATTTAACAACCAATATGCAATTCAGGGGAAGATGAGTACTGTATATTTTGCATTAAAAGTGTATATTTATTTGTAAATTGGCAGCAGTTCCAGAGCAGCTAGCCATCTTCTAATTAGAAGCCAAAAATACAAAAAAAATTACTTTCCTTCTAAGGGATAAGCTTTTCATATGTTAGATATTCTTTGTTATTTCAGAACTATATCCTTTTTGATCAGGATGGGTCAAAGATGCTTAGTATCCTTTTAAACGAGCCAGGGTTTTTCTTTTCTTCTTGTTATTGATTTATGAAAACTAATTTTGTTTCCTTGTATCACCAAAATATCCCATCCAACAACTGTTCACTTGTTTGTCATCATAAGTCTTTCTGAACAAGGTTTTTCTGTCAAGGTTTGGGTTCCTTTTTCTGTTGAGCTCCTTTCCCTTTTCCCCTGATTGCTTTGGGAGTGGCAGTGGGAATCCTTCATTCAAATAGGCAGAAAAGAGACTGACTAGAGATTGAAGTATTTGTTCTTAAGAAAAACAAAATGCTTTCTGAACTTCCTGGAAGGTTGGAGTAATGGCACAAAAAAAAAGGAAAGGCAGAAGAAAGCCAAAGTAAGTATCCCGCTAGAAGAAAGAAAAACTTTCTTCCTTGTCCAAGAAGAGTGCAAGAGACAAGTTCTTAAATCTGCTATAATGATTTAAAAAAAAACAGCCTGGGGGGCTGGAGTGTGGGGAGGGCAGGAAAAAATAAAAGAAGGCGGGGGGTGATGTACCCAAACAGAGATTGTAATTTCAAATTACTAAACTAAACAAATCTTGGTCCTGTTCCCTGTATCAGAAGAAGTATAAGTGTTGAAGCATACGGTGCTGTCTGATTGCTTTCTCACCTCTCCTTTCCTGATACATATACCTGTAATTTAGGCTATCAATATTTTTGCGCATTCCTAAGACAAAGTTCAAAACTTGGCTTAGCATTCCAGGCTCAGAGGAGGAAGTAAAACACAGAAGCTGGATGAAAGCTTGAGATGTTTCCAGGAAGATGCCTAGATAAATGGTGCCAAGCATTAGGAGTGTAAGACACTGGTTAGGTGAAAGAGGAATGTGTCAGAGGCTCTGTGCAAAGCAGGAGCTCATGAGGCAACACAGGAGTATTACAGCAGAAATAAGTGACACAGCAATGGGAGGGCTTCTGGACAAGTCCTTGAATGAAATTGTAGGAAGGGACTGTAGCAAAATGGGGAGTAGAGATAGAGTTTTTGCATTTGACACAATATTGATTTAGGCATTTGCATTTTCCAGATCAAGGGCTTTTAAATATCTGGGTTTTTTTTTTTAAATACAGAGAAAAAGCTTCATTTGTTTGTCCTGCCTGCTAGTCCCGTGGTTCCAACAAGGCTAACTCCGTGGATTTTCCACTCACACTTAGTTTAATCTTAATTTCTTTCAATTTATCTTAAATAGAAGTTCCTAGGGGGGGAAAAAAGGTGCAAAATGAATAAATGTGGCAGCATCATGATGACCTCCACAAACCAATAATATTGTCCTTTGTGAACATTTGCTTTTAAGCAAAAGTAAGCTTCCCAAGCTTTCCAGGTCTGACATCTGCCTACTAAAGGATTTGTATTATTACTGGATAGATGCTGAAGTATACTAAAGTACAGTTTCAGCTTTAATAGTTGTATTGATTGTATTTTTATGTTTTAAATAACAGTAAAAGTAAGCTGTCCTGTGGAAATATACATTAAGTGAATGTGTAGGTGAAGCAGTGCTTGATCAGTGCCCATTAAAAGGAGTTACAATTCTGTCTCAGCACAGTTACCGTGTCAGCTTTCCCCCATAGTGCCTTTGCTATAAAATTCATGCCACATAATTTTTTTTTTCTCCAGTCATAGATGTGCATTGAATCAAAAGGTGGAGAAATGTTTTTGGTTTTTTTTCATGTTTCAGAGAAATAATACAAACTTCTTTGGTGTCTTAAACAGAAAGACTGGTCGTACCAAAAAAAAAAAACCAACCCAAAAAACAAACAAATGAAACTAACAGCCAGCAGCATTAGAGTAACTGTAAGAGTAACTGGGCTACAAGTGTACTAGAAAATTTTGTTGTATCTGGAGATGATGTAATTTTTACTTCTGCAGTCAGAGGCCAGCTAACTGACCATTTCTGCCAGCTGTCTCTTATTGGTACTACTGTAGAAGAACATCTCACTAACATAGAAATCTCTGTTGATTGAGAACAATAAAGATAAAACTCACAGACACACAAAAAAAAAATAGAAAATCACCTTCGCATGGACTTCCCATGAAGGCAAAATTCTGGATTTTGGTGAGAATATTTTTTCAGGGCTAGCACTGTCAACTTGGGTTCTCAGAGAGTCAAACCTAGCTCAGCATTTCATGTTGTGGCACTGTGAAGCCAGGTATAATGAGAAACCACATCCTTGTGGGGCTGGATAATGTATAGCAGAATGGCAGTGGCTGTCACTGGAAAGCCATGTGGAGCTGACACGGGGATGGGAAAGCTCTTACATGAAATCTTTCTCTTCTCTCAGGTTTCCCGGCTTCTGTTCTTTGATTTTCCTGGTCACTGACAGAGTTTTTATCCTTGGAAATGTGACTGGAAGTGCCTCACAGACTGGTGCACATCTATGACCAGTGCAATCCCAAAAAGAAAAGGGGAGATAATTAGTTCCTCCCAGGAAATTGGTGGGAGGCAGTACCTCACTAGTCAGCAAGTTCTGGTCTCCCTCCATTAGAAGAAATTGATATTTTAAACAGTTCATAAATTATACATGTCAGGAATCAGAGTTGATAGGCTGGGGAGAGAGAACAAAATTCCTACCTTTTGATACACTGAATTTTCTGTCTACCTATACTTACTTACTTCGTTCTTCAAAGGTTTCTCAGGCTTTCTTAATCAAAAGGCTACCTAAGCCTGAGGGAAAACCACAAATGCCTTTTGCAAAGTTGCTTCCTTGTTGCTTTAGCTTTTGCAACTAAATATTTTTCATTTTGGAAAATATAAAAAGGTATTTTGAATGTTAATTACATCTTCTTACTTCATTTCCTGTTTTGGTATTCCTGTGTATACATACCTTCTGATGTATTATGGTGGCCCACAGGCTGGAAAATCCTTCCCCAAGTTGGAAGGGGAGGGAGGGACACTTTCAGAGTTGCCAAGGCTTTCCAGCTTTCAGAAGAGTGTGTGATCTCACCATTGCTCAGGTAAAAATCCTAATTTAAGTGCATGGTGTCTGTAGCTAAACTTGGAAATACATCTCTACCTTCTAAACCTCAGAGTATTTTCAAAAACACTACAAATTCTATTTGGGTCCCTCATTACCTTTAACACTCAACAAAGTAAGTCAGTATGACTATTCATATTTTACAAAAAGGGTAATAAATTATGAAACCTAAATCAGGACCCTTTTTCAGCTTTTGCTCTTTGTGTTTTTAAGGAATAACTTATTTATTTTTTCACCATTTAACATTTTTTTAAGTGTCCTAAAGTTCCTTGGTATGCTACTAGTGCTCTCTATCATAAACTTAAAACAGTATAATATATTGCACTGCTCTTTAATAAAAACTAGGCATTGTAGCCCTTAAATTTTAACATGCTCATGTTATGTCTTACTTTAGCTCATTATTATTTTCTCATTTTACCTTGTGCTGCATTTCGTGTACAATGTCTTCAGTGAGAAATATACTTTTTATTACTATTTCTGGTAGGGCAAGTAAAACTGAAGGAAGTAGAAACATCCAGTTGTTGTCTGAGTGACTAAATTCCTGATCAATAGTGCAATAAAGGCTTCCGCAGGAACATAAAATGCAGTTCCTAGAAAAGCTGTTCCCCCTGCCATACTCAGCAAAGAAAGCATTATGACGATGCCCATTTATCAAGAGCAGTCAAGGTATAGAAACTCAACGGGGTCTTGTATCTTAGGCGTTAGGGATACCAGCCCTAGAAGGACTAAACCATTGTGTATTGCTATGTATTGAGCCTCCTTCCAGGTGGCAAACAGCTGCACCTTTTTATAAAACTTCAAAAATAAATTTGAAGTGCTTGCTTTCAGCCGATAAGTGTTATATTTAATTGAACCATTCTGCGAATGTTATAGCTCAGGCACCCAGAAAGATGGTGAATATTTAATATATTTGTTTTGTATTTCCACCGGTCAGCAGAATAATGAAATTCCTTAACTACTTCTCTTTAACTTGCCCGAAGAAAGCACGGTATGTTGCTAAATCGCTTTTCACTAGCCCTGCCGAGAAACAACTTTAATCCTTGTTAGAAAATTGCAGAGTCTGGGCCTGACAAAGAGCTCATGCCTGGCGCATTGTGAGCGCTGGGAGCGGGGCGAGGGGAGCCCTTTACAGCTGCGTGCCTCCAGCCCGCCTGAGCTGGACTATTTAGGCGAGAAGGTTTGTCAATTCCTTCTGACAATGGAACGAGTTTTTCAGTGCCTGTAGCTGCGCCGAGCCCCGTTGGGGATCAATGCTGGCCATTCAAGCTGCACCCTCTTTCATTGCTTTGGTTTGTTAATTTAAGACTAAAGGTCTGCTGAGGGGGTTTAGGGTGTTTAAGAAAGCTGATGAACTGTTTAAGAAATCTGATGAACTGAGAGCGTTTATAGCCCTGGCGTGGCAACTACTGGCACTGAGGGAGCTGTGTCCTTGTTGACCCTCTTGTTATTAAAAATGCACAAGTGCTGCGCTTCTCAATATTTCAACACTCTTTCATTGTCAATACCACCTTCTGAGCCCTTCAGCTTGTTGCTTGCTCTAAAGATCTTCTTAGATTGGGTTTGAAAACTTCACCTTAAACACTAGATTAGACTGATGTTCTGTTTTCCGTGCTCCTGTTGATTTGTTGAACCTTCCCAGGGCTGGAAAGCAAGTAGCAGCTTGATGGGGAGATGGGCTGCTAATATGATTTACCAGTGTACAGTCATGCACAATAAGTGTGAATAAATACAAGGGTCTCACAGAGTCAACCCTAGCCTTTCCTTTTCTCTTATTTTTTACTTTGACAGAGGTATCTCAGGAAAATGAAGTGAGTAATGCATGCCCTTACAGGAGCTGGATGGGCTATGAATAAGGAGAGAAGAGGAAATCTCGAGGCAAACATTTTTGTTAAAGTGGTTGGCTGCTGTTATTTGCTGATTTGGAAAAAATATATAATAAGCAGTTACTGCTTTACTCTTGCATAGATAACGGCAAAGAATGTGGCAGTAGTACCATATAATGAACATCGGCAAGAGATGCATTGTCCTTTCAGTACTATGGTTACTAAAGGGAAAGTTACTTTTTCTTAAAACCAGTTAGAAGCAATTGGTTGTTGTTGTTTTTGTTGTTGTTTTAACTGGGTAATCTCAGGACAATTATCTAATCACTGAAGTTTTGGGGTTTGCAATAGATTCCCATCAGCCACAGTAGATCCATCCCTGCCTCTGTAACATGCTCATGGTTGTCAAAACATGTGGCCTTGGATTCTCTGAAAGGAATTTTCAGTGCTGTGCTTTTTACAGACTCAGGAAGACGTTATAGGGAAAATATTTATTTTCTTGTTATGAAGTCCAGCAGATTTATGTTTGTACAGCTTCAGCCTATACTAAATCCTCAAAACTAGTGGATATAAGAGCAATCCTTAACAAGAATCCTACCCACAAGTACCTCTGAGAGGATTCTAAAAAGATACTGGATGTCATTTTCATTAAAAATACTGTGACAATTAAAAATAAAAATGCTTTTTTTTCTAGTAAAATAGCAGTTATATTTTTTCTGAACAAGGTATGTTGACAGAAGAGCAAGTACTGTAGTATCATTTCACAATCACCAAATTAAACATTTGTACTGAAAGTTTAATGCATCAAAGCTAGTCAGGAAAACATATTATATTGCTTTCATTCATTAAGTTGAGTAGAAAATTAATTTCCTCCAATGTCTTAGCTTTGTTTTCAGTGCATGTAAGAATATCACAGGTGTGCAGGGAGAATCGAAGTTTTACTGCATCTATCCCAAATAAGTTACCTGGCTGGGGTTTAAAACACATTTTGCCAGAAAACTGGAACAGTCTACTGTCAGTAATCTGTCACTGTTCAGTTATGTTGCATGGGAAAATCAGTCTCAGAATTTTCAATCCTGTCTGCAGTTTGTTTGTCTGAGCAAGTTTGATCCCGTTCTGCTTTCTACTTGATACAAACAAAGTACATCATGGATGCATTACTGGATTTCTCTTATGGAAGAATATCAGTTTTTAAACAGTAGTCTGAGTGATAATATAGTTTTTCAGCTTATCTTACTGCAATTGGGTAGAATGTTTGATGTAGGAATTTTTACATTTATTTAGATCAACAGAGTTCCCCAATTAATAAGCAGAATTGTATTTTATTTTCTAGACATCTGTATACATACAACACCTGTCATACAGTTTACAGCTACCACTTAGTAATAACTCTGTCACATTAAAAATATTTTGCAGGTACTTACAAAGGCAATCAATACCAGCATGCATGTTTTGGATTAAATAATGTGAATAGGATAAGAATGTCATTCAGTGATTTAAAAAACAGTATTTTATGGATATCTAATCAGTCCCCCATTTTAGTGAATAAATTAAACTACTTTTATGAAATATGTAGCTATCTGCCTTTTTTGTGGTGCATTTTTTCACTTCTTTAAAATAGTAAATTAATAGGAGAAACTCTAAAAAAGTAAAATTTATTTCTTTCAAGTGATTTATAATTAAAATACAATTTAACACATTCAAAAAAATAAACAGAAGAATTAATTGAAATGTTAATTTCAAACATCTTAAAACCGATAGTTATAATGTGATGAGACTGTTATCTGTAAGGAAAAGGTATTTGTAGTTATTTACTGTGTGTCTTTCAAGCTTTTTACAGAGAGCTTACATTTTGATGGAAGAATTCTATTTCTTTCTTTTGTTACATCCAGTTGCAAGTAATTTGTCTTCATATTTTCAGTATATATTTTATTTTATTTTATTTATTAATGTGGAGGTGGCTAATGAGACGTTTGATACTTCCTTTGAATTACTTTCACAAAATATACCTTGCCTAACATGCAGCATTTTAAAATATGCACATGATTTCCTCTCTTTGCAGATCTCTGTATTTTGTAAAGATACGGAAATTATATTAGAAAATAATTTAAGCCTCTTTCCTGTGGGAAAAGAGACTAGAAACAGAGCTGTGACACAAACTCTTTTAATCTCTCACAGTTAAAATGAAAAAAAAAAATCCCTTCCTTTTTAGGGTTTGACTAAATGACATCTGGTTGTCATTTTACAGGAGGGGGAAGAAAAATGCTGCAACTATATTTAGCAAAATCTCTTCTAATCCAGTTAATGTGAGAGAACTATTACAGTAGCTATTTGGAACTGAACATTTTTTTACAGTAACATAGACACCAACAGCAGAGAGCTTATTCTTAACCCATCCATTTGTGAAGTGTTGAGTGAAAACATACCCCTGCCTAAGACATAAAAAGGAAATAAGGTAGGCTGTAATTATAATTAGTAATTAATGTAAATCAAAACCTTAATATGATTATTTTGGGAAGGGTGGCGTGGTGTTTTGATCATACTTAAATACAGTTTCCATGGATTTCTGCTTTTTTTTACTTAATCATTAAGTGATTAAAAAAAAAAAAGACAAATTCCTTATTCTCTGATACTGTTTTCCTGATTGGATTGAAAAATATAGTTATTGTAAATTCTCTCTCAAGATACTCTACCTGTTTTTATCCTTGCTGTTTTAGCTGTCAGTTCTCTCCTGTAATTGTATCTTTAATATCCATTCTCACTGACAGATAACAAAGTGCATAACACTATTTTGCTTGAACATGTTGTAACTGAAAGATAAAATGGCAGGTGCTAATTCATGTAAAGAACAGTCTAGGTCAAGTTATTTGATTTCCTACTGACCCATGCAATTCTCATAACAGGAAATTATATCATTGTTGACTTCAAGTGCTGATCTGTGATCATTTCAAAGTGTTTCATTACCTCTCATTACCAAATCTGTTAAATGAATACTGCAGCGTTATTTGGTGGTGTTTGTTGTTGGGTTTTTTTATCCTTCTTTTCAGCAATGGTATAGCAACTCCATGAAAGTCATATGCATGTGGTTGGCTGATAGATTAGATGTTCAGCTTCACATCTACCAGCTGAAGACTCTCATCAAGATAGTGAAGGTAAATAAAATGTGTTTGCATTAGACTGCATAGTAAAGAGAGAAAAGTAATAAAGTAATAACATGGATGATCACCCCAAAAGTTAGGAAATGTGGAATAAGGTTTAAACTTATGTAGTTTTATGTTGGGATTTTTTTTTTCCCACAGTTGTAACAAATTCCAGAAGTAAAATAACTTAATAAACCCTTCAATGATAATTATATGTGCAGTGGTATTTATCATAAATTCTGAACTTGGGGACAATTAAGATCATTTACAATTTAAGGAATTTTACAGCTAGCTGTACAGCATTGCCATATGATTATTCTTACTAAATTATTGTCTTGTTACTGATTTACCAAAATTTTTAATTTTTGTTTACTGAATAATTTCCATCGTGTTCCTTCTCCATTTTCCCCCTTCTCCTAAAAAAAGGAACTATTTTCTTTTTTATGCACATGTAATTACTAGGTTTAATTGAAAACAGTATTCAATTTATTAGATAACATTTTCTAATCTTTCATATTCAGGGGTAAGTATCAATAGAAATGCCAATCCCTCCAGTTCAGTCCTCAGTCATTTACATTGGCCAACGTCAAATGCTTCTGAGCAAAGTGTAATATGCCTTGTAATAGGCAATTATGGGTTAACCTTCCGTAAAAGAAAGTTTCCTCCTAATTCCCTTTCAGATCTTAGTTGATACCCTTAGGCAAGAGACAGAAAACCATTTCAGATTTTTTTTCTTTTAATTCTGTCTTGTTTAACTTTGGACATTCTTGTTATCTGTACAAATGTGGAGTAAGAAACACCTGTTGTCAGTGGTGACTTGGATTTTTTCAAAATATTTTCTCATGAAGTTCATGCAAGACTATAAAGTCAGAAGCATTTTAACTAGTGGTCACCGGAACTGCAACTGCAACTTTCAGGATTCACTAGCCAGAAAGGAACAGAACAGAGAAAAATGCAAGAAAACAGTCATAATAACGATGGCATCATGGCTTCCTGAAACACACAAGCTTAGCTTTGCTCTTTTTGACCTTAACTGATTTCTCTGGAAGCAGGATTTGGCTCTTCACTTGATTGCGTGCCCAAATGGCAAAAACAGTTTGCTATTCCTTGTTGAAATGAATGGCTCTTGTGAAAGGTTTAAAGCTATTCTCAAGTGAATCATAGAAAGATGAAATGGTTTGGGGTTGGAAGGGACCTTAAAGTTCATCCAATTCCAACCCCTCTGCCATGGGCAGGAACACCTCTCGCTAGACTAGGCTGCTCAGAGCTCCGTCCAGCCTGACCTTGAAGACTTCCAGGGATGGGGTATCCCATGGGGAACTTATCTGGGCAACTTGTTCCAGTGCCTCACCAACCTCACAGTAAAGACTTTTACGAATATCTAATCTAAACCTTCTCTCAGTTTGAATCCATTCCCTCTTGTTCTGTCACTACGTGCCTTTGTAAAAAGTCCCTTTCCAAGGTAATTGTCATGCTCTGAAGAAAAAGGTAGGTGTTAGGGGATCTAAAACCTGTGCCCTATGAGATCTAAGAATGGGCAGACTGAATTGTACAAGAGAAATATCACCACGGAGATTAAAGGAAGCTCTTACAAAACTGAATTTCAGGTGAATGAGCAGCACTGCCAGCCCACCTTCCCTCTGCCACCTGGAACACTGGTTAGCCTTGTTCAAAGGCAGGAGGCTCCTGCTGGAGGTGGGAGTACTGCTTCTGGCAGTGGCTTTGCGGTGCCCATATACCTGATTTGTTCTGCTCAACTGTGTTATTCCATGGCACCTTCTGTGGATATTAAAGATTGAAGAAGATGATGTTAATCATATTGTTTCTGGAAAACAGAACATTTTGTGGACTTTGGTTTTGGTGGGTGAAGAAGATACAACCAGTAAAATAGGAACTCGGCAGACAGGAGGCTGCTGGGAAATACGAAACAATGGTTCAAGCAGAGTATCATAAGAAACTTTTCCTGCTGCAGCCTAGCTGGGGAGAGACATGTGGGGAGGCACAGTTCCTCCAGACTAGAGTGAATGAAGGCATTTTTCTGTTTGCTTTAGGAAAAAAAAAACAAAACAAAACAAAACACCAAACCAAAACAACCAACCAACCAAACGAAACAAAAAAAACCCTAAGAAGCTGTATTGCTCCTGTCACCTCTTGAAAATAGTAAAAAACCAAACCAAAACAAAACAAAAAAACTCCAAATAAGTAGGAGGTCATTTTTGAAGGACACAGGATGAGTAAGAGAAATATCATTCTTTCGGATTTGGATGCAACAAGAGTAGTGGCATTATTAAGAAAGACTAGAAGAAGAAACATTTTCCCCTTTATTCTCTTTAAAGGCTTATGATGGCATGAAGGTTTCATCAGATGTCTGAGCCACATGCGGAGGGATATGACTACAGAAGGGTCAAGGACCAAAAAAGTTAGGGAAAAATTAAAAACTAAGCTTGGAAGTGAACATTATTATCCTGCAAAACTATGTCAAGAGAAGAGCAATGTCTGAGTGTGCTGGTCTGAGAATGGGAAGAATACAATGTAAAACTGAAGGAAATTGCTGTAGGACCCGTTAACAGCATCAAAGCAAATTGAATGCAGTGTTACACAAAGGGAATGCAGTGGTGACACTTGAAAAAGACCAGGTGGGGTACTCGCAGGAGTGTGTGAGCAAAACCTAAGCTGCATCCATTGACTCTGACGGTGATCTGTGAAAGTTAAATAAATCTCAGTTGTAGAGACTCAAGCAAGGTTTAAATAATCATCCTAGTGGCAGAAAAAAACCTCCAAACTGAATGTTACCCATTTTAAGAGTGGTCTTTTGCAGTTCTCTGAAGTATTGAGTGAAACAAGATCAAATCTTTGCTTTCTATAAGGGTTGTACATGGTCTCCTCATCAGGCAGAGGAATGGGCTTGATAGCCCTTAATTATCTTCCATTTTTGTTTCCCCATATTCTCTTCCAAAACATTCAGAATTTGTAGTGATAGTGTACATAAAATAAGAAACTACCTAGATCAACTTGTCCTTTTTAAGCCTTTAAGGGTAACATCAGGAAAGATTATTTCAAATGTGTTACAGCTTAAAAATAAAGTATGCAGGTGATTTTTCCATGTGCTTTCTTGAACATAGCATTGATGAATAAAACAATACCATTCAAAATTCTTACATGATGGAAAATCAAAGAAGAAAGTGGTATCTGCTGGTTCATAGCAAGGATGAATACAAGGGAAACAAAATCTTCTGAAGTGAAAAAAAAGGTAGATGCAAATCAAAATGTAGAGGCTTAGAATGTAAATCAACTAAGTAGTCACCTGAGAAATTCTGACACTGTATAATAGAGATCATAATTGGTATTCATTCATAGAGCATATATTATAATATAATATATAATATAATCATTATTTTTCCACATTTGGCAGATAAATGTAAAGATAAATATAAATAAAATTCCCCTATGAGGAAAAGGTCAAGCATTTATATTTTCTGTGAAATGACAGAACTGAACTACCTGTAGCCAAATTCACATTTTAACAGGTATTTAGAAAAATTCTCAGCTGGTTTCTTATTGAATAAATGAAACAAATAGAAGTCACTGAGAAATCAGCAGTTAGAGTAAGCTGTAGCACAAAATACAATCTGTTAATGGAATGACCATCAAATTAGAGTCTCTAGGGTTTGTAGAAATCTCATGCAGCCCAAAAACTAAGACCACTAAATCTTTATCAAGGTGATAGGTCCCTAACTTGCAGGGGGAATAAAGCTATGCCACTGGCATGCTAGCAATGGCCAGTGTATAGTAAAAGAGTACTCAGACTTGCTGGAGTCCAATTCTGGGTGTTTTACTTTTGCCACAGAAAACCTACCGAGACTTCAGGTTGCAAGGAGTGCTGGAGGGGACGCTGAACAGCAAAACCTACGACACCGTGCACAGCCGTCTGACCGTGGAGGAAGCCACAGTCTCAGTCACGGATGCAGGAGGACTTCAGGGCATTACAATGAAAGACAGTGATGAGGAGGAAGGATGATATTTCACAAAGCTTTCAGAGATGGGGGGTGATGCTCTGAGGGTGGGGTTTATCTTTGCCTTGGGGTTTTTTTGGTAACTTGTCCTTGTAATTGCATTTATAGTTTTGCCTTATGATATTGGTGCAGAAATATAATTTGCTCCATTAAAAAAGAAAGTAAGATTATCAGAGGAAAAGTGCCAAGGACTTTTTGAGAATAATGGTTGTAGCATATTTTTATGTATAGCTTTGCTTAGGGCTGCAAGAACACTGGCATGGAGTTTGAGTTTCACTTGTGATTATGTTTCTTCCCCTTTTGTTTGCTACCATTCATTCTTGTATCTCCATCTGATACTGATGTCCTGTGCAGAAACAAGATGTGTGTCTCACTTAAAACACAACTATACAGGAAATCATCTTTGGAATGAGTCAATGCCCTAGGTAAAAAAATAGTGTATTTTCAGGATTACAATTTGTTTACCTTTTTTTGTGCTTAATTTTACATTATTATGTGATGTGCATTAAAAATTTTAATCTTGGTTCTTTGTATATTGAGGTTGGTATATAGTACAAGAACTTCAAGGACAGTTGAACACATACAAACTGCTTAGGAGTGTTGTGTCTATTCATTTTGCAAGTTTAAAGATATCTCATCCTGTTGGATGTCAGTAAGCTTGCCTTCTATGTTTGTATTTCTGTGAAAATTTTCAGGCAATAACACATTTTGTCGTGGCCATTTATGTATCTACCCAAGTTTGTATAGAATTCTACAATTAAAAGATGTTTTCAGTATTTCAAACAATTTGAACCATTGTATTATTCCTCGTGAGAACAAGTTTTTTGAAAGATTATTTCATTTATATAGTGATTTATAGCAAATATGTTTCTTTTATAGAGCAGATACATAGCAAATAAGGACCCAAGGACACAGTGCCTTGATAAAGGAAAAAAGTAGACAAAAACCTCTCAGTAGCAGATGAACAGGCAGGGCCCACTGTCTGTTTTTTGATGCCCTCAGTATGAACTGGAAAGAATTCAAACTTTTATCAGTCAAAACTCACACAGCTTACAAAAAATATAGCAGCCCTTTTTATTTTTTGGCAGGAGCATGACTGATTCCTGAGTTTATGTACACAAAATCAGAAAGAATACAGATTACACCCAAAGAAGTAATACAGGTTGTTGAGGTCCTTGTTGAGCCATAGCATTACACCTGAGGGGCTTTACTGAGGGACTGGTGAGGGTTTACAAGGCTGATGTGATGTTTTCCTGCAAGAACAGTCTGTAGGACTTCATGGGTCTATTGCAAGCACGCAGGGCTGCAGGAACTGGGAATGAGAGCTGCAGGGAAAGTGGCTTTCAGCACACTTGGAAGCTCAGCCAGTGTATAGTGAAGGGAAGGGCAAGTTACACTTCTCCTAAGTGGCAAATTTTTTCTGTGGCAAACCAGCCTAATCATCACATGAGCTGAGGTGAACTCAGCTAAAAGGAAGAACTGGGAGCTGGTAAGGAAGACCATTCTGCTCAGCTTTTCATCAGCATCTCTGCTGGGCTGGAGGAAGCACAGGGAGCCCCAGCAGTATTTTCCCCTATTACCAGGCTCCTAGATGGGTTTCCTGATTTAAGTTTTGATAGCAGTAAAATAATTGCGTATTCCTTTCCTGTCCTTTGTCCTATTTGAGCTGGTGTGTGGAAGCTGACGATGCTTGAAGGGCCAGTTGGGACTCTGGCTGAGACCCAGACTTGGTAAGGGATAAGCTGCCTGGGCAGGAGCTGCAGCCTGTGCCCCAGTCTGGCTGTGGCAGACAGCAGGGTGCAGAGGAAGCCAGGCTGTCCAATGTAACACCCATCTCCCAAACCCAATGAGGCAGAGAGATCTGTGTCACTCAGGCACAGAGGGAACTTTGTCTCTGCAAAAGTCTCTCTGCTTCCCCTCTCCCCATCTTTACATTCCTGAGACCCTGCAGAGGTGCCAGTGGAGAAGGCAGGTGTAAAGAGGTGAAGGCAGGTATCACTGCAGTGGCCCTGGCAGCTTAGTACAGGGTTGTGTCAGGTCTGTGCAGGGCTTTCTCCAGAAGGCATTAGATTTTTATAGTTCGAAGGGGACACAAGAGTAGGAAGCAATATCAAAATATAACACTGTCCCTAGGAAGCCACTAACAGTGTAGGGAGCTGGAGTGGGACCTAGAAACACCAGGACAGAAGTGCCTGTCACCAGCACAGCCCAGGAGATAAGCGATGGGTCTGCCTCCTTCAACAGAGAATGACCTGGCATTAGCCTCTCTGCCCTGCCCTGCTATCCAAAAGCCCTGTGGGATACAGTGATTTGCACTCACCTCCTCTTTGGGCTTTTCCTCTGTCCTAAGCTGCCCCCGTGCCAAGAAGGACTTTCTGATGAGGAAAACAATTCTCCATATCAATTTGGACATCTACAGAGTAGGTTATAGTAATTCCACCTGTTAGGTCCTCAAGAGACTATAGGCCATCATGGTCCTGATGGGCCTCACCTGGGACCCCCACCCACAGCTTTTGTCCAGGGACTGAACCTTTGCTCTGTCCAGGGCTGCCAACCTCTGCCCCAGTAATGGAAGAGGAGTGCTGGATTCTTACCTCAGCCCCATATGCGCTTGTTTATGGGCACTGTTTGTCCAGAGCCTGACCCATGGATTGACTTCAGACCCTTCTGAACGTTTTAGTGATCTGATCTCTGGATTGCCACCACCTCTTCCCCTGCCTTGCTCACTGGGTGGGTGTGGTGGGACTGGCCCTGACTGGTGGGGCCTTGTCCAGGCAGATGCAGGGAGTCCCCACCAGCTCCCTATGCCTTAGGAAGCAGTTAACCCTGTCTACCTCCTGACATAATTTAAAAAACAAGTTAAGAAAAAACCCACCTGAACAAGACTGTGACTTTTTTGTGTCTTGAAGAGGGCCTGAGTTACTCAAATTTCACAAAGCGTTATACACGTAGGCCCCACATGTCAAGCATTTTGCTATACAGTTTCTTCTTCATGAAGAACTTGCAAGATATATTTGTCAGTAAGATGGAGATGAATAAGGAAATGCTAAACAAACAAACAAAACCCAAACCAAAGATGATGATAATAAGGAAATAGTAAAAAAAACAAACAAAAAAAAGAACACCAAAGGACACAGATGATGTAACAATGAAGAAGTTACAAGATGTTTGGGAAAGAGAAATTAATTCAGACATAAACCATGGGATAAGTTATTGTTAAAGACACAGCACAGCAGACATCAGTGGAAGACAGGTACAGAAAAGACAGTGCTTCAAAGGTCCTTCAATTTCTTCCAAATTCAAGTATATTTTTAGTACCTAGATTTGTGAAACCGTGAACCAACCTGAAGCTTGAGAAGGCCAGTGAGTACCTGCGTGACCGGTGTTATGCACCGTCGCCTCCAGCAGCCAGGGCAGTGCTCTGGGAGGGCGCAGGGGCCGCCTCTACATCTTAACTTAGGTGTTTAAGCGGGGCTGTGTGCCCGTCCCGAGAGGACGGCATCGCCGCTCGCTGTACGCCTTCGTGCGAGGCAGCCGGCGGCGCGCCCGCCGCGCTCTCCCTGGGCTGCGGGGGTCTCCGCGGGCACCTCCACTCTTCCTAAGCTGGCGCGGAGTGCAGGGAGCCCTTAGGAAGGGGGCAGGAGCGGTCTCGTTTAATTCATTCCCCCTGAGTCTTAGTGGTATAAAAGAGTCTTTGGAAGCCGAATCAGAAGAAGCCTCGATCAGGTGCGCGCCCCGCGCTGAGAGCGAAGGGTGCCTGGGGCCAAGACCCCGCTCCCCTCGGCTGTCGCTTAGCCCGGACAAGGAGGAGATAGGCAAGGCAGAGGCTGGGGGAACCACCGCGGCGGCAGGGCGACTTTGGGGCACTGAGCCTCCCACCTCCAGACAAGCAAAGCCTCCGCCCCGGCCGGCTCAGGCCGCGCCCTTTGAGCCCGCACCGGCGGGTCCCGCCACCAAGACTGGTGCTTGTAGAGCGCCCCTCCCTTTAATCCCGACCCGGAGCGGAGGGCGGGCAGCCCCCGGGAATAGCCAGACTCAGAGGGCAAGTGGCTCCCGGGGCACCGGTGCTCATCGAAGGCGCCCAGCGGAGCGGCCTCCCTCCCTTCGTGGCCTTGTGGACACGGCATCCACACAACGCTTCCTGGGCTCCCGGAGAGATCTCGGGTCAGGTGCCGGCTGTTTCCAGGTTTTGGGAAACTCCTCCTGGGTCACACCAGCCTCCCGGCGCAGAGGGCGGGCGGGGCACCAGTGTCAACTTCGGAGTGGGCATCAAATGCGGCTCCACGAGCGACACGGCGATGTGCGCGGGGGGCCGGGGAGGGAGTATAAGGCTATGAGGCGGGTTCCTGCACAGAGAGTGCCCCTTAGGCACCTACCGAAGGGGGTTGAATCAGATGTTTGACTGTCAGCAAAGGAGCGCGGAGCAGACGGCGGGAGCCGCACGGCAGCGGCGGGGCAGCCGGCGGGGAGCGGAGCTTCTCTGTGCGAAATGGACGGAACCCGGGACGCCCGTGAGACCCGCAGAGACACCACGGCCGCCCTCCCTCCGGCACGGGCACGCTTTCTTTTAACAGCGACTGGGGGAAGAAAATGCAGCTAAACAAACAAACAAACAAACAAAATCAATCACACACACAAAAAAAGTTTATGTTTTTTGCCTTAGCAGGTGTATTGTCGTGTCGGGCCCCCCCTTCCTCTTCCTCCCTGCTCCGTTCCGAGGGTTGTTCAGTTGTCCCCTGTGTCTGTACCCGGGTAGGGGCGCCGAGCGAGCAGCCGAGAATGTGGGGAACCCTCCCCGGGCTCCGTCCAGCTGCGGCTGCTACAGGGCACGACTCCTACTTTCGTTCCTATTTTCACGTTTTTCACTTGGCTTCTCCCTCTCTCTCAGCAGCGGCACTTCGAAACGGGTCCCGCCATAAAGGAGCAGGGTTTTGCCCCGTTCCGTGTCCGGCGGACACCTTCCTGTCGCCATGGCGAGCCCGGCGTACCCCGGTGCCGGGAATACAGCACACAGGCGCCCACACAGCGACCAGCCCTTTGCTTTGCTCCAGGTTACCTCCCAATACACTGACAGAAAATGGAAACAAAAAATAAGTTAATTGCTCCTGATCCTATTCAGGAATCTTAAAAATAAATAGCTTCCCCCAGCCAACGAGCGCAAGGCGTTCATTTAGCTGTAACAGGGCTAAACATTTGTTGAACTGGGAAAGGAACAAATGAGAAAGTGTCATTCATGGCTCCAGCTGCCGCTGGCCTCTCCCAGCCACTTCCACCAAGGGCCCTTTGGAGTTGATGACACCGCTGGGTCCCCTCACAGGCGGACTGATTAGATTAGACGTGATAGCTGTAGTCCACGTTCGGAGCTGGCACACTTAGCCAAATCGCTCGCATGAATTACGGGAGGGCCGGAAGCGGTACTTTAGAGGGTCACTTGTAATTTTGTTTATATGTGATTAAAGGCTTTATACGTGAAAAGCCTTGATTTGCACCAGTTTGGTTTTCGGTTTAGGGGGGTCTGTACGAAATGTACTGTACTGCCAAACTTTGTTTTACCTCCGGAAACACTTGTATTTTGCGGGTCAGTGTCAACTGTTTTTCTTTTGTGATGGATTCGGTTACAAATAGCAATACTTTATTCTTTTGCTTGCTGTGGAACTGCTACAGAAGGATGCCAACACACCCTTACTGAATGGGAAGACTACACGTAGTCTCCGAAGGTTATACACACGCACACACGCATTTATATTATTTTCTTCCACCGGAGAAATTATCAGTGAAGAAAACGCGAAAAGTTACAACTTAAAAGCTGCGAAAGGCCAAGCGCCTCTGCCCACGCTCCAGAAACTGCAGAGCCCGAGGATGCTGCGAGGTGTACCCGGGCTCTGAGGCCGTCCCTCGCCGAGCAGAACCGGAGTCGGGGCCGGGGCCACGGCCAGGGTCGGTTGGGCCAGGGAGCCGCGTCCGCCACGCCAGCAGCTGGGCGGGTGGCGGTAGCAGCAGATTCCCACCGAAAAGGACGGCGGCGCGGGATGTCCCCCAGCGCCGGCTGATAAACTGTGACGGCGGCTGGTCCGCTTCCCCCCGCTGTAACTCCCCCGTTTATATTTTTACTTCCCTTCAAAAGACAATAATCAACAAGCCCTGAGTAGGGCTTGTAGCGAGCCCTCCAGCACTGCAGCAGCCAGGCGCTAATTCCCAATTGTAACAAACCAGGGCCAAGCGTTCCGCCGCGGCGGGGTCTGCGGGCGGGCGGGCGGCGGGGACGTGCGCGCAGTGCACGGCGGCAGTGCGGCTGAGGGGAGCACGGCGCCCCTGTTCAGTGTCGGGGTAAATCGCCTCTTCACAAATTCAGCGACCCGGGAGGGAACGTCTCGGGCTGATGCGTAGCGAGAGCAAACCCGAGCTTTAGCAGCGAATCCCGGCAGTGTCACTATTAATGACAACTATTACAACACTAATAATAGTAATCAGGGTCTGTCCAGCCGCCGTCGGGTCCGCCGATGTCGTGGCCAGAAGGATGTTTTGTAACCTCCCTGGTCCCCTCCACGCTCGGGTTGCCCAGAGACGTCCCGGAGCCAGGCGGAAGGCTGCCGTCCTTGCCCTTAGTCGGTCGTGAGGAGCCGGCTCCCGGCGCACGGAGGGAGCAGCCCCCTCGGGCAGGAGGGTTGCGGTAAAACACTCCCAGGAAAATATTAATACACGCAACAGAAGGTTAGCTGAGTTATTATCCTTTTCAATTCATTTTTTACTTAAAAACGCAATGGAATTATTCATTTTATTAAGGAGGAAGAAATTAAAGATTAGGCTCTAAAGCGGTATTTTACCTCCCTCTAATCGCCTCTGGGATCGGATTGGAGTAATCCTGACGACGAGATGAATTCGCCAGTGACTCGGATTTTGAGTGCATGTAGAGATACGTTATGATAATAATGCAAGTGAGCAATATCAAGAACATAGCTTAGGAACGAATGAAACACGAAGCCGATTACGCGGAAAAAGAGAACAGCAGCTTTCCCGGGCAGAGCACGAAATCAACTAGAGGCAAAACTTTTGCCCTTAATTCCTGAGACAGTTTGTAACTCTGGGAGGCCGGCGGGCCTGCTCCTTCCCCCGCCGGGCCCTTCTGCTAGTATTCGGTACGTGCTGCCAGCCTGGAGGGCCCCAATAGAAACCGGCCGAGAGGTTCCTTATTGCCACCTTCAGAGCCTGTAAATCTCGCTGCCTCGGGAAAAACAACCCTGCACCAGCACGACTGCAGGATATTTGCGGCTCGGCAGACATGTAAAACTAATAAAAAGATGCGGTCCGAGAGCAAGGCAAAGCTCAGGACAGGACTAAAAGGATATGTCGAGGTTGATTTTAGTAACTCTATCTATATTGAGAGCTACACCAGCACCTAGCAAGGCTCCATCTCTGAGACAAAACAGGATTACGCCCCCCCCCCCGAAAAATGCTGCTTTTAGATGGCTACTGAAAAATTAGGCATTAATATAAGTTTTCGTCAGAGGTACTGAAAGAAAGGGAGGTATACCCGTAAGGAAGTAACGAATAATAAAGCTACCGCTTCTCCAAAAGTGTATCTCAACACTGAGGAGACCAGTATAATTGCAGTGGCAGGGCTGTAATTGCTGCTTTGGGATATTTACCCTGCTCAAATGACACTACATATTTTACTTTCAAACACATGTCAAAAAGTCAATCCCGAAAAGACCAGTTAAGAACAAGCTGTTAACATACTAAGTATATGGGATTTGAAGCCTCTAAAACCCACTCAACAATAATTCCCTTCTTCAGCACCAATCAAGAGGAAATTTGCCTAGATTGAATTAAATGTAAATTGCTCTGAAGGAGGAAATTCTCCTCTGGCGGATACAAAGTACGAGAGAGACACCGACACTCCGGAGAAGGCGGCAGCCCGAGGCAGCTGCCCCTCACGGCGCTGGGGGGACACGGCTCCGGCCCTCTCGAGTCCACGATCCCTCCTTCCTCCAGGTAAGAGGTGGGCGGCTGCAGCAACCCGATCCTGGGCAGCAATTACGGTCTTAACGCCCCGACCCATCTGCCGTGGGGAATTGCGGGGGAGAATTCTGCAAGTGAGCGGTGCAGCCCCGGTCAGCGGCCTCCCACCCAGACCGGGGGAAAACAAGGATCAGGGCTGGAGCGAGGCGTCGCGGCCGGAGTCCCCGCACAGCCCTGCACGACCCAACACGGACCCCGTCCTTCCTCCGCCTCACGCTTGCCCGCACGGCTGTGTCCATCCCGACACGTCCCGAGGCCAGCGCCGGCCTTGTCGCCCGCCTGCGCTCCGGGACACCGGAGGGACGGGGCGGACACGGGGATCGCAGGGTGTGCAGAGAGTCGTGCCCGGGCCACGTTCGACGTCCGTTCTGGGGACGGCAGCTCCCGGCTGCGGAAGCAGCGTCGTGGAACAGCCGCTGCCTTGCTCTCCTCAAGTGGAGCCGCGGTGGCTTGAGGCCGCATCGGCCAGGTCACAGCACCGGGGGCAAGGATGCCTCCCTCCATCCCTCCTTCCGTCTCCCCAACTCTCCCTCCCTTTCTCTCTGGGCCCCCAGCCCTTCCCCTCTGCTCTCACTTCCCCGCAAGAGGGTTGTCCTAGGCCGGCGGCTGCGGGGGGAGACACTGCCATTTGCCGGTCCCGTTGTTGGCATCCGAACAGTGGGGGTCGGGCCTCCCTGCCTCGCTGGAGGTTTCTCTGCATTAGCAAACCCGAGACCTCCTGTCTCTCTCCCCCTGCCTCGGCAAAGGGCAGTACTGGACCTCTGAAATGGAAACTGCTGCATGGGTCCCTCCTCTGAGGGACGCGGCCTGGCTGCTCGCTCCCGGGAGTGGCAGGGACGGAGGAACTCTTGGCTTCTCCTGGGTATTATTTTGGTAGCGGCCTCTCAGTCACCAGTCGAGTGATCCCCAGGCCGGCGGAAGGAACGGGACCTTGTCCTGAGCCCGAACTATCGGATGGTGGGGTGGGCGGGAACACAGCAAGTCCTGTACCCACCACAGCCCCTCTCATCTCCCCGACCACCCCTGCTTCGCTGTAAGGACGAACACCCACTGGCGCTGCCCGCCCCGAACAGGGCCGTCAAGCTTCTATTAAATGCCTGGGGATTGCCTCTGTTTAGGTGCATAGATACATACACAGTGTGTGAGCTGCATATTCCTTCGCGTATCTGTGCCAACCCTGAGTTCTTGGTATTTGTGTTGTGCATGTATTATATAAGGACACAGAAGCTATACTTAGTGTATGTGCAGGCTACATATGTATATCTATACAAAAATATATAAATATATAAATAATGCTGCAGATTTAAAAGGCGCTCCTTCTTCCTACCTCCTTTTTCTTCTCTTCCCCTGCCCCAGGTTTTGAATCATCCTTTTGCTCCCAAGCACTGATTCCATTTGGCCTGGAAGGTTTCTGCATCCCCATGCGCTGGTCTCGCCGTCTGCTTTTTGCAAGTCCCCCGCTTATTTGTCTACTGTGTTTTCCAAAAGCTCACTGCCACCTGACCTTGTTCTTTAAAGCAGTGAGCAGTCCCAGGAGCAGTCCCAGGAGCAGAGCAGCCATTTCCCTCCCTCCCTCAGACACACACGTACGCACGCACAAAGAGAACTCGGGCTGGAAAGTGGCAAGGAAACAAACAGCTTCCCCTCCAGCCGCTTCTTCTGCAGCACCTTGTTTGACAAACACCCTGGCGCTTGCCCTTGAATTGGGTTTCACATCCCTATTTAGCACTTGGACAATGATTTTAGATGATGTCATTTAAAGCCAAACAAGAAAATTGATCTCGGATTTGCTTGGCCTCTAAAGCCTGGTTAAGCAGATTGCAAATAATAATAATAAAAAGAGAGAGGGAGGGAGGCAGAGGGGAGAGAGGCGAGAAGGAGGGAGAGCCACCTCCTTCCCTGGGCGGGGGAGGCGCGGGCTCCAATGAAAAGTAGACGCTTGCTGGGGGGGGAAAACTTTTCCTGTTGACTGTTGGAAGCGAATTGAGCAATTATCTAGTTTACCTTCTCCTCTTGGAAGTTAACGATTGGCGAGATCTTGGCTGCGTTATTGACACAACACTTTCTATTGATAGAAATAAGTAGCGATTGTCCCGAGTCATTGGTGCGCCAAAGTAAACTGTGATGGGCTGGCATGAGTCCACTGGACTGAGAAGGCTGGTTCCGCCGGCGGAGGCTGTGGTGATGGTGGCGGCGGCGATGCTGCTCTCCCTCCTCGCAGATCAGTAACAAGAAAAGGGGCAGAGAAAGTGAAAGAGAGAGAGAGGGGAGAGAAAAAAAAGAAAGGAAAAAAAAAAAAAGAGGCGTCTACCAGAGCGGCTCAAACCGGGAGAACAAATGCAGTTCAGCCATGGACAATAGTGGCAACCACACGGCGACCAAAATCCTAGCGACTCCTCCGTCCAGAGAAAACCTGTCTGCCAGGAGCAACATGATCAGCACGCCCAAGCCGCTCGCCTTCTCCATTGAGCGCATCATGGCGCGGACTCCAGAGCCCCGCTCCATCCCCGTCCCGCAACTCCTCCATGGCTCCGTGGCCAAAGGCGACCCCAAGCACCCGCTGCACCTCAACTCCTCCATCCCCTGCATGATCCCCTTTGTCCCGGTGGCGTACGACACCCTGCCCAAAGCGGCGGTGGTCGGAGCGGAACCCAGGAAGGCTCACTTAGATTCCTCTTCCTCGCCCTCCTTTAGCTGCGGCGATCTCTTGAACTGTGCCCTGAGCTTGAAAGGAGATTTCCCCCGCGATGCCCTGCCCTTGCAGCAGTACAAACTGGTAAGACCCCGAGTGGTCAATCACTCCTCCTTCCACGCCATGGGAGCCCTGTGCTATTTCAACCGAGGCGACAGCCCCTGTCACCCGTCCTCCAGTGTCAACATCCACCCGGTGGCTTCTTATTTCCTCAGCTCTCCCTTGCACCCGCAGCCCAAGGCTTACCTGGCGGAGCGGAACAAGCTGGTGCTGCCGACCGTGGACAAGTACCCGGCGGGGGTGGCCTTCAAGGACTTATCGCAGGCTCAGTTGCAGCACTACATGAAAGAAAGTGCTCAGATCCTCTCGGAAAAAATCGCCTATAAGACGTCGGAGTTCAGCCGCGGCTCCCCAAGCAGCAAGCCCAAAGTTTTCACTTGTGAAGTTTGTGGAAAGGCAAGTAGCGCCGTAGCCCGCCTCCCTTCCCCAGCCTCCTGTCCCCGTCCGTCTGTCCGCCGGTTGTCGGTCGCTTGCTTGCTTGATTTTTAAACGACGGCTCCCCCTCGGCACTTTTACCTTCTAATCGCAATTTTATTTTATTTTATTGTCTGCTTTCTCTTCCAAGGTATTTAATGCACATTATAACTTAACGCGCCATATGCCGGTGCACACGGGAGCCAGACCCTTTGTTTGCAAAGTTTGCGGGAAGGGCTTCAGACAGGCGAGCACTCTCTGCCGACACAAGATCATCCACACCCAGGTGAGCCCATCCTCTGTCCCTTCCTCCCTGCCCAAGACCGTCCGCTCACGTTTTTCGGGGAGCTCGGCGTTGTCCGGCCGCTCCGAGACAGCGGCGTGGGGGGCGGCCAATCCGCAGCCGCGGGGAGATTTCGTTTGCCCCAAGCGCGGTAAGTACCGCGGGGTGCCCGCACCGGCAGCTGCGAGCCGTCAGTTAAACACACAGACTCCGTTAATCAGCTCATAAACCCCGCAAAACAGAACACAGACCCCGCAAGACGGCCAACAAGCCGTGACTTGGTGTTTGTTTCCCTCCAGGAAAAGCCACACAAGTGCAACCAGTGCGGCAAGGCTTTTAACCGGAGCTCGACCCTGAACACGCACACGCGAATACACGCAGGCTACAAACCATTTGTCTGTGAATTTTGTGGCAAAGGATTTCACCAGAAAGGTACCGGTCTCCAGCACCCACTCTCTTGCCCGGCTTCCCCCTCCCCAAGCCAGGTCAAGTGTCGGGACAATTTGCGACAGGGAGGGTGGTGGGGAGTTAATTTTGGTTTTAAGTTTTATTGTTAGAAATTTAGGTCAATTTTAAGTATGGCTACCCCCGACACATGTCCTGGCCCACGGAGCGGGACAGAGGTCTCGTTCCGGGGGAGTGCGGGGCGGTCGTTCCGCGGGAACCGCCTGTTCTCCCCGCACCACAACATGCAGCTTCCAGCGCGGTTCGGCAAACGAATTCACCTCTTATTTCCCCCTTCAAATACAAGAATTTAGATACTTTTTCTTCCCGCGTTGCTGTGAAGTTTAAACCCAGGTCTTTTATTTCTGCAACTGTCGTGATTTTGGTTTATCCGATCCTTTCCTCGTCGTCTGTTAACAGCCGCGGGGAGGATGGGGAGAAGGTGGGTGTTTGTGGTCGTTTTATCCTAAAACCGAGTTCTGGTGATGGGACAGAGTTTGGGGATTTTTTATATTTTCCTCGACGAAAACTATTTTATATCTTGCAGTGTCCGTCTTTCAAACCCAGGTCCATTTGCCCTTCTTGTCTCATTCCCAGGCAATTACAAAAACCACAAGCTGACTCACAGCGGGGAGAAGCAGTTCAAGTGCAATATCTGCAACAAGGCTTTTCACCAGGTGTACAATCTGACCTTCCACATGCACACCCACAACGACAAGAAGCCCTTCACCTGCCCCACCTGCGGCAAAGGCTTCTGCAGGAACTTTGACCTCAAGAAGCACGTCCGTAAGCTGCATGACAGCGCCCTGGGACTGCCCCGGCCCCCCGCCGAGCTGGGGGGGCCGGCGGCTCCGCCGGTGCGAGCCCCACCACCTCTTTGCATGCACCTGTTAAGCGGTTTTGTGTATTATGCTCTATATCGCCACTAAAGTTAATGGGACTGGTTGTTTCCTATTTTTTTTTTTATTTTTCCTTTGTTCTTTAAAGACTATTTTTTTTGTTGTCGTTGCATCTCAGGTGGAGAGATGGTTAAAAAAAAAAGAAAAAGAAAAAAGAAAAAGCGCCAAGCCAATTTCTGCTGTATTTATTTGGGAATCTGTATTACCCGAGCCGGGAACGCTGCACCACTTTAATTATTTCGATGTATATATATTCCCCATGTGTTGAGCCTGCCCTGCCTCCACTGCCTGCTGGTTATCCCACCCTTCTTGGTTTCCTCCTCTCCCTCTCCCCCTGAATATCGTATCTATATGGACAGAACTGTTCTCTGTATACGGATTTGAATTTTGCATTGATTCTTGCACGTGGAGAAAAAAAAAAAAAGAATTCGTTGACCTGATGGAAATAAACCTTTGCCGAGGAGTGACTGCGACGGCGGGGGCTGCGGCGCGGACGGGTGGGCGGGGAGCGCGGCTTTGGCGCTGCCGCACGGCAAAGCTCTTCCTCGTCCTTGCCAAAACACTGAAACAACCGCTAAAGACTTTAATTAAGAGGGGTAATTAGTTCGAATTGATCAAAGCAGGGTTGTTATGTTATTAGCTGCTCAGTAGACTCTGCCAAGCCGAGCCTTGAAAGCGCAGCCCGCCCGTCGGTGGGCGCCTGAGGAGCTGCGGGAGGGAGTGTCTGGGATTATACCGCTCCCGGGGTAACCGAACCAGGCATGGCAGACGAGTGCTTACCCTCTGGGAAGGGCAGGCGGGCCCGTTCACCTCCCTCTGCTCTCTCAGGGCTGTGCCCGCAGCCCCCCTCAGGCTCGAGGGTTCTTCCCGGACAGGGGGCCGGGCCGTGCTTCACTCCGGGGTAGGGCCCGAAGACAGCGACACGGGGCGGTCCGGGGAGAAGCGAAGGGTGCCCTACAGGCCCTAGGGGTTTCCCCCAGTCGGGGGACCTGTAAGGAGCGTCTGCGGGTCTGCCCCAGAGTGAGCCCTGCAAGAAAGAGCGATGTAGCATCCCAGGTCTCTTCCAGATCTTGTAGCACCTGGAGCCCTCCCAGGGTTTGGGCTTTTGGTGAGGAGCGAAGCGCCGTGGTTACAATCGTAGCTAACGCGTTACACCCAAGAGAGGGATATCGCCTTGCAGCCGGCGCTCCCGCCGCCCCTCCTGGGACGCCCCCCCGGGGATGCCCGCAACCAGCAGGTGCGGTCCTCAAGTTGGGACCTGCGGCTCTGGTCTCCACCGTGCGCCTTTGAAAGCGGCTGAGAGGGGAAGCGCATCTCTCTCCTTTCACAAGTCTCAGATTACCGCGGTAATCTCCTGAGCAGGCGGCTCTGCGTGTAAAAAGCAAAGCAACAGGTCAGATCCACAGCTCGGGCAGACTCCGCGGCACCCCGTCAGGGCTCAGCCCCTCGGGGGGCCGCTTTTCCCCTGCTCTACGGGAAAAACGGCCGATGATTTGGATGGAGGAACCTCCGTGCACCCGCTGACACTCGCTGGCTGTGCAGCGGCGTGGGGCCTCCCTCTGGAGCGGGTCTCCCCTTCGGAGACCTTGGGGAAACCGGGAGCCTCTCCCCACTTTTCCTGGGGACTGAGGCAGCAGGGACAGCAAGAAGGGGAGGTGAGACACCTCTCAAGTGACGCCGGGAAAACTGGAAGTCGGGATGAAGCGGGGAAGGGAAGAGAGGCTCCTGTAGAGCTGTGGCAACCGAGCAGGTGTCCTTTGAGGATCCGTCCCTATGGGCACTTCTCTTCAGCTCTGCTCGGGTCCTGGGACTTGAAGAGTGTCATTCTGGCTTGAACACAGATAAATTTCTCCCAAATCAGGTGGCTGCAGTGTGTTGCTAGTTAAAAGGAAAACTTTTGCAACATGTAACGAAAGGTAAGATGTCCAAAAACCCACTGAATTGATGCGGGTGTGCCATTCCTCTGAGCCTCTGGTTGAAGGAAATAATTCAAAGCAGAAGCCCAGCTTGCTTTCTTATTGAAGCAGAAGTCCAACTTGCTTTTCTTATGGCTGAGCAAGTGTGATACTTCAAGATATTGCAGCTTACTTGGCCTTGCTAAGTATCTTAATTTTACAACTATTTTAACCAGTTCAAAACTATTCAAACACTGTAGGAACACTGGAGCAGTCACGAAAGTATTTTATATCATGACAAAGGGATGTGAATGTAAATATATGGTGTAACAAAAGGGGAATATAATCTGGCCAATTTGTGATGAGCACATAACATCAGTTTCAAATCAAACACATACATGAGGCCTGATGATAGTACTGGAGATATGTGCACTGGTTACCAAGATGTCTGGCAATCCTGGGCTCAATTTTATTCCTTCAGATTGTTTTCTAAGTGCCAGGAGAAATGAAGGCTCAGTCCTCCCCTTGTAGAAGCTGTAATTTCTCCCTTTTTCATGGGTAGAGGAGAGAGAATTTCCAATGTTGCTTGACCACAGACCATTTACAGGTTTATAAACAATAAAAGGTTTTTTTGCCTTTTCTCCTGTAAAAGATCTGCAGTCACTGCATAATCTGGATTCTTCCATGTCTTCATGATGAAGAACAATATTTTGCTAAGGAACGTGCATGCAGGGGTGACCATGTTCTGATAAGAAGTGGAAATGAGGCACTCTACCTTTATTCCAAGGCAAAGCAGCAAAAGTCAGTGATGAGCATGGATAAGCATTTCTCTTCCTAGATTTCTTAGGGTAAACACTACAGATGTGGGACTTAACAGGGAGATGAGGATAGCTCATTTGTTATTTCACTATATAAAAGCATGTTTGTGTCAAAGACTGGTATTAATTCATGTCTCGGAAGGCCTGCACAGAATTACCTTTCATTTCCTCTCTTTCAAGATTAATCTCAGGTCAAGTGAATATCTAGTTAATGGTCTGAGGCAATTCAAAGCTGTTGAAATCATCACGAGAGACAAAAGCTATAATTTGATGTAGCTATATTTGATGTAACTACTAACAGCTCTCCTTACTACAGACAAGATTTATTATTTTAATTTTTTTTAAATGTGAATAATTTTGATAAGAGAAATGGAGCCATCTGTACCTAAAGGAAAGGTTATATGTTCTCATTTCTGTGTGCCAACCAGCATCATTGCCATATTATCCATATTCTGTGTGACAACTGGTCAGCCT
Source organism: Gymnorhina tibicen (assembly GCA_013399875.1). NCBI lineage: Eukaryota > Metazoa > Chordata > Aves > Passeriformes > Artamidae > Gymnorhina > Gymnorhina tibicen. The sequence goes on along the minus strand of VXAZ01010494.1, from coordinate 542,528 downwards.
CATGCTACCAGCCCCTCATGGATGCTGAGAGGAGAAGAGCCTTGGTGTGTCTGGATCTGCTAAAATCCAGAGCAGCAGAGCTGAGCATTAGCGTCCTGTCAACAGCGTAGCCCACACCCCACCAGTCACAACAGCTTCACTTCAGTGCTGAATGAGAGGGAGACAAGTCTGGTGCCTATGGGACCGTGGAGCAGAGAGCCCTTGTGAAGGAGGAGCTATTGCCCTCTACTCTCATCCCCACCCAGGAGTTCTCAGATGGGACTGAATTTCTTCTGTGCTTGTCAGACGCTACAGTTTTGTTAACATGTGTCAGTACTGAAAGTGTCATGTATCTGAAAGAGCTATCAGAATTACCAAAGCTGTTGTATATTGCTGTAGAAGTAAAATACAGCACAGCAGGACCTTCTCACAGCATCAAAATTCCTTCTGAAGCTGAAATGGTACTGACTTAGTTTTGCTAGTGTTTTATTCATGACCAGACACTCCTCAACAACAGAAAAAAAAAATCCTCTCCCTCACCCCCCCCGGCCAAAAAAAAAAGGAAAAAAAAAGACAAAGATATTAGTAGTAATGTTTGAGGGTTTTTGTTGTTGTTGTGGGGGGGTGGTGGTGTTTTTGTTTTTTTTTTAAAACCCCATGCATGCCAAAATGTAAACTAAATCCACAGCTTTTTAATAGCTTCCAAAATCATTCTGTGCTTCATGGGAAGTTATACAGAAATCCAGCATATCTCAAGGTACCCAAAATGAATATTGGATAATATCTAGTCAAGGAAGTATTTTTAAAATAATTTTTGTTATCATTTTTAATCACTTTTTTACTCCCAGTCTTTATAAATGCAATGGTGAAAAAGGAGAGATTAAAAAAAAGTTCAATAAATTCACCTGGAGCCATCTCAAATGAAGGCATGTTGGTCTCAGCTTAGTAGCAGGACAGTTCATTTGGAGAGTGCTTGAAAACTAGCAATCAGGAAATGTTCCTACTCTGTACCTCCTCTGCCATACTTAGAATGGGACAGTCACCATTTTGTTCTTTGGAACTCGGTAAAAAAAAAAGGGACCTAACTTTTCTCCTGGGATTTTGACATGCTAATATCAAATAGTTATAACTCTTCAATTACGTAAACCTTTCCACCCACTGGCTGTTTAGCTACTAGTCCTTACGGAAGGAGAATTGTGTTGTACCTTGCTGGCCACTGTGGCAGCAACTATTTAGTGATAGCTCCCACCTCTCCTGCAAAAATGTAGTGGCACTCTTGTGTGCTCTCCTGTAGTGGCAGCTACAGCTCCACTCCATGCTGGGTCCCCCTTCTCTTCCTGGCCCAAGGCTACAGGCTGGATGACTTCTGGATGACCACTTAGGGGCTGCAAGCATAATGTGACCCTCTGCAACAGATGGCTGGACTCACCCTTAGTCCTGTGAGTTTGCAGAAAGTCCTTTTGCTTCAGTAATCTGCAACTCTTGAAACAATACAAAACTTCACTTTTTAAAACTTCTGGTTGTATTATGAAGTACAAGATGTGTCTATTTTTAGTCCTTCTTGAAGCTTCCATGGAAGTTATTTAGTGGCTCCTCTGTTCAGTCACTCTGTTGTAGTCAAATCCTTGACTATTTGATCAGGCAGAAATTAAATCCAATAACCATGCCCATGGAAATACAAAAACTCCTTCCTTTCTGTGTTTGAGATGGTTGATATTTCACCACCATTATTATGTGAATTCTAAAAAATCATCTTCAGTTACCAATGAACTGAAACACATAGAGAAGCTGCTTTTCTGGGTTTTTTTTCTGAATAATTATATGACAAATTAATACACAGTAATTTTAATTTTGTGTGCAACATGGAAGAGTGATACTTCGCAAATACAAGCATGAGCAACTTACCTGCAACAGTACAGGCAAGTTAAGTATTTATTTTCAGGGATGGGACTATAAGATTCAGTTGCAGACTGACACAACATGCAAGAGAAATTGATTCACAGTACTTTAGTTTATAGGGATTAAATACAACAGATGGCTCAGAAAGAAACCTTTTCAAAATATTTCTAAACCACCTGTTAACTTCTTGATATTACCAGGAAACATCTGAAGAGTGTATACCTCCACATAAAAACCTTGCCCAACTCAGATTTTATAAGTAGTCTTGAACAAGAACTTTCTTTCTAAACAAAAATAATGAAAAACTCTTGGACAATAAATAAGTTCAGGTGCAATTTTTTTCTGAAAAAGCAAGAATTTGTAAAGCAATATCTGCTGAAGAAGTTAAATAAAATCTGAATCACAACATTTTTAGAAAAATATTTAGCTTTATTTAAGAAACACTTCAATAAATTTCTCTTTTTTCCTGTGTTAACCAGAAAATAAAAAAGAAATGGAAATCTTATTTTTTAACCTATTATATTTTAAAAGGAACAATATATTTCCTCTTAAAATGAGGAATGCAGGAATCATATAACCATTTGTTCTTTTGTTTGCCAGCAAATACATTAATCTGCGTATCATAAACAAGAATACGTTTTTTAAAACCACTCTGGGCTACTTTGACGGAATACTAAAAGCTGAGGGCCAGCTGTGGCTTATGTCCCGAATGCTACTGCCTCACGTGAGGCAGTGCAAGAGATACAGCGAATTTAATTTAGATGACATTTTCAAATTCATGGCATGCATTTCAAATTTATCCAGTTTGAAAAGCTGCAGTAGCACTGGCTAGAACTTTTAGGTAAAGACCAAAACAAATTCATAATTACTTTTGGGCAAGGTGTAATTATTATGATTTCATATAATTAAGTCATGGACTGATTTGATCTGCAAGTTCCAAGAAGCAGAGACACCCTTCCCTCCAAACAGTGTTTCTTCTGTTCTTGTGGAGTGTGCTGCTTCTCACATACCTTTAGAAATGCAGTGTACCGTTCCATTTTCTTTGTGAAAATAGTAAACTATACAAGGATTATAACTAGAGCAGAGGCTGAGTTATCCCAAAACAAAACTGCCACAAGACAGGCAGCTGAGTCCTCATCAACGCAAAACTCATGTTTCTTGAAAAAGCAACCAGTAATTTTTCTAAATCCTGCCTGTTGCTGAATGTTATTGCACTGCAGACTGACTTGTGAAAGTTACAGTGTGCTAAGAGCTACTTTACTATATGCAAGAAAAGGAATACAGCACGGCCAAGTTGCATTTACTAAATTTAACTTATGTCTCTCTCTATACTAATTACAGAGGGTGTTACTTTATCTTTTTTCTGAATAATTTTTTGTAGAAATTTCTTTGACAAATCAACATTTATAAATCACTGTAGAAGTTTACAAGTAGATGTTGACAAAACATTAATATAAAAACTTGCTCTATTGGGAAGAATTTTCTTCAAACCAGAGATAACCAGCTTAAGGGCAAGGAAGAGTCTGCTGGATTGGGTTCTTGCCTGTGGGGATCGTGTTCACATTCAAACATCTCTCCTTCTTCATGTGCTTTCAAGCACTTCAGGAGCACCTGTCCCGTATTATAAAATAGAGTATCTACCCCTGCTTTCCTTGGACTGCTTTGCCTTGTATGAATGTCAAAAAGTCATAAGATCAGGGAGGGAGCTGAATATTGTATGGGGGTCCCAAATCTGCAGCACGTGATTGGTCCTGTGACAGGTGTTCGGTACCTAGTTTACAAAAGAAATGCCTTTTTAGAAGTGGCTTAATTAAAAATTACCTTACTATGCTTAAACAACTCATAGGCAGGTATAAATAATTTACTTTAATTTAATGTGGGTGTCAAACATCTCAGGAGCCTTCCCCAGTCACCAGGTTTTTGATATTCCAGAGTGTAGAACTGAGTGTCAGAAAAGGACTGTTGGTTACTCAGAGTAGGGCTGCAATACTTTTGAAAGATCTTGGTTTCACCCTAGTGCACAAATCAAGATAATTTCTGGAATTATGACATTATTTGTTAACCTGTATTCCTGCTTTCCCAGCCAGTTTTGTTGGTCGTGTTCTTCAAACAAGCCATCTGCTTCTTTTACGGATCTCTTCGGCTTTTTTGTTTTCATTTCCTAAGGAGTATGAAGCACCAAATTGTAAAGTGTCCCACTGTCTTATCCAAGGTTTAGATATAGTTACCCCCTCACCCCATTTTATAATCAAGTGGTTGCTACGTATCACATGGAGTAATTAGGTTATGAATAATTTTGTTTTCCACATTTTTGTTTTCCTGTTAGCAAAGTTCAATTCAGAAAAATCTTGCTCAAGGTGTGAGTCAAACCAGCCTGTCTGCCTTGGCAATGCTTATGACTTTGGGCATCCTAGCAGGAAGTAACTGAACATAAATGTCTGTATTTTCTATACCATCAATGGAGGGACATAGATGCCTTTAGCAGCATGGATAAGAGACTCAGTCCCTACCGTGTTAGGTACTACCTTTAGTGCAGATAGTCTGCAGTTCTAGCAGCCTCCTGAAACAATCCAGCTGCTGAAGCATCATTCTCTATTATGTCTTCTGGGTGAACAAGATGAAATCCCTGCACATGGTGATAGTGACTACCTTTTGCACAATAATTTGGTGGCAAGGTTACTTATTCACATAGCCTGAAGCTGTATCCTGCTTTGCTTGGCTGACTCACACCACCAACATCTGCATCGTAGGAGACCATCCTAGTCCTTTGGCCATGGAGTAAGTTGAGTGAAAGCACTCTCCAAGCCTCCTAATTTGCTCTGCATCTGACATGAAAACACTGATGTGGCCAGCAGGACAGTGCTCAAAAAGGACTCTTTCCCCTGCTCTCCTGCATCAGGCAATCAGAGGGAACAGAGCTGTTGCTCTAGCTGGGTGCTGTGGAGCACACATACAGTTTTCAAGCAGCTTTGGAAGCCAGGATGAAATCCCAGTCCTGCTGCCAGTCAGTATGTGGTGTAATCACTGGCAGTGGTGTGTCTTGCATTCCTGGCTGCACGATGTCTCATTTTAAAGAGAGATGAAAAATACTGTCATGTAAAATATTGTGTGGCTTTATTGTTTTCAGCTTTTCTCTTGGATCTGAGTATAGTCCATCTTGTGTTGTGCAGATTAAGGACTTTTTCCTGCTGGATGAGCTGAATTCTGACAATTGTTAGATTTCATTGTCAAATGCCACTCTTGCTTGCACCTGGTAGATTTTAAAAAACCTTCAGCTCCCATCAATGCAGGCTGGAATGGCTCTTTCTGGAGCCCATGGCTGTGGCTGTACTCAACTGTGAAGACTTTCCAGCCTAGCAAAGTGCCTGGGCAGATAGGCTGTTCCTGCTGCAGGTAATGTCAAAGCAGTTGTTGTTTCTAATAGCCAGCACAGCTGAGGGAACAGAAAAGTTCCAGATTCTTCAGTGCAGAAAAATTAAATGCATAGGAGACTTCTCCCATTTCTTTATGAAATATCCCAAAATTAATTTGATTTTATTGAATTGTTAAAACTTTACAGCTGTTTGGGATAATCAGGAAACCTGTTCTTGGTTTGCTTTTGAAAAAGTATCTTCCTTGGACAGGTATTTCTTTTGGATACCTGTACCTTTCCAACCAAAATCAGTATTTGAAAATAATAGCAGTGGAACATAAGTGTATTTACCTAGTGAAGGCTAGCATAAGAAAATGTGGCTATGTAAACCTCCCCATATTTCCCATTCTGGATTTAATGAATTCACATTATACATGCAACATTTGCGGCAAGCGAAGAGAACCTTCTAGACACGTGGATACCTATCACTTTCTTCAAATGTTTGAGAGCCACCATACCCTTATGCCACTATACCCTTAGCCACCATCCCTGGGAAGCCAAGACGAGTCTCATGGTGGTCTCAGGACTGCTGGGGCTGGATCAGATGTGAAGTTGAGAGCGAGATGAGCTGGTGGTGATGACTGCAGACACACTCCTGCTTTCTTGTCTCTTCCCCACACTGGGACCTGAGTTAACTGGCAGCCCATGTGCCACGGTAAACTCACTGTAAGTCATCTGACACCTCCTCAGTGTGGCAGCTGCACTTGTAGTCTGCATGCTCCCCTCTCAGCGAAGAACTGTATTTGGAGACCATTGATGTCAAGCACCAAGGCTTCTGCCAGGCTGTGGTAATGAAAAGGCAATGTAAAATTATATTGTGCTGATCCCACTGAGGGTTTCTGGAGATTGGGAAAGGGATTTTTTTTGGTGTTGAAGATTGGTTTTTGTTTTTTTCCTGAGACTGGAATTTAAATCCTATTAAATGGAATGAAAAAAACCCAATCCTTCTCTCATTTGAGCCCAACTAGTCAGATAAAAAAAATTTTGAAAGACAATTATCCTGTGTTATCAGCAATCGAAAAATGTAAAAAATGGTTTATGGTACCTCAGTTTTGTAACTAATAATTTTCTATTTCCAAAGGGCTTTCCAAGCTGTCAGAAACACCATATCCAAATTGATCTGGATGTTCTCAGGTATCTTACCGTTTTACTCTGTTAATCTTTTTAAAAAATCTGGTGACACACCTTTGTATTCTGTGTTATTGTAAAATGAATTATTCAGTATGACCAGCAGAAAATCTTCACAATTTAGATACACATTTTTTTAATCCACTTCTCAGCTTTTATATAATACTGAAAATTGCTGTGCAGTTTTAAATAAAATAACTTACTTTTAATAAAAGTTCAGATGGAAGCTTCATGGAACTTACATTTTGCCACCAACTTCAGTTGAATCAGTGTGAGACATGGGTATTTGAGAAATGATTATATGGATATGCTGAAATATTATCAACTTTGGTATGTAATTGTTTTGGGAAGATGTTATGTTAAAATCCAAATATAAGCATTCTGAAGGCAGAAAGAGAGAAAGACGGAAGTGTGCCCCCAAAATCAAAGTATTTCATTTATATTGGTAAAAATCACAGAATCACAGAATAATTTGAGTTGGAAGGGACCCACAAGGATCACCAAGTCCAGCTCTTCAATGAATGGCCCATAAGGGCCATAAGGGCCATAAGGATTCAACCCACAACCTTGACTTTATTAGCACTGTGCTTTGACCAAGTGAGCTAAAATGTTTGGGCATCAACATTTGTGGGTATAATAGGTAAGGGACACAGTGTTTCCCACCCATAAAATGTTACCATGCTATAGTCTATTTCAGAATGTGCTGCCAAATAAGTATTTATAGCTAATCCTGCACTTTTGGGGTTAGTAGTCTGATCTCTTCAGCAGATATCTGGGCAGTGTCATTCCACTGCAGATGTACCACGCAATCAGCCTCATACTCACAGTGGGATACTGCTGCTAATTGCCACAGTTGTAGCTCAGAATAAGGTAGCAGCTTTCTCAGTGAAACAGAAACAAATTAAGATTAAATTTAAATGAATCTATCAGAAAAAATCCCAATTCCACAACTGTCTGTTGCTTTTATAGTTCATTAGCTAATAACACTAATAACACTGTAAAAGAATTGCTAATTTTCCTGGGACATATTGTACGTGCTATTATCCAGTAAAAGGGAGTGTTTGAAATGTGAGTTGATTCTTAGAAATCTAACTCAGGTCATCTTTGAGCTTTCTGCTGATAGATTCCTCAGTATTCAAGTTTTTTTGGTGTGCACTGTCAAGACTGAGCCCCCATGTGATCCTTGAGAGTGAGTATCATTTCTGTTTGTTTTGTTTCTTTGCTTTCCCAAGACAGGAGATTTTCCTGGTTGTTGGCATACAGAAATATGCAGGGATTCAGTATCTATGAGTTGAGAAAGTATTTTGTTATTGGCTCCTTCTGACCTGAACCTTCATCACACCAGTGAAGGAACCTGTTGTCAAGGAAGACAGATGGAATCCAAAACTGTGGGTTGATTTTTAAATCCCAATCTGACCACTAATGCTATCATTTTCTATTTGTCCATATTAAAGACAAAAGTGGGTCATAATAAGATATCCTTGAATGATAGACTCTCTTAATTAAGAGGAGCATGCTCCTCGTGATAATGAGCTGGGTGACTAGAACACCTGTTTTAGCTGTAAAATTGCAATTCAAAACAGACCCCTCCCTGCTTTGAAGGAACAGTCTGTGTTAGGCTTTTGCACCGGAATTACACTGATCATGTCTAAGACTGTAGCTAAGCAGAAAGAAACTTGGCATGTAAAACTAGACATAGGAGAAAATCTTCGATGTTAAAGTTACTGACAGATCCTGTCATCTCTGTAAAATCCAATTGAACTAAATCTTTGCCTGATGATTTAGATGTGAAGGGCAGAGATTTAAGCAATTGTTTTCTGTGGCTGGTAATTGAAAGCAAGCAGTGGAAATTCAGTGGGAGGCTTTTGGGAAAACCCAAGATTACAAACTTGTTTTTCTCATAATTTCCCTTTACATAAGTAGGTAATTTTTACTCCCCACCCCCTTTCTCCCTCACATATACATGTGGAGCAAAAAAGTACTTTGTGTATACTCATTCAAGTCTGTATCCACACAGTCATTTTGGTCTGGAGCTTTGTGCATTCCTGTAGAGATCTGTGTCCTAGTCACCACCCAGCCTGAGTCCCTGGTTCTGTCAGGTACCCTTGCACATGAGCCCTCGGCTTGCATGAAGTTTTTCTCAATGCAGCATCAGAATGGAAACTGTTCATAAATAACACTGTCATGGAGCCACAGACCCTCCTTTAGCAAAAGGAAAACTCTGTAGAGGTTTTACATACAACCGTGAATACTGTCTAGTTCCAAAATAGTTGAATGGATCTGGGGGAGCCTTCTTGGGCACTGAAACTCAGTGGTTAGTCCAGTCACTAGCATGGTTTAGGGCCAGACAAACAATTCCCAAACACAGTTAAGGATTAGTATTGATCAAAGACCATTCCCACTGGGCAGGTTGGATGCAGCTACTCTATTTTAGGAGAGCAAGAAAATTTAATAATATAAATGCAGGTTGTTTTCTGTGTTTTTCTTGCCAACTAGGTTAAGTGCTTGCAAAGTAGTCCAGTGCATGTTTTATTTACTAATATAGAGGCAGCTTGTGCTTATGCAGTTCAGGTGGTGTTTGAATGGAAGGGTTGGATGTATTGCACAACTACAGGAAAAAATCCTGTGCTGGGCATATAGAGCATGCCCAAGCCTGCAGTCCACTCCTTATTTTTCTGAGGAGTGCTGAAGGGAAGACAGGGTAGAAACTTAAAGAAGTCCCAAGTAGCTAGAACATCTTCAACAATATGGTCCACTCAGACACGGGACCATGTTCTTGCTGCTGTCTGGTATGATAACACAGGCCTGAAGCAGCTTCTAGAAAATTTTTATATTTATTTTTCAGTGTCTTCACTTCTCAGTATTTAGTGTCACTAATTCTATAAAAAGTTATGGACTTGACTTAACATACTGTCCTGGGTCAAAGTGCTTGCAGCAAAGGAAAACAACTTAGAAATATTCAAACTAAACAAGTGTTACAAGCAAGACTTCAAAATACATTATTTTTTTTCAGGTAATTTGTCCAAATGATACAGAAAATCATTTGAAAGCATTTCTTCTGGTGCTTTGTCTGACATTAATCTTTCCTAACAGAAACTGTTCACCGTCTAATTTTCCAGACTCCTCTTAAAGTCACTGAAGAGAAATAAACATTTGCAGAGCATGATCCATCTCCTCTAAAACTGATTTAATGAACTTTGCTTTAGATGTACTTTTTCTTTTTTCTTTCTTTTTTAAAAATAGTGTATAGAAGGATTAGTGATAATCACTTGGGTTATGTGTCTACAGTTGAAAGAAGCAAGTGCTAAACTGGTTGAATAACATCTTCCTGTGCCTTTGTGGTAGGCACATGGTCACATGCACCAGTTACCCAACTCCACCCACCTACTAAGCATTCTTCAGAAAATAGATGGCACTCAGAAATGCTATGACTAATTATTCTTGCTAATAACAGCAATACCCTCTGGTTTAATTTTTTTTTTCTTCCAGCTGCAAGATGTCCTTTACCAGTAGCAAACACATCATCCTTCATGTGTTCTGTTTGCAAGTATGTTTTCCTGCATGGAAAACCACTTTTCCTTTGGTAGAACTTTCTTTCTGTGCCTTCTGTGTTATATACCCTCTTAATCAAACTTTGCAAAATACAATAATCTCATGGTATGAGCTAAACTTTATCTACCTTATTTCTTAACAGATGTATCTTATTTTAATTTTAACACCTATTTTAAATTGCTTTTTTTCCTCTAGATCTGTTTAGATATTTGCATATGCTTTACCACAAAGCAGTTCCTAATTTGTATAGTAGCCAAAAGGAAGATAGTTGCACTGCTTCTACACTACTTTTTTTTTGGAGATGTTCTTCAGCTTTTCTGATGTTCTCCAGTTTTTCTGTTTGTCTGTGCCGAGTGCTAATGTAAAATGTTTTGCTTTGTATCACTTTGTACATAGCTTCCCTAATGATATATTTGTCTTTCCTGCATGATGTAATCTACATCTACTAAAAATCTGCAATGTCTTTGCCTTTACTACTTGGTTCTGTTTCTGCGTTAAAATGTCTGGTGCCATACTGCTGCATTTCATATGTGCATAATTATTTGCAGGTACTACCTTTCTGTTTTATACTACGTATTCAACTGGTGCTAGTGAGTATTTCTCTCTGCTCTTCTAAATAACTTGGTATGACTTTCCAATGGCGATTTTTTTCTAATATGAAGTTGTCCTGTGATAGTGATTTCTTTTGTATTTCTTTTGAGTGTCATCCTCCTGTGATCTTTAGCATCACCATGTCACATTTATCAGTGAAATAGCTGTCTTGTATTAGTAGGCATAACTGGGTTACCCACTCACTAGCTGCCTCTGTGGGTTCCTGTTTCTCTCACAGAACACACTTCTTTGTATGAAGGGCCTTTTTCTTGACAAACAATAACACTCAAATGGCATAAACAACCTATCTGATTTTTTCCTTCTCTGATTCAGTGAGCTTGCCACTTGAGATCCTTGCTCTGCCAATATCTCTGTCTTTTTGCCCAATAGTCTTCAGAAATTGTCAGCTTCCTGGATAGCAGACCACTTGGTTGCTTCAGATCCTGCACAGATTAACATCATTAAGTCTTTTCACTTCATCTCTCTTCAGCAGCTTCTGTTTTCTTAAGTCCTTGAAGAACACATTTCTGGCACTAGTCTGCACAAGAACCATGGTCAGTTAGTTTATGTTCTACTGATACTATGACATCTTGATAAGATCACTTACAGCAATGGAGAATTGTAGATAGATATTCTGAAAGGCCTGTGAATAATCAGGAATTTGAATACCATAGAACTGTAGCTTCATTAGGGTTGGAAAGACCTGTAAGATCGCTGAGTCCCACAGTTAAAAATAGGTTTTCTCAGACCTTGGTTCATGCCCATTATGGTACTTCAGGGCTTAAATTCCTACTGCAGCCCAAAGTCTCATCTTATCCCTACTGCCCACATTTCAGGCATCATCCTACACTTGCCTTGGAGAGGGTCAGCTAGCTTCCCATCTGGGAAAGGTAAAACCTGGGGGGGATACTGGTCATTATTGAGCTTTTCCACTATAGTTAATATGGATGCAAAATGGCCCAGATCACATATCTAAACTTAGACCAGCATGTGGTGCCTAGATTTGAGTGTGGTTACTAAAACTATATCAGAAATATCCTTTAACAAAAAGTGATCAAAACAGTGTCTTGCAGCCAGAATAATACAGAATCTAAGCAGAGACAGTAATTTCCTTATAACTTCATAGCCACAATTAAACACGAAGTATGTGTGACAAAAAGCAGAGGCTATGGAGGTTTATGCATAGGATGCTTGAAGAATTATTTGGCATTGGCATGCAACTTTTCTCTTTGCTCCATGACTCCATTTCTAATTTAAAATAATTTTTAGTAATAAAAATGACACGATGCAGAATTTGTGTGGAACAGAAGTAAATGATTGCTAACACATGAGAGCTAAATCATGGGTATGTGGTCAGGATACTACTGAGGCAAATGTAGCTGTTGGAATACGGGAGGCAAAAAGGGTAATTTTGCGTTTGGTTTCTTTTTGTTTGACATTAGTAACTTCTGGTTTAATTGTGAGTTAAGACTAACATGACCAGCCTCTATTAAACAGGGAAAATGAAGGGTTTAATTGAAATTAATTTGCCCATGGAAAATTAGTTTGGCTGTCAGACCTCTGTCCTAGGGTGTTCTAGTTTGAAAGCAAACTAGTGAGAGACTCCAAGTCAGAAATACAATTTGATAGGGAAAAAAAAAATAAAATAAATGCAATAGTACAAAAAAAGAACAACTCACTGACAAAGTCAGAGCACAAACCTGACCCCCTGACAATCAGGGGGTTGGTAACAGTCCAATTAGATGGTGACTGCAGTCCTCCTGGAGTGATGGTTCTGTGGAAGGGTCTGGTCTTCCCCTGAAGGTCCAGCGGTGGCATAGGAGGGTCTGGTCTTCCTCAGAAAGTCCAGTGGTGTAGATCTCATCCTCTGGGATCCCAGTAGGTAAGTCTGCCTCTGCTGTTCCAGGCCCCAGATTTTATCCCAGTGGGAATGCTTGGTTCCTTCCCCCTGGGCGGAGCATCTCACACTGGGATGGTGAGTCATGGGGCAAGGCACCGATGGGCCCATTAACAGGAGATAGTCCAGGTGTGAGTTATCTATGAGTCATGGGGCAAGGCATTGTTGGGCCCATTAACAGGAGATAGTCCAGAGGGAGGAGGCAAGGAACATCGCTACACCTGGTCTCAACAGCTCATGGTAATAGAATACACTGTAACCCAGGACATAGGGGAAGTATATCTGTTAATTAAACCACACAGTTCATCAGAACAGCAGCACTGGAGTGTGTGCTGGGGCTGACATGCCTTTGCAGGATCTCTGCTTCCAGAGCAGCTGCTTTGAGCCGGATGCTAGATGGCTGAAGTGGCTTGGAAGGATGCTGTGGTGCCAGGAGCTTTCTTCTTCCAGGGGAGGAAGAGAAGTATTTCTCCTAGCTGCTATTTTTCATCTCTAATAAAGCTGTAGCTAGTAATGATTGCTCTTTGCATTTTCCAGAGCCAGAAAGGAGGCACATGCTTTTTTCACAGGCTCTTGGATTTCCTCACCAATTTTTTTCAGGTTCTAACAAAAAAGGAAACACCAGAAATGTTCTGTAGTAATCAAATAACAGTAATGTGCAGGCAAGAAATTAAAGAAGAGCATAATGTAAAATGAAAAAGTGAAAGGCTTGGGGTTTTTTATAGTTAGTTGTAATGACTGATGTTATTAGACAGAAGTGATAAAAGATCAGTTGCTTAAAATAATAACTGAATGTTATGAATAGTGCTGTTCTTACATGTTTGTAGGACTGAGCTTTCTTCCATACTGTTCTAGAACGGAAAGGAGGAAAAACAGCCCATGACAGATATTTGTTTTAGTGGCAGGGTTTGGTGCCCCTAAATTCCAGTTACTTGAAATGTTCCTATCCTCAAAGAGAGGGGTTTGACCTCAAAAGCAGGTCTCAAATGGGGCTAAGACTGTGTGGAAACCTTAACATCCAGGACTGGGCAAGTGGCTTACTTTCTCACAGTAGAGAAAGAAATCTTGTGGAAATTAGAGTTGAAAGATACTTCTGCAGAAGATAAGAAATCAGTCTGATTATAGATTTGTGAACTGGCAGTAGATGAACAAGTTATATTGGATAATCCTTTAAATCTTATAGATCAGAAGGGTCCTTTAGAGGTTGACTCAGGACTCAGCTGAGAAATTTGGACCTTGAGAGCAGGAAAAGAGAGCAGGCAGCAGAAAGGAAGAGAGATTTGTAGATGAAAGCAAGCTCTACCCAGGCTTTTACATAGAAGCACTCTTTCCTATGAGTTAAGTGAGACCTTTGGATATCTAACAGCCTGTTCATGGCAGTGACAGTAGCTTCAATCATGCTGCGTATGTGAACATCTAAGTGACAGTACATACATGTGTATGCACAGGGAAGTTCTGTCGCGGGCACTCGGTAAGTGGGATGTATCTGGGAAGTGTCAGCCCTGCTTTAGACACTAAGCAGTTGATTTGCACCTGCACAATAAATACAGCACATTCTAAGGGCTCTTCTACTGCACATGTACACAATGTCTGTGCAGAGCATACATTGCAAAGTCTACTCCTACAAGACCTAAAAATGCAGCCTCTGGAAGAATTCTGGTATTACCTTTCGCCTAGAAACCCCCTAACTAGTACCCTAATTTTGGATGAGGACATGCACAAAGCTGTTCTGGCCCTGCTTCCCAATCCCCTCTCTACAGAGAACTGTGCCCCTCATCCTTCCAAACTCCACTGCTGCACCACGTTCTCTGTTTTATAGACAGAAACATTGCAGATATCATTATATGTGGCTAAAATGCTTGTTTGCAGTTGTAGAACCTGAATAGATGGTTCTGTACATCACTCATGTCACTGTAGTACCTGGGAGGTTTAGTCATGAACCACACCATCCTCCCTTCCCCATGCAGGTGTTGCACAGACACAGGACTCAGCCCTGCCTTACCCACCTTACTGTCGCAAGAGGAGATGAGAAATAAGAAATGGATGTTTACTGTAATCTAATGTTATCCAGTATACCATCTGTTATTATCTGGTACATTGTACATGATTCCAACATTGTCTGAAGCTTGTGAAATCCCCAATAACTGGGCAACTATTGAAACTACAGTTTTGTTTGTTTACATTGCTAGTGCCTAAATAGAACAACAAAGCGGAGCTTAAAAGTTGTTTTTAAAGTACCTAAGGCTATTGGAGAATCACTAGTCAGTAATTACTAATAATAAGCAACAGGTAATTTAGGATAAGAATCAAAGTCAGTACTCAGCCCTTAAAAATTTGCCTGTTATTTTGCTATGATCTGTATGGGTGCCTTTCTTTTTTAAAACAAGCAAATGCATATGGAGCTTCCAGGATTGGGCCAGAAAAAAAATTTATCTTAAAATGCATCATTCATCCACGTTCAGGAGCTGGCTCATAAAAATATGATAACATAACCTTTTTTTCACTGAAAGAAGATACTCTCTAAGCACTGGGAAACAAAATAGGTAGTTTAAATAACTGTCATGGTCAAATAGAAGAGACAAAAACACTGTAAGAAATTCTCTGCAATTCTTATAAACAAGTCCATATTTTTAAGAAAAGAAATGTGCTCAGAATAAATCATAAAATAAATATTTTTTCCTGGTTATCTCCTCAGAATTCAGAATCTCGTTAGACAATTATTTTGAGCTAAGGTTAAAAAAAAAAAATCTGGTGCCATCAAGTGGAAATATTCTGTATTGCTGAGAAGAGCCGGCAAAGTGGCAGCACATTGATTTCATTAGATATACATACCAGCACTTTAAACTATTGCAATGGAAATGTTTTCCCCATCACACACATTATATCCTGGTTGAAAACTGGCAAGAAATCTCATCTGTTTGCATGTTCTGAGAACGAGCATCCTTCTCTCTTACACATGGCAAAAATTTCTTGGTTTATGACAAATCCCATTTATGGCTGTCACTAAAGACACTATTCCTCTCTGGTACACTGCTGGCGATGTAGCAGTGTGCTGCTGGCAAGAATTTGCCTATGGCCAGATCCTCATTCCAAAGCACAGTGGTCCCTCTGAGGGAGCTCTTCACCAGAGCCAGCCAGCAGTCAATGCTATGTGTTGAAATTGTTCCAATGTGCAGGGATTAAAAGTTACATTCCTTTGTATTTCTAAATTTCTCAAGTAATTTTTTTTTTTTTAAGGCAGGATAACCTGACAGAATTGAAACTTGCTCTGACAGGTTCCCTTGCAGTGGTCCTTCATGTTTTACCACTGTTCTGGGAGTACCCTGCTTTCACACTGGATTTGGCAGAGCATAACATCCCTTGGAGATGCGTAATGCTTCACACTGCCTCAGCTGCTTGTTCACTGAATGTCAGTTAAATCCCTTGGCTTTATGTTAGGGAGGAATTGCATGGAATAAACTTCAGTTCAACACAGTCAGAGGTTTCTAAGACCTGTCACTTAAATAGTATGTTTCCTGCCCTCTGGAGACTCCTTTTTCAATATTAAGATGTCTGGATCAACCTGAATAACTCAGACTTGTATTTTTACTGAGTTTTTCCATGGCTATCCCAAATTTTTTAAAACCCAAACATTTAGATGTTTATTATTCGAGAACCTTTTACTTATAAAATAAAGTGATTTTATTTTGGAAAGGTAATAATAATTCAAAATAAAAAAGCAAGTTTCATTTTTGCTGATGTGAGATTATTTCAAACTGAATGATCAAAATCTTTGAACTAATTTGTTGAGAAACATTGCAAAAAATACTGGAAAACCCTTCACTTTGGTAATTTCTTTTTTCCCCTTCTATTTCTGAACAGTTATTACACCAAAGTATGCTCTTTCTGTTATATTCAGGAAAACCGTTCTTGTCAGTTATCACGTATAAAGTATAATGCATTTATGATGAACTTGAAGGTCTTAATGGTCTTTTCCAGCCTAACTGATTCTTTGATTCTGTTATCAACTACCTTGATTTCCTCCAGGAAAGCAAAATTGGTGGGTTGTGTTACTTCAGTCCAATTCAGAAAATGGTCTCTCTGTATGCACACGCTATACATATACACACATATGCATGTATTTATAAAAACAATTCTCTCCACAGTTTCTCAAGTCTGGCAAAGTACTCTCCTAAAGCATTATAATATTCATTCAGATGCAGACCAAAATACTATATTATACTCTGTTTTGGAAAACAAACTCTAGTGTGTCATGCCACATTTTCATCCCTTCAGGTCAATAGTGAAAGGGTCCCACTGATGAATAAGGTGTCACT
The DNA here is from genome assembly GCA_013399875.1 of Gymnorhina tibicen. NCBI lineage: Eukaryota > Metazoa > Chordata > Aves > Passeriformes > Artamidae > Gymnorhina > Gymnorhina tibicen. The sequence goes on along the minus strand of VXAZ01010494.1, from coordinate 525,754 downwards.
AATGCTTTTGTCACCGTAAGGTTTGGCTCTTGCTTTTTTTTTTATTCCTCCATGGTCACTATGAAGAAATGAACAAATTCTCCATCATCATTATGTAAATGTATAAAGCACTCTGCATGAGGCCTGGAAACCAGAGTAGAGTTCTAGATCACCAGATGCCAAGTAGGATCCTGGCATGCTACTCTGCCACCTACCACCTGCTACTCTGTCTCCTGGTATGGGGCTCTGGGGAGAGGAATGCTCTGGAGCCCTCTTGCAGTACTGTATCAGAAAAAGAAACTCAGAAATCAGAAAAGAAGAAATCAGAAAAAGAACTTAAAGAAAGGTTATTTTCAGAGAGGCTGTTTGAAGGGGTTTAGAAGCCCACTACATTGCAAAGTGGTTAAAAGGATGCAGATATAACTAGGAATTGGGTCCCTTGGATCTCAAGGGAACAGTATGACTGTACTTGAAACATTGATTTACTTAAGAATTTTTGAGTGTTGTATCTGGAGGAGAGACTAACTATAATATGTCTTTAGGTATTTCAGGAAAAAGAGCAGATAAGACATAGTTAAATGCTTCAAAGAGCTCATATGAAGTATGTTTAACTGTATATTTTCTATATATCCTCACCTTCAGTGTCTTACGGATTGAAGTCTCCAGGGATATTGCTGAAAGGAAAGCATGTAGGGTTTTTCTATGCATACAGTAACAAATATGGAAACTGTAAGTCCTCACATCAGAAGAACAATGCACTCTTGTTAAAAGGATCGTGGAGTTTGTTGTTTAATTCTTTGGAAATGTGGTTGTAACATTTGAAAGAGAAAATGGTTCTTGAAGATTTTTTGACTTTGTTATTGCCCATTAACAAGTTGCATCCTGCACCTTGGTTTTGATTGTTTAATAGAATCTCTTTTAATGGCAAAACCATTTCCTTTTAAGTCAGTTGATTCATGCTGTTCTCCATCTTGATCTCTCTAATAGGTGAATATTTTCTTCTATTTTGCCAAATAAAGTCAGAGACACTAGTAATTTGAATTCTATACCAATGTTAAAACAATACCCCAGTCACTAAAAATTGCTGAGGTCACTCAAAGATTTTCTAATTGCATAAACAATATTTAATTTTTGAACTTAAAGGAAGCCTTGATTCACTCTCATGTCCTTCTTTTAAATGATAAAATGATAAACATTTAAATTTTCTCATTAAAGAGCTACTCAGAACCAACCTATTTAAGTCATTGCTACTACCTCAAGGGCTGGTATTTGTTTTGGCCTGTTTTTTTTTTTTTTCTTGCTTTTGTTGTTGTTGTTGTTGTTGTTTTCTGGTTTTTTCTTTCTGTCCAGGAACTGAAATCAAGGTGATGGTTTAATGGTAAACTTTTATAGTTATAGACCTATTTTTTATCTTATGGTATGGGATGTACAGAGCCAAGACACAAAGATTTGATTTCATAAACACAATATAAAGCTTTTAATCCTTTCATTCTTACTAAACAACTTAAGTGGCACACTAGCTTTCAGTACATTTTTTATTCTCCAAATGTGTCCACTGGTTGTAGTTTAAATGCTTTCCCAAGGAAGATGAAGACACAGAGTATGTATATATTCATGTGGTTGTATGTGCATATAAATGTGTTCACATATAGTCATGTGGTGGGTCTATCATTTTTTCTACAGTGTTTTTAACCACACTAGAGTTAAGATCTAAATATTGAAAATTGTTGTTGAAGATAATGTACCTTGGTTAATGGTGTGTTTTATGGTGTATTTATGTCATACAAAAGTAATTTTTAAAGAGTAGCACAAAGAAAGCAGTTCTTGTCTCAGGCTCCTGGGTAGATTCCTGGGCAGGTGGAATTGGCTGCAAGGGAAAAGGAACCAGGTCATAAAATTCACATAGTAAAACAGGTGGATTAACAAGATAGGAAAATCTTCATGGCATTACATTTTTTAGTCTAGTTCCTGTTTATGGCCCTCTATTCCTTCTACGGAAGGCTGATTTTCATCTCCACTTCACTCTTCCAGGTGGTGGAGTGAAAGGAATCTGTATAGATACACTGATGGGAAGGTAAGGCAAGCTTTGTTGCACTTACATGACTATTCAGGATCTTACCCTAGTGTATATTAGTTTACAGTTAACAATCACGTCAGAACACTTACTGTAACACCCACAAAGTTACCTAGAAGTGATTTGAAAGCCAGATAGCCCTTGGATATACTGTCACTCTAATCACATGCAGGAGTACATTGAGGATCTAGTTTGGGATATCTAGTTGTTGTTCTCAGGTAAAATTTTGCTTACATCCTGTGTTTCAAGACCTGCTCCAACATGTACTTCTCAATGGATGTCAAAACCCACCATACTGAGACAAGAGTCTAACACGCTTTTTTTTTTAAATCAGCAATTGTGGCTTAAGCAGACATTTCCTCTTCCCATCCCTATCCCACTTTGTTCTTGTGCCTGCACACTCCTTCAGTTGTTTAACTTCCCTGACTTGTACTGAAGAATGAGAAGTATCCTTATTAAAGAAATAGCTTTTTTTTTTTTTTTTAGGCAGAGCAGTTCTGTTTTATTTCATGGTTTAGGGATAGTTGCGCTGGTCTAGAACCTGTCACTATACATGTTACATACTTCCTACTCTTTTCATGGTTTTGTTGAAATAATTTTTATATCTCTGATTTTAAAGGTCCATAAAGAATCAGGAAGTCTTGCAAAAAAAATCAGTGAAGAAGTCCTGAACTCTGGTCTGGCACTGGTCTGAACGTGAACTGTGGGCTGGACCAAAATTTTGTGCCATTTTTATCAGCTTTAAAATGTGAACCATACACATTCTCCTACTGCCAAATTGATAAAGACACTAATGGTACAAAAATGGAAAAAAGTGTTGAATTTTGTTGCAATTTTTTTTCAGAAGAAGTTCAGCTCTTTCTGACAAACCCCACTTACAGGAGCTAAGGCAGTGACAGCCATTATTTGCTGAAGTGGCCTAAGAGCAAGGTTGCACTTTTAACGCAGCTACAGCATAATTGCTTTAATGGACTCTTTAAGCAGTAACCCCTGATTCTCTCAAAACAAGGCCCCAGTTTTGATTTTATTCATGCCGTGGTAGATTGTTATAGACTTGAAAGCCCTACTGGCGTGAGCATCGGTAAGTCTGATTAATAGACTCAATGAAGATTTTTATGAAAGTATGCCAGATTATTTAGCTGAGCTGCTGTGGTTTCTTGCAATGAACCTGGTACTTGTCTTCTAATGAGTCAATTCACTAATTTTCTGACTAACCTGATATCACAGGCTGTAATTTTCTGTGTTTAGGTTTATTTACACAGCCATTTAAAAATACTTATGTGATGTCTTAAGGATGATGATAATGACTTAAAAAGGCATCTCAGTTTGATGCAGCAGTCTGAGTATGCACTATGAATGAAAAAGACAAAGCTCTACGATGAACAGCAACATAAATGATGCTACTGTGAATTCTAGTGTTTGTGAATGTGAACAGATACATCTTACATCTTAGGTGTAACTAAAATTAGAAGGTCTTTCTTTGGGGATGCTGAGAAGGCAATTTTCCCCACTGGGAAATAGGAATGTAAATATACTCTCTACATGATTGTAGAGAACACAACACTGTGCTGTTCAGTGATGTCTAGTACTCTGCTGTGAGGTCAGTATTCACAGTGGCAGTCAACAGCCACTGCAGGTAGTGGCTTTTGAATAAAAGGTCATGTTTTTCAATAGCCTCATTCTGACTGAAAGCCTGAAAGCTTCTTGGAACTTCTTGATCTCTGCAGTATAAAACCAGAATTAAGGGAGAAACAAGAGTCTGAGAGGTAGATACACAGTATCTACCTATCTGAAGTAATCTCTTCAGGACACCAAATCCCCTGTTCACTTTAGACCTAGGGAGAAACCCCACTCCAGCAGAAACTGATGTGGGTTTTTCATTGACTTCAGCAGATTCAAGATTTATACTTGATAGTTTAAGAATAAAATCTATGAAGTCCACCTCTCTCTGTGTGTTCTGGGAGTTTATTGTTACCATAATGGAATTCTGCATTTCCCCCACAGTGCTGAGTAAAAGGCATTCCAGCTGAGTAAGAATTGGACCTTATAATTAGGGTTTTTCAGACAGATGGAATCACAATCCACACAGACCAGAAGGTATTTATTATAGAAAACAGCTCTAATTCCATATTAGCATGTTTTGTAAAGTCTGAATTCCAGATTTGTTTTATTGCTTTTAAGACATTCCTTCTTCCCTATCTGGAGCACAGCACAATGCAGGTGGGATTCCCCTTACCTGGCTTTATGTTGTCACAGCATGAGTCCATGCTGGTTGCTTAGGCTGCCTTTTCCTCTTTGAAGTATAATGGGCACTTTTGGAGTGCAGTTCTCCTGGTCTGTTTTGGATGCAGGAAGAGACTCAAATGGTGCTGATAAAATTCTCAATCTCCCTTCAGAGGGATGGCAAAGCTGTGGCAGAAATCAACTCCTCAGATGGCATTTGGCAGTATCTCGGTCACGTCCTTATTTGTTCTGCTCTTCCTGCTTGCACTTAGAATTTTGCTGCTGGATAAAGCCAGAATCACCAAAGAAGGTGACCAAAGAAGGATGTGACCAAAGAAGGATGATCTTTGGTTTGCTGCCTGTTTTGGCCCAGCCTGGAACTTAATTTCCCTAGAAGAACATTCTAAAAGCATCAGTAAACTAAAATGTACAAGCCTCAATAATTTCAAGTGACACAAAAAATACTTTGATCCCAAGCAAAGTGGTGTATATAGAGTTTTAGCTAAAAGTGAAATCTTTTTTATATGTCTGTCTTCATCTTACATGAAGGAATCTCTAAAAGTTCTTGCAAACAGAAGTATGTTGAAAGTGAAACCCTTTGGTGTTAAAAAAAAGGTTTTAGCTGCTGTTTTTTAAAATCCTGTTCTATGTTTGCAGAGCTGACCGGAGCTTCAACTCTGCATATATCCAAGCAACAGTCTATAATTAGGAATCAACCTATCCTTCTCATCTACAGGAGTCAATCCTATAGTGCCTAGATCATGTCATGGGCCTCACAAAGGACAGCAGGAACTTTTTAAAAGTTTTTAATCACCATCACAGTAGTTAGAGCATTCAGTGGTGGCTCAGATATGAGACCCTTCAGTTATAAGGAGTCATTTACAGACAGTATCTTCCAGTGTAAAAAGCTGAAGGAGACTCACCCTAGAAACCTCAATTTGCTCATGCTTATGCTTCCAACACATTTTTAAGTCAGTGTTTCAAATGACCCTGCAACTTTGAAAACAGCCCTCAACTTTCGAGTAGTGCTCTAAGCACTTGCCTCGTGGCCAAAGCAGACCATGCGACATAGGAGGTGACATAGAGACTCATATGTTATCTGTGTAACATGTCCATTGGAAAGGCTTGTGGCCTGGTAAAGGTTCCAAACTCCCAGGGAATATTCACAGCTGACAGCTCTTGGCAAAGGAAGTCCTCTCCTCTCCGAACAGCATTAAGTTCAGGCAACTGCCTCCTCCTAGCATGCTCCGCTGCGTTGCCGGGATGTTTCCTGCCCAGTTCCCATAAATACGTCCCTCCGTGCATTTCCTTGAAGCGCTGGCCTTCCCGGAGCGGGGGGCGCGGGCGGGCGTGCCGGGGCCGCGCCATTGGCCGGCAGGGAGGTGTATCCCGCGGCCGGCTCGCGGTTGGCTGCGGCGCGGGGCGGCGGCGGCGCCGGACATCGGCCGGAGGAGGGACCGGGGCCGCACGGCCGTGCCTCCCGCCGCCCCGCTGCCCGAGGTAGGTACGGCGCTGCCCGGCGCTCCGGGTGCCAGAGAGCGCTGCCCGGTGCCCTGCGCCCTCCCGCCGCGGCACCGCCCGCTCACACCTCTTCTCCCCCTGCCCGCCGCCTCTCTGCCTTTCCCATGCTCTCCAGGGATTTTTTCCCCTCCCGCGCGTCGCCCCTGCTTGCGGGAGGCCCCTCGCTGTGCTGCTTGGCACTGTCTCAGCCCCAGTGATGCTCGGGGTGGGCCAGCAGGGACCGGCGCGGTGCGGCCCCGCGGTCACTCGACGTGCTGGGGAGGCCAGGGAGGGTTCCCAGCTCTGCAGGCTTGCAATGCTGAAACTAGTTTCACTTTTCAAAGTGGATATGGATATCTCGGTGGCTGAGCCGGAGGACACACAGGGAGGCGTGCAGACCAACTTCTGGCCTGCCAGAGGTCACCCGACTCTTTGCTCCCTGCCCGGACTTCCACGATCCCAGTGCAAGGCAGTGCACTCCGGCTGAAAAGCGTCGCTTCTCTCCTTGTGCAAGTCCTCTGTGTGAGGGAAATTTGCTTCAGTGCAGGCTTGGGTATGAGGTGCAGGGTTTTAGTATGAACTGCTCTCATCATTATATTTTAGTGTGCAGAGATAGTGACATGGTGTGTCAAGGCTTCCTCTTTTCTGAGAGGCATCATCATGCTCTTTGAGAACCTTCTTAGCATGCTGAAGAGAAGTGTCACAAAATACCTCCAACTTCAGTACTGTAACCTCTGCTGGTGGACAAATGTAGCGATGGTAGGAAGACCACACTTGGAGCTATTGTAGATGACTGTGTGCTTCTGTTCATGCTTTCCTTCATGTGCTAGTCCTTCTGTTTCAGTAAGCCTGGAGTTAAACAAGACCTCTGAAGTCTTTAGGTGTGTGGAGATTTTACAAATTTGAGGCATGAGGACAAACAGGATTTTCCAAGTGATTCAGATACAGAGATGCATGTATTATCAGTTAAAATTTTGTTGGAAACAAAGTTCACATCTTTGAAGCCTATCTCTGAGATTCACATCTTTTAATTGCATAAGTATCTGAAGGCCTTAGGCTCCTGGGTACTTGAAGCTGGACCTGGCAGTGTTCCTGCAGAAATAAACAGTAGGCTTCACTGGGACTGAAGAGGATGAGATAGAAAATAAGGGGGTTTTCCTCTGCAGGTCCTAGGAATCTGTCCTAGTGTAGCTTTTCCGCTTTGCAGAAAATTTGTATTAGGGAGAAAACCTGTTGTTCCTGGCCACACATATGCTGACTGCTACACAGTAGATAAGGTCTTGACCTTATCTTCCATTTTTGGCCTGTGTAAGAACTAGCTATGTAAAAATACTTAGTGTTGGGCTTTCTCTTTTAATCAACTGCTTGCCATATAGCTTATATTCTGCTTTCTTTCCGTGTGTTTATTAGTCCTGACTGTTCCTGATGAAAGTTTTGATGGTCTTTGCGTGTTTATGGTGGCAAATGAATATAATTGGTAAATCTAAGTTTCCAGAACTCTTTTAAAGCCTTGTAGTTAAAAATTTGCTGAATAGAACACATTAAAATCCTTCCTTTTCAGTAATCAAAACAATAAGTAAAGTTGAAAATTTGTCTGTAAGAACACCTCATCAGACCAAGATCTATCAAAGTTCACAGAAATTGAATTCATGTCTCTCAAAAGTAGGGTGTAACTAGAGTATGAAGTATCTGGATTGTGTTTTACAGCAGATGCTAAAGGAGACCAGAACTTTTGCACAAACAATGTCTGAATTGTACATATACCTGTATTATTTTATTACTTTGTCTTTGCTGCCATCAGGCTTTACCATGCTCCGAGCCTTTAGTCACACAAATGGTAGGTGTGTGTTCCACCATGCTAAGTGTTGGCATCATCGTAAGTCCGTGCTGGGAATCAGGAGGGAAGATGTCAATGCATGGGAAAGAAGAGCACCTCTAGCACCGAGGCATGTTAAGGAGTTGACAAAGATGGGCTACAAGGTCTTGGTGCAGCCGTCAAACCGGAGAGCCATCCATGAAAAGGTAAGGTCCCATTTTGAGAGACACAAGCAAAACCATAGTTCAGTTGTTAACCATAGTACAGGAAAAATAATATTCAAAGGCTATTCAGGAGAAAACATATTAAAAAAAACCCCCAGAAACATTAAATTTTGTTGCTAAATGAGGAGTCGTTTGCTAGTGGAAAGGAAAAGTAGTAGTTTGTTTAGCCTTTTAATGTAATGTTGGCACCGTGGTGGGTTTTTGGACTTGTTTTTATTAATTTCTTGTCCTGTCATCACTCTCCCTAGAAGTTCTAAGTTCTCTTAAAGTAGAAACTTGGGAATTCCTTTAATATTGATGTTTTTGTTTACTGTTTGTATGAAGGCAAGAACTCTAAAAAACCCCTGTATTTCTTAAAAGAACAGGAAAGACGAATCTGGTGAATTCCACTCTTGCTTCAATCCCATTCCTCATGTGAAATGAAGAGAGAGTTTTTTTCTTTAATGCTGTGAGCTTCAGGACAGAGAGATTTTGCTGTTCTTGTAGCAGCAGTAATACTCTGCTGTAAGATAACTGAGAAAACAGATAAAAATTGAAACAAAAATGGGGAATTAGTGATTACTTGTACATACCACCTTTTAATTAAGGCACAGTGCTTTTTTCATCAAAGCACAGATCATCCTGTGTAAACACATTTCCTTAGAAATTGTTCGTCAGCATGGATTTAGGCTTATATAATTTTATAAAATCACGTCATCAGTCTTCATGTTTTTGAATTTTTCATATTTCTCTAAACTTATTTCCAAGTATTTGAACACCTTACAAAGGACTGTTCATTATTGCAATACTACAGGATACTTTAAATTTAGTAAAATATCCTTTTTGTAGTCTGTAAATTTAAGATGAAGTATTTTACAAACACAATTATAATTTGGCCTTGTATAATAGGATAATAGCATGGTAATTTAATTTAATACTTGATACCTCTTTATCAAACAATTTTGTGAATGTATCACGTGCAGTAACTTGTTTCTGCTTGGTAGAATTATTTATTTTTCCTCTGTTCTAGTTGCTAATACGCTGAGATCTGAATATGAAAAAAACCAGAGAAATTTTCTTTTATTTTTCTCTTTCATAGGAGTATATCAAAGCAGGTGCCATTATTCAAGAAGATATTTCTGAGGCTTCTCTGATAATAGGTGTGAAGAAACCTCCAGAGGACAAATTAATCCCCAAAAAGAACTATGCCTTCTTCTCTCACACTATTAAAGCCCAAGAGGCAAACATGCCCCTTTTGGATGAGATTTTAAGACAGGTAAATTGTGTCATATTGAAGACTATTGTCAGTTAAAATGGGGTGGAAACTGAATGCTTAAGTGTGATCAAAACCTTGCTGCCTAGTATGGTTACTTCCAGCACACGTACTTGTAGATGGCTGACAAGGACAGTTTCCAGTATCCTTTCCTGAAACTGACTATTTCTTGCTCAAAGGATCTTGTGTTTGCAATGTTACTCTCTTCATGTGTGTAAGGCAGACGAGTTGTGAGCATGGTGTGCTCAAGAGAGGCTCTTCCTCTCCAAGCACGAAGAGCTGTTGGAAAGTTACTAAGCTGGAGTGCATATTGGCCGTTTCAGAGGAAGGTAGCCAGTTCACTCAGAAATGAGCAGCCTCTTGGCAGAGGATGTGAATAGGCCTGCAGCAGCTGGAGTGGCACATTGGGGAGCTCTGTGCAAAGAGAGCACGGGCAGTGCAGAGATTCTTTAAAACAAGAATTCAGTGCAACTGTTATGTTTTTATTTTTATACTTAACTCCTGTTACGGTATATTTGCCTTTCTTATCTTACCCATCAGACTCTATCAGGAAGAATGACAAAGGCATGTGAAAAGGTAGCTCCTGGGAGAACAACATGCCACAGACTGCACTCACTGAAAATTTTAATACTCAGTTTGCTATGTATTTTCAGGAAATTCGACTGTTTGACTATGAAAAAATGGTTGATCATAAAGGAATGCGAGTTGTGGCCTTTGGAAAGTGGGCTGGTGTAGCAGGTATAGTGTATAAAGTAAAGGCAGGCTTGCAACAAGTGACTTTCTGTAATACTTCTGGTTGTCTGTGCTTCCTGAAAGTTGAGGCTTGCAATGTATTTTTAACTGCATTTTTAATTCTTGCTTTTAGCCTTTTTCCATTCCAGTTTGTGCCTCCTACTTTCATGAGATGTCATGTCAAATAGTCGTGTGGATTCCTGACAAATCTAATATTTTTTGTTGTCATCTTGAATTCCTGTTTGTCCGTTGAACTAATCTGGAGCAGACTAAATATCAAGAGATCAACTGATTATGCTTTTGATAAAAAAGAGGGCTGCTGTCCGTCCCGAGAGCTTGGACAACATCTGTTTGTCACTGTTATGCGTTAAATCTCTTTTTTATGAGGCATGGTTCTCATTTCTTTCTACTGAGCTTCAACGCTGTTTCTTCAGGAGACTCTTTTATTTCCTTTTTTGGAATCTGGTGATGTGGATACACCTCATAAAAGGATATCTGAACATTAAATTGTGCTTAAATGCATAATGGGCCAAGAGTAAGTTTAAGGTCATGGACTGCTATTAAATTTCTCCTTCTCTGGTTTTATGTAGACTTTCTTTACAAGTAAAGTATTAATATAAAAACATGGGAAAAATACCCAGGATGATTTGAGGCTTCAGTCTGTGTCTGCAGTTCTAACTGTGCATATTTGTATTTAAGACTGATGGTCCGATTTTCTTTTTTTTTTTAACAACAGGAATGATCAACATTCTGCATGGGCTGGGTTTGCGATTTTTAGCCCTGGGTCATCACACTCCTTTCATGGTAAGAGTATCTGTGTATGTATTTTTCTTTAGCTAAATATGGCATGTGCTAATTACCTGTATTTGATTATGAAAAATATCTTTATGGTTCTGTGCCTTTGATTTCAGCACATTGGGATGGCACATAACTACAGGAATAGCAGTCAGGCTGTGCAGGCAGTACGGGATGCCGGGTATGAAATTTCACTGGGACTGATGCCAAAGTCAGTGGGGCCCCTAACATTTGTGTTTACAGGCACTGGTAATGTTTCTAAGGTAAGAATTGTCTTCAAGATGAAATGCTATATTATTGTTAATAAAAATTCTTGGCGTTTGATCTGTAGCAGGTTAAATGGGTTGCTGGGTTCATTTTGTTGCTTGGACTTCACATTTTCCTTTGCCAGTAACGATTTTCAAGTACCGTAAACTAAAGTGTTTAATATGAGATCACGCCTGACAAGGCTGACATGCTAACTTCTTACCATGAAACATGGATTAAATCTTACTGCTCCTCTCTCTTTTCCAAACTTTGTGATTTCTGTCCCACTCTCTCCTCACTGTTGACTCTGTGCTCACAAGGTATGTTGAATCACTCCATTAAAGTATGTGGAAAATAATTATTTTTTCCAACACTTGCTGAGTTTTTATATCTGTATAGCATTGACTTGGCTTACAAGTACTGGAAGTCAGGACTATTTTCTGTGACACAGGGAAAAAGCTTACCCCTGGTTTAGGCAACAGAGATCAGTTAACAAGGCTCCAGCTATAAAGTGAAATCAGTGCCTATATAAATGTGTGCTTTCTAGCCAAAAGGACGGTGTGTCTGAAAAGCTTCTGGTTGTAATCATAGCTCATTGGGGAAGTAATCTTGTAGTTTCTGGCCCTTAGAACAGCCTGGTTGATTAGGAGTGGCTTCAGGGATCTTTCCTAAAGAGAAACTGCTCCTCAGAGTGGCAGCAAAACCCTCTGTTGTGGCTGAGTTGAGGCCTCCCAGCTCAGCCATTAAAAATAAGAACCAGACATTGGATTGTGGTTTAGGCATCCTGCAGTAGTGGGGAACGATGTAAATTCCTTGCACATAATGACCAGGCAGCTCAGTTTTGGGTAAGCAGGGGTATGTGTGGAACAATGTTTTCATCTCTGAAGATGTTCTCTGGCAGGGCTGTCAAATTGTGTGTGGCATTTTTATATTTGTTTTCAAACACCAAATGAGCAGTGTTACCTTACATTTATGGTCTACTTATTCTAAATCCTACTTCATGGTTTCAGGGTGCTCAAGAATTGTTCAGTGCTCTCCCATGTGAGTTTGTGGAACCACACGAGTTAAAGGAAGTTTCCAGATCTGGAGGTATGCTGTGACAATAGGGACTGACAACACTGAAACCCTTTTTGTCAAAGTATAAGAGCTAATTTTTTTTTTTTTTTTAAATTTTAGACCTCAGGAAAGTCTATGGAACAGTGTTAAGTCGTCACCATCATCTTGTAAGGAAACGTGATGGACAATATGATCCAGTAGACTATGATAAACATCCAGAAAATTACATTTCTCGCTTTCACATTGATGTGAGCATCTCTTCTGTTCTTTTATGAAAGGTTTTCCAGGGTGTTTGTAGTTACTACACTTTTGCATATTCATTTGAAAAAGCATTAACTTAAAATGCTAGACCAGGTCCTTTCAGAAAGTACTTTCTGAAAGTACTAGGTGAGAACATCAGGCATCTGTAACTTTCTTTGCAGGTTGCACCCTACACAACTTGTTTAATTAATGGCATATACTGGGAACAGAATACTCCTCGCTTGCTGAGTCGGCAGGACACTCAGAAGCTGCTGGTGCCAGTTAAATCTGCTGCTGGTGCAATGGATGGCTGTCCTGCATTACCACACAAGTAAGATACCTCATTTCATCTGCAACAATTTTGCAGCACCATGATTAACTTGTAATGTTAGGCAGTTTCACCACAGTATCTAGTAAATGATTCTGTTTCTTCTACATTGTTCCTCTTGCATGTTTTATAGTGCCCCACTGATTTTGCTCTTGTTCTTTTGTGCTTTGCAGTCTTGTTTTCACAGTTTGTAGTTTTTGAAGACATCACAGTACAAATGATTGACAGTTATCAGCTGTCTTTCTGCAGCAGTAGTTCTGCCACTGATCTTCATACAGAATCCAATACAAACAAAAGTGTGATATCTGGGAACATACCTACAGCACCAGTATTGGTAGAAGTTTCTATGCCTGAACAGAGTTTTGGGGAAAGTTCTTCCTACCCTATCATTTGGCTTGTACAAGTTCAATAACTGTTCCTTAGCACCTCTTATTTCTGCAGCAGGTAGTGGAAATGCTTCACAATCCTGAATAGTTTTAAAGACAGAATGTGGGGTGCAAATCAAGGGTTAGTCTCCTTTCACTGTGGGTGAAGCTACCCTTTCTCTAATAGCCCTGTCATAGATTTGGGGAGGACATGAAAATGTATCCTGGAGAGGAATCAGGTCTTTGTCTCTTCTCTGCCACCTCTTGACGCCTTTCTTTCTCTCATATGACAAATAAAGAATTGAAGAGTTAACCTTCAGTGGAGCCAGAGGTTGTGCATTAGACTAATGAATGCTCCACATGCACCTGCTATCTGTGAACTGATACGAGGCAGCCACTGCTTTAGGCTTCCCTCTATGATGGGGAAGTTAGTTTCATGTAGAACTGCCCAGGCACAGCTTGAGGGAACTGGTAGATGGAAAATGAGTGGGAGGTGTTGGCAGCACATGGCATGGAGAAAAAAGATCATGGGTGAATGGATTCTGTCAGTCTTTCTCTCCATGAAATTGGATGCTGTTGATATGAATGCAAACCTAGCATCAAATTTCCATTTGTTTGTGTTTCATTGACTTCTAAATGGGTTGAGATGAAAGAGGCTACAAGTCAGATAGATCTTCTCACATTTCTTTAGTTCCCGTTCACTTGTGACCTTTTATACCTGTGTTTCTTAGTAATTTGTATAATGCTCTATTCCACTGTCTTTTTATTTTAATTGCTTTAGACTTCTGGCAATATGTGACATTTCAGCAGATACTGGAGGATCTATAGAATTTATGACTGAGTGTACAACAATTGACAACCCATTTTGTATGTATGATGCTGACCAGCATACTACTCATGACAGGTGGGAGAGCCCTTACTTTTTATTGTTTTTCATTGTAACTTGTAGAGTGAAATGTTATATTGAAAAAATCATGCGTTTAAAACACTTCTGAAAGGTGCTACCTTTCAGGTACTAAGTAGTTGAGAAGAGCTGTTTTCTCTCTTTCAGTGTTGAAGGCTCGGGGATTCTGATGTGTTCCATTGACAATCTGCCAGCTCAGCTTCCTATAGAAGCAACAGAGTACTTTGGGGATATGCTTTTCCCTTATATTGAAGAGATGGTAAGGTCTTATGTATCTGACAAGAAGGTAAAAGGCTCAGAATCTGGTCTGCTTGTTTGTTGCTTTTCTGGTCTCCTGTATACATTCAAAAGGAATCTGCTGTAGAACATAACTGACTTTGTACTTCAAAAAAAGAAAAAAGCTTTTGAAGCCTTGAGGCAGTCCTTTGAAAAGGCAACATATGAATGAGACATGAGTGACCTGGATGTCTTAGGGATTTGTCAAGAACACTTTCTGTAGGCAGGAAACAGATTCTGGCAGGTAGTTCATTGATTCTGGACCCTGAAGTAGATGTATACATCTGATTTTCTTGGGCACTCAATAATCCCTCACAGTCAGACTGCTGTTTGAATGCCTGTATTTTCCTAAAAGTCAAGTGATGCTGATTGCAGCTAGAAGTATTTCAAATGTACAAGATATTGGCACTGTTGCATGCATTTAAATGTTGCTTAAAATCTTGATGTTTTACTTTGAGAAATATTTGGTAACAAAATGGCCTGATTTGAAGTAACTTGTCTCCACAGTTGTTATCAGAAGGCTCAGAACCTCTTGAAAAACAGAATTACTCACCTGTTGTTCGAGATGTAAGTTTTACAATTTGACACTCTTCTTGTCTTCCCCTGCTTTGAAACATACAGATACATAAAGCCCTCAAAATTTGTTTCATATGTTTCCAGGCAGTGATTGCATCCAATGGCTCACTGACACCTAAGTATCAGTATATCCAGAAGCTGAGAGAGAGCAGGTAATGTAGGCTCTGAAAGTTTATTTGTTTCAGGATTTAAAAAGCCACCTTGTCTGCATGCTGTCTCCCCTTTTGCATTCATTTATTCTTGTGTCTTTCTGGAATGGGTCTATATTTCGCTGTGTCTAAATGTCTTCTAGCTTGATGATCTCCTAATTTCTTCATGCACATTGCCTAAGTCATTAACACGTGTTGTTAGTAACTTATATTGAAGTTGAGAAACTGGTAATTTTTCTCTTTCTTGCATTATGCAAACTGTTTTAGCGGAGGCAGAAAATAGCCACATGCTAGTATTACTCTGTTGCTCCTTGCCCTTTTGAAATTGATGTGATATACAGTCATTTGAAAGGAATGGCTGAAAGCAAAGGCTCTTGAATGCACCTTGAATCTAGTTACTTCTTGTACGGCTCAAGTGCAGTGCTGGGTAGCATTGTTCTGTGACTGGATGTATTGAGGAGATTCTGAGACTCTTAGTCTTTTTGTTGTATACATGTACCTACAGCTCCAGCTGCCACTTCATCCACATCCTGTCACAGCAGTTATGTGCCAGTGGTAGCCTTGAGTGAATTAAGCTAACAAAAGTATAAAGAGCCTGGACATCCCTTCCCTTCCCCTTGCCCCCTTACTATTAACAAACATCTATAGTTTACCTATGAAAAATGTTAATTTCACAGTAGGTGGGTTCACGTTCATGGTCAGTGACAGCTACACTGTATACATCATATAAAAACTTAAATTCATCTGACCGTAAGCACTGCATGGACTATGCACTAAAAGCATAGTGTGTTAACTTCAGCATCTCAAACCCCTCCAATTTCCTTTGGGAGCTTTGGGACTTCTGATTATGAACTTGTGCATGATGAAATATAGGTGCACTTTCCACACTAAATAATGTGCTATTTGCTTCTCAGAGGCTCCAGCTCATAGTGATTTTTGTCTGTGCTCTTTGATAGACCCCCTCAAGAGGCCTTCTCAATAACAAATTTTTTTATTCCTCACACAGTGCAATGATCGGATTTTTTTTTTTAGCTTCCTCCATAATCACTTGCATGGTCTTGTGTGAACTACCATGAGAATCTGGAGACTTCATTCCCAAGGGTGTTTTTGTGGGTTGATTTTTGATATTTCTGCGTATCTGTGTGTTGCATGTGATGTTCATTTGTCCATTGGTGTTGTTCACTTAGCTGCCAGAAAAGCAGGACCTGCTAACAATACCCTCCTTTATTTTGCCAGCTTCAGAGGTGATGCAAATGAAAGCAGGTTTTACTGCTTACGGTGTGATGGTTTAACCAGCTAGAGATTTAGCTTTCATTGAGAGCCTGAGGAATTATGTGGCTTGTTTTCACTCTAACAAATTATTATGCTGTGTCCAGTTTAGTTTCTGAGGGTTCTGTTTAGACTAATTGCTAATACTCCTTCAAGTCAGTGAGTATTTCAGACATAGGACAGCCAGACTGTATGAGCTGAAATGTTTTGGGTGCCATTAGATTTACCAAACAAACTCATCTACATCTTTGCACCCTTACTGGCTTCTTGACTGCTACGGGTTTCTCACCCACAGATGCAAAGGCACATCACATTAACAATGTAGATGTTATTTGTACATAGATTAACATAACTGAATTATTTAAACTCATTTACAGAGAACAGGCATAATCTGGAGCTGTGTAGATTCTGTTCCCTTACTTGATGGGTCATTTGGCATCTCATGTTTTTTCCTGTCCTAGAGTAAACATGCTGTGTTTGATTCAAGTGTGACTTCATTCTAGACACTAGAAAAGTTTTTAGTAAATATGACAAGTTGGATTGCAAAATCCAGCTTGCTTTCATATAGGAATCTCCCCTTCATCAACACTCCAAGCTCCTTACCTCTTCTGCTCCCTAAAGCAGAAGAGAGGAAATGCTCCTCTTCCTCTGCCCATAAAGGTAGAGCTGTGGAAGATGTTCTATTAGAATTGGTAGGAGGAGGAGGAAAGTCCTTGGGTTTGCCATATGAAAGGATATGATGGGCTTAGGAGACTTTCTGTGAATGTATTAAATCACGATTTAACTTTTTTAAAAAATCAGATCTGTAAAATTTTTATGAAAGTCAAAATTTACAGTAATCTATAGTAATAATTTAGATTAGAGAGTTGAAGTATTGATACATACAATTCAGATTTAATGATCTGAAAAGAATGGCTTTAAAAAAAGTCTCCAAAATAGGAGGAAAGGAGGATGGAACATCTGAAATTTTTGAAATTTAATTTCAATTCAAGGTTTACAGTACTGATACAGTAGCTTGGAATGTGCTTCAAACAGGTGATATAGATGTATTTGGTACTGATTTAACTCTCTTCATTCAGAGTAGTCTTTCAATGCTGATGTTTGAGGCCTTGTGCCCCTAAATGTACTCAGATACTTCCTGCCATGCTTTAGGTTGGGCAATAGTGCTCTTGTTGTCTTGCTACTAGGGATTGCCCTGGGAAGCTTCAACTTCATCTATCATTGTTATGGCCATTTTTGAAATGAAAAAGCACAACATTGACTTTTGGATGCCATGAGAAGCCTCAAAAGCATCTGAACCAAATATTATTTAGTAGACATATGGTTGGTCCTCTTCTAAGGTCAGGAGGTTTCAGCAGAGTGGACTTATCAGCTAGAGGTCAGGATCCTTTCTGAGGCATAATCTCCAGTGCTGGTATAAACTCTTAGTGGACAAAGGGGAAACGAGTTCATATGCTTATGAAGATTCCCATGAGACTGTATCTTTGAAAGTCCTACCTATTTATTGAAATTATTTTCAGGGTATGGGATAAGAAAAGCCAAACCTCAATCTCCATTAATTAGATTAAACAGTAGGGCAGTGAACAGCTTTCTACAAAAATAAGAAGTGCTTTAAGAATTTTTTTATTTGCTAAATAGTTTTTATCTATTTAGTCATCATGTGTTAGACAGTTTCACAGTCCTGATTTTACAACTTAAGGCAAATTTAAGCTAAAAGGAAAATTGTAAACAACCAAAATGTGTATTCCTACTATAATTTATGCATTTCTGAGGGTATATTTAAACAACTGTTGAGTGCATTATTCTGGTTGGCAGAAAAAAATGCAGAATCTGATGTGAATACATTTTATATTGAAAGTCAACAGGAGATCTACTTAAATTTATTTATGAGAGTAGTAGTAGTTAGGTTGAAACACTCTGTGATGGTTTCCAAATCTGAGTCCTTGTCTGCAATAATGATTTCTTAGTTGGGCATTAACTTTTATTTGACTGTTATTGACTATCATGTTCCAGTGATGGACTAATATGAACCTAGTATAATTTACACAAAATACACTTTCACCAGCATGATTTTGTGTACTTTAGCAGTTACCTATGATGGAAAGGGAGTAAGGCAGAGCCTGGAATCCCTTTCTGACAGCCTGACATGATACTGGTGGTCCTCAAGTGGTCAGGTTACAGTAATTTGGCCATTGGGGAAAATACAACTGAGAAAAGTTTTAATGAACAGCTAGAAGCAATTGGAGAAGCAGTGGGAATGTCAGTGGATTTGATTATGTTTATGTTAGAGGAAAGAAACTAGAAGTTATGGAGCAGAAGAATGGAAGCAGTGCTAGACAGTCCTGGGTCAGATAGCTAGTAACTTGACACTTGGTCTGAATAGAGCTCTTGGTTTTTAGACTTACTGAAACATACTTCTTCTGTTACCTTGGCAGCTTACAGTTTCCTTCTGTGTCATTTTTAATTTTGCCTGTAACACCTTCCAGGGAACAGGCTCAGTCACTGAAGATGGGTGATGAGAAGAGGGTTTTATTGCTCGGATCTGGCTATGTTTCTGGCCCTGTGCTTGAATATCTCACTAGAGATTCCAACATTGACATCACAGTTGGTATGTAAGAATTTGTTTGGTTTCATTTCAATATTATGTCTGTGGCAGAATATTGAAATAAATAATAATAAATAAATGGATGTGGTTCTGAGAACAGATAAAGAAAATCTTTGTTATTATGCACAGCAGAAAAGGATTTTGTAGCTTTGTGAGCATTTTAAATTTATACAATTGATTTGAAAAGGACATAGCCATGTTAAAAGTTAACTGTTTGCATGTGTAACCTGTAGGGAAATTAGAAGTATTTTTCCTTCTAACCTCCTTTGGGCTGGGGATTGGTTTTGTAGATAGCCAGTCACTTTGTTGGTGTTCGGCTGTGTTTTCAGCCTCACACAACAAGAAGATGAAAATGTGTTTATAGACATCTGTGTGAGTGAAGTATCTCCTGTTCTTATAACCAGTGTCATGCTAATAAAACTTCAGGCCCTGATTCTCCTGTAAGCACTAAATGCCTATTTGTTTATTCCTCTGTTTTGGTTTTATCTGTAGCATATTTCAGGCTGGGCATCTCAGTAATCCTTTTCTGTACCCTTAATGATGACTTTATCCCGATTCTGTGACTTCAGATTTAAAACTCAGGCTGTATTACCTTATTGCCTGAAAGATCCACTGTGGGAAGTGGTATCCCTTAAAACTTACAGTTTTACTGCTGTTGATTGTTGTTGTTGTTATTGCTTCAATTTTTTTTTTTCCCTTCATGCTACTTTCATACTTGGCTGCTTTTGCTACCCTTCACAGTGATAACCACAGTGGTTTTAACCCCTGGGATAAGATTTACTATGAAGAAGAGGGGAAATCTAGGAAAGCTGCACCCTTATTATGAGCACTGCCCAGGGTGGTGAAGAGGGAAGGATTACAACAATGTGCAGTACCCAACCCTCATCACTACTGAGGTTGCATCCACTCCCTGCAGTGCGGTGGCAGGAAGGGAAATCAGGTGAACTGGAAGATCTGTTTTGCCAAGCACTAAGCAAACATTGACTCTTATCTGAGTAGCTTAAAAACATGCAGTTTCTACAGCACACACACACAAATAGCACAGAAGGAAAGAGACACGAAGATATTATTTATTCAATATTTGACAGCAGGCAAGTGGGTGCAGAAAACACGAATTTCACATCACAGTGCCATGTTTGGTTTCCTACTGTTAGGCTATACCACTTTAAATCCACATGATGAAAATTTTAATTGGGAAACTTAATGTAATCAACTTTTTTCAGTTTGAATTTGTAGATGATTTTGCCTAACCCCTTTCCCTCAATACAATTTGATTAGTAGGGTACAGAGAATCACCCTCTGGTAATGTTGATTTCCCACTGACTGTGGAAAGGCCATAAGGAAATAAGGCCCTAACTTAGAGGCTCAGATGCTTTTAATTCTCCATAAGCTTGTGCCCTGCCTGCTGCCTTCTTTGACAATTCCTTTTTCCTGGCTGTGTTCTCTGGTTTGTTCTGGTTTGTGCTTGGCAGCATGGTGAGCTGGGAAAGGAAATTAGTCAGATGTAGCAAATACTGGTTGTGTTACTGTGGTTCCCTTTTTCAGTTCTGCTTTCCTTATAATGGTAAGTACTGATGGCTTTTAATTTCCCAGAAGCCTGTGCCCCACCTGCTGTCTTCTTTGGCCACTCCTTTTTTTTTCTCTCTGGCTTGTGCTAGCAGCATGGTGAGCTGGGACAGGAAACAAGTCAGAGGTGGCAAATACTGGTTGTGTTATCATGGATGTCTTTCAGTTCTGCTTTCTTTACAATGGTAGTGAAGTGAAGGCAGGCAGAGACTGGGTTTATCCCTTTTAGTTATAGTATCGTATTTGGGATTGGTAGGATTAAGCCATAAATAAAAATTAAACCAAACTGTTTGAATCTGGGCCTTATACTTACACTTGACTTAAGCTAAAGCTTAATGTTTCTATCATTGTCATGTTAAAAATGGTAGTTGATGTGAACTGCTTTTGCTTTAAGCTATTAAGCTGTTCTTGACTGTAAATAGGGATTCTGCTAAAGTGTATTGAAAGACTTTTTTGAAATATTTCTTTTAAAACCAGATTTATCTATAAATGCATAGCTATGTGGAATGAGGGATCAAGTAAGTTTTTGTGAACACATTTGTTTACTAAATGCCTGATTTTTCCTCAGCTGTTAGTGAAAGAAAACATGCATACAATTGTTTCTCTTTTGTAAACACAGCAAAATTATACATGGGTGTGCTTTGGACTTAGCTTCATCTTTAGGTTACAGTTTATTCTTTTACTTTTAAAACAGTATCTGTCATGAAGGAACAACTTGAACAACTGACAAAAAAGTACAGAAATGTTACTCCAGTTCATATGGATGTCCTTAAGAATGAGGAAGAACTGTCCTCTTTGGTGAAGAAACACAACCTTGTGATCAGGTCAGAATTCTGTGTAAAACATGATAGGCTCAACCCTAAGTAATGCTTCTTCTTTCTCCTAGTTGATTGACCTAAATCAACACAGTAAATTTTTTTTTTTAATGGCCAAGAAGTGGGGTCATATTTGTATATGCAAGTAGTTGTAACTGGCCGCTGCCTTATCATGTAGTGGGGCATCAGAACTTTAAAAGGGGTTTTGACTTCTTCAGAAGTGTTCACCAGTTAGGTGGACTCCCTTGTTAGTGTGAAGGGCTAGTTGCATCCAGAAGCATATGTGTCCCTGGGATCAAATTTGCATGTTCACAAGAGGAGGCAAAATTCTGACATCTTGGTATTTTCTCCTGAATATGCCATTAAGAAAGAACTCATTCCAGATATTGATACAGGGAAGGAACTTCATAGTCTTTGCCATTTTATTTCTTTTGCCACAGCTGTCATGAATGTTGTTTATGTTCCATGTAGAGCATGCTTTTCACAAAGTAATTCAACAAGGTCTTTGTAATGCAATTTTTCTCAAGGACAGTTTTGCGGTTTTGCATCTTCTAAACCTCTAGCATGCTTGTTTAGAAGATGTCTTTGGAAAGAGGTCAGTGGTTTGTGGTTTACAGAGAAGTGTGACAAAATATGCTGTCTCAAGAATGACCCCTATTGTTCAGTGCCCTGTTCTGAGTGCATACAACAATGCTGTCCTGATAGGGTAGTGTTTCACTTTCACAGGTATGAAACTGCTCAGGACAAGGCAGGTATGACTGTTTTTTTGAGCTATTACTTGAGCTCTTTTGTAGGCATTCAAAAAACATTTGAGCATCTTTCCAGTGACAGGATAAGTAACTGGTTGAACTTTGATGTTGCATGATTCTCCTTCATTTGTAGTTTGCTGCCTTATTCAGCACATCCTTTTGTTGCTAAGAAATGTATTGACAACAAAGTGAACTTGGTAACAGCCAGCTACTTAACACCAGCCATGAAAGAACTTCAGGAGAGGTAGGTGTGAAAGTAGCATCTCCCTGGTGTTGCTTCCTCCTTTAGTGCATTATCTGAATATTTTTCAGTCTGTTACACCTGCAACACTTATTGTGAATTACTGCTGTCTGCATTCCTTCTGCTTCCCTTTCTGTGACGGAGGACCAAGTAACTTTCCCAAAGGTGCATGTGACAGAGTGGAGGAATGAGTGCATACCTGGTGAGACTAATGCTCCAAACAACGTCTTTTTCTGCCTGCATCAAACTATTTGATGTTAATGTGCCTTTTCCTTTTCCCTCAGACCTGTTAGGATGTTTGAGCTGGGCTGATATTCAAGCTGAGTAGTTGGGCTGTCCTATTCTACCAGCAAGCTTGTTTGCCATCCTTTGCCTTCCCCTAATAAAAACTCATTCTTGGCTTATTGGATCTACAGTAATCTCCTCCTTCATGCTCTTCTTTTGGATATGACCACTGTATTATTTTCAACTTGATTACAGCTCTAACTACTCTAATGTTTCTGTTGTCTTATTTATTATATGCTTGGAAGTTGTTTTGAGCATGGAGCTTCATCTAGGTGCTCCTCTCAGTCACAGTACTGGAAAATCTGAAGTGCATTCAACTGAAGTGAAAATTGTACGTGCTGTGTCTTAACAAAAGATAAAACAGAAAAAGCTAGACAGGTAGAGAACTGGTGTTGCAGAAAGTGAGGGATATTTGGGGGCCTCTCCTACCATTCTTACTGAGGTAATTTTTTCTCAGGAAAAAAGAAATTTTAAAAGGCCACTTCTCATTTGTCAAAAGACAAACGGATTTTGAAAATAAAATAAATTTGTGGTGATAAGTGAACTCCTCTGGGACTGTAGGGCAACTATTAGGAAAAAAACCCAACAAATACTTGTAATTTGGGAAGTAGGCCTTTTAATCTCCCTTCCTTGTAGGAGCTCTTAAGGGCAATTATGACTAACTCTGTGCTGCCGTCTGCATTACTACCTTTCTGCATTGTAGCACTGTCCAGGAGATTGTGGGATATGGAGTAGCTGGTAGAAATTTCTTTTTCCACCAGCATCTGGGTGTTGCAGAGAAGTACGAGAAACAAAGGCTAGAAAGCTCTTAGACGGTTGTCACTGCTCAGGTTTTAACATCTGCTTCTGTTTCTTTTTCCCATAAGCTGCAGGCAGAGCCCAGAATTTACTGTGTTGGGGAAGTTTCACTGGGCCTTCATTGGACAGATTTACAGAATAAAAGGCCGATAATAGTGAATATTCTGATGGCTCTGTATTTCTGTTATTTTTAGTGTAGAAGCTGCTGGTATTACAGTGGTCAGTGAAATGGGTTTGGATCCTGGTCTTGACCACATGTTGGCGATGGAATGTATTGACAAGGCGAAGGAAGTTGGTGCTACGGTAAGGTTAGCGGGTAGTGCGTAGTTCTGCCAAGATTATATTAGTAAAGTTGTTCTTTTAACACCATGCAGGTATTGAGCGTGTCACTGATGTGTAACAGACTCTGGACATTTTACTTTTTCTGATGCTTTGAGTTTCATAGCTACTAACTCACTTGGTATGAGTGGATAGGGAGACCATCAACTAAGATGGCCTTGCCCCAATGTGTCTTTGGTTTCCTCTCCTTTACAGGCAGTGCCTGTAAAGTTTTCCCTCTCCACTGTAGATTCTTCTGATCTGGCCCATTTGGGGGATAATGTCAACAGAAATTTTAAGAACTGATGGGGATTCTGCAGGGTAGATCTGTATGCATCCTGATCTCTCTTCTCTTCACTGTTTCTTCCCCGTGGATAAATCTAACAGGTTATATCGTACACTTCTTTCTGCGGTGGCCTACCAGCTCCAGAGCACTCTGACAATCCTCTGAGATACAAGTTCAGCTGGAGTCCACAAGGAGTGTTGCTGAATACAGTTCAGCCTGCTACGTATTTAAAAGATGGAGAGGTGAAGTAATGTGAACATTTTCATTTAAAACCACGTAAAAAAGGCGGTATTTGGCTAAGGAGGGTATTAGGACTTGTAAGATGCTGTGTTTACCTTCAAGCCAGTGGCAGTCAGTTGCCTAAGCCAGCTGCATAAATTACTAAGTCCTATGTTCGGAGCATCATGATGCCTGGCTGCCGACAGCTTAATTCTTACTTACTATATGGAAACTGATTGTCAAGAAGGAATTTGTCCTAATGACTAAAGCACTGGATTGGAGTTGATTTTTTTGGGTTCAACTTCCATTCCTGTTAGGTGTTGCTTTTGCCGCTTAATTGCTCTGTCTTTGGCCCTGTGGAACAACAGTGAGAGTGCTTTTCTATCTAGTTGTGTTTGTAACCCAAAAAGCTTTATTTTGTACTTGCACAGTGCATAGCAGAACTCTTGATTCCCTTTTCTTTTGGTGCAATGTGTAATACCGATAACCCACTGAGTGGGTTTTGTGAAATGCTTTTTGGTGTATTTTGTACAAGCTCAGCTTTGATTTGTGCAGGAGTCATTAGACTTAACCTCACAAATGTCACTGCTTCTGTTTTGTGGAAACATTGTAATTGATTTGTGCAAAGCTATTGCAAGCCACTATCACATTTCTGCTTTCCTATCTATTTCCACTCTGACTTGCGCAGAGTAGTTACTGCAATTGCCAAGGAGACTGCCTTGTATAACTACTGTAAAATTTAGCTAATTACCTGAAACTCTTTGATCTGCAAAACTTAGAAATCTTTTGAAATGTAATCTTCCAAAATATTTTATCATGACATTTTGGTGTTCTACTGCTCTTATGGAAGTAAGAAAGGAGAAATTTGGGAATTGTACATTGGACCATTATTTAAAAAGCAACAAAGTATAAGTTTCAGATGAAAAGCATTCTTGGACAATGCTAAAATATTAGTTTCAGATGAAAAGGGTTCTTGGAAAATGCTAAAATATTTCTGATTTAATTCTGCTCTGGATTACCCATTGCTAGGAAAAATTAGATCATGCATATGAATGATTCATTAGGAGAGGACTAGTTGAGCTTATCAGTAAATTCTGCAATTTTTCCTGCTTGCCACTAAATACTTAGGTCTTTGACCATTGTGTAGGATTCTTTCTGCACCTGTCTTGCCTGGCAAACACAACAAGATCTTTTGGCATTGCTGCAGGCGTCACTGCTTTAGTATTTCTTTTATGAGTAAACCTTTTCCCCTTGCTCAGAAGGTATTGAGGCTGCATAGCAGTTCTAGGCTTTAGCTGCTTGAATGAAGCAGGGTTCAAGCCTGTGGCTGGGAGTGATAATAGAACTAGTCACCTGTTTTTTTTTTTTCCTTCAGTGGTGCCTTCTCTCTGTGCTTTGTAGCCTCGAGTAAAGATACACATGGGCAGTAATTTTATATCCAGGTGGTATTACTTGATTTATTTTAATCTTTAAAAAAAATGAACAAACACACATCATTCTGCTTATATTTTCCTTCTTTCCCATATATAAAAACCCAAACAAAACCTAAACAAGGTAATAAATTATTTGACAGAAAAGCAGGGAGCTCGTGGGCAGAATCTCCCTTCACCCTGGTGGAGTTTGGGACATGCTCCAAAATGACATTAATGTAAGTGAAATGGGAACCTGCCACGTTAATATAAGTGCAGCAGGAATTAACAGTGTGTGTGAGAAGAACATGGCTTGTTTTAGCCCTTTGATTAGTAATGGCTGACACAATGCATGCTCTACCTGCACCAGATATGATTAAATGGCTTGGGCAAGTGCTTTATTTAGATTGGGTCTTTATTTGCACTTGGAAGACCAAACATGTTTTTCCTGGTTTTGAGCATACTTTATCTTTTTTGTTCTAAAATAAGTTGAATAAGACTGCACCAAAATAATATTTGCTGTTCTTTCACAAACTTTAGATTATCAATATTCCACCTGGAGGAGCGTTACTGGATTCTGTTACTCCAATGGACTTCTTCCCAGGGCTAAACCTTGAAGGTTTTCCTAACAGAGACAGCACAAAATACGCTGAGCCATATGGTATTCAGACAGCTCGCACTTTACTGAGAGGCACCTTACGATACAAAGTAAGTTGTTGGTGTTATCATTAGTAATTGTTGTTTTCCTCAAGAGATGAATGTTGTAATTTTGAGAAAACTCTGTATTTAAAATGCAGCCTTTTATAGCTCTGCACTTGCTACTTATGAGCTCCCAATATCCCAGCTGAGAGATAACACTTATCTAATTTTCTTTTAATGTAGCTTTACTTGTTGTGTTTAACAGGTATTTGCTGCAAAATGGAAAAATAGTTTTATTTGTTTTAGACAGTTGGTCAGTTGTCTTGCAATAGTCTGTGTTTCCTCTTTTTATTCTGGCTCTGTATCTGGTGTCAGATCAATAGAATATTTTTAAAAATTAAATAATTCCATTTTCTTATATTCACATGAAAAACATAATGTAAAAATCTTATAGAAAATTATTATTTTCCATCAATCTGTGAAAATTCCTCATTAAGTAACTAGAAATCTTTAATTTGAGAAGCTTTATAATTTTGGTCAGCTAAGTAAAATGTCAAGAGATAAATGTGTTTTTCTCCTAACTGATCAACTCTTTTCCTTTCATTTGTTAGGTGTACAAAGCAGGATCTTGGCTAAGGAAGGAAGTAATTCTTTTCTTTCAGATTTTCTTTTTAAAAATTTTTTCAGTCAATAGAAATTAAGAAGGAATAAACCTAAAACCACATTGAAGGCTTGAAAAAGCTTTTATGGATGTTGTATTATGTCTCTTAAGGTTTATATCAGGGTTTAAGTTATTGCTTTTGTCCATAGCTTGAGGAAATGTATGTCCTTTTTGTCTTAATTCCTCAGTTGCAATACAACAGTATTATTTCCATATTTCTGGGATGGAGGGAGGTTTGCTTAGATGAAGGTGTGGAAGAAGATGGAAGGCCAAAATGGGGGAAAAAGGGTTATAAATTGTAATAGCTCTCTTTTTGTCAGTCTAGATACAATCTCTTTTTCAGAACATAAAAATATGTAGGAGGCGTCTATCTCATCATGAAATCTTTATATGACAATATCTATTCTTCCATTTTGTCCCTGGTAAAACTTTCTTCTTTTGTATGTGTTAGCACAAAGGACTGCAAAGAGGTCAGGGTGACATGCCAAGGGGTTGTCAGTGTGCTGCAATAATGCTGTTTCTGTGGTTAGTGCTGTTTTCTTAACTCTCAAAGCAGGGCCAGCATTTTGGGCTGGGGTGATGTTGGTAGGGGTTGTGTGGAAGGGTTTGCCATGCCAGCACAGAGTTCTGAGCAGGGCAGAAGTTAGTGTTGGCCCTTTGCACATGGTGCTGTGCTGCAGAACAGAAAGCAATCTGTTCACTGAGGAGGCAATCATCTCCTAAAAGCACCTTTTTAGAGATTAAGTTTAGATAGCCAATGGAGTCAGTTTAAAAAGAGGTGTCACACAGAAGGATCTCACTGCAAGGCCATCTGAGCTGATAACCTAGTGCTTGTGGAAGTGGCCCCTAATTATAATTAGTCTTCTTTCAGGCTGCTTTATTTCCTCCATTCTGCTTTTTTAGTGTTTCTAGTCACTTGCATGTAAGTGCTCTCAGGTATCCAGCAGCTGTGTGGGAATGTTAATGGGATACAAACAAAAGTAAGCAGAAATCAGTTGAGACTTCTTTTATTGTGCAGCCTAATGCAACTTTTGCAGTTCCTTTTAAATACCATTCTGCTGCTGTTTGTCTGTCTGACATTCCTGAAGATGAGAATCAAACACCCAGGATTCTTATCTTTAAAATCAGCTTACGTGATGTCCACAGAATCCCAGTGGTGTGAAACTGGGCGAGCAGAGTTCCGCTTTGTGCTGTCTGTATTTGGTAGTTTAAGGACCAGCTGGCTGATACAAGCCTGTCTGTAGTGATGGGCTGGAGTTTCAACTACTGCTGGCCGGCTGAGCCCTTTGATCTCAGGAACCAGAGGTACTTGCCATGGAAGTATTGATAACAGAATAAGCCATTAAAAAGGCTTGAAAAGTAGGGAAGGGGTGGAGAGGGGCTGGGGAAGACACCACTCTGTGGCAGTAACCTCACTAGCATCAAGTTGATGTGGCTGACTTCCCAAGAGAATAATACTTAACGCTGCCATGGTTGTGTCTATCACTACATTCAAACCAAGGAGAAATACCTCCATTTCAAGTGATTTTTATATTTAATGGTGTTATTCTTTTATTTCAGGGATACTCCAGAACTATGGGAGGCTTTGTAAAACTAGGATTAATTAATCCAGATCCTTATCCATTGCTAAGCTCAACTACACCACCTCTAACCTGGGTGAGTTACTCAGCCTTCTTTCCTCTGTTTCATTGATGGTTTTCTTACTGCTAGACTTGGCTGTACTTAGCAATGGAATCTTGTATTGCATCCTGATCTTTGATTTTTTTGTTTCCTGGAAATTAGGAAGACTTTCTTCAGCAGGATTGTAATAAGGTGCTGGAACAGGCTCCCTGATAGATTCTGGAGTGTCTGTCATTGGATGCTTTCAGGACTCAGCTGGACAAAGCCATGGCCATATTTTTATGAATTGTCTCACTTTTTTTGTTAGTCCCAGTCTAGTCCTCAGTGCTCTGAGTTTGCAGTGTCCATATTGCTACTGGCTCATGATCTTCAGTGTAAAAGTATTTTTTTAGGGCATCAAGAAGTAAGAGATTGTGCATAAAGGAGTATATCAAAATCTTTTTACTATTAAAATTCTGTACAAGCATTTTTTTGGTCTTCTATTATGTTGCTTTTCTGTCTTGATTTTGATTGCCTCATTTCATCTTTATCTCAGCCAAGGCATGACTGATGTTACATTTGACAATCAAAATTTTGGTTGTCTCTGTGGGCAAACAGGGAATTTTATATTTCAGTATGGGGTGAAGAGAGCTGGATTGACAAACAACTTATTACTTGTCAGGTCTGTTTCTCTGTCTTCTGAGAAAATTTTCTTCCCTTTTGCAAACACAAAAGGGAAGAAAGAGAGAGTAACTGTTTATTACTTAGATGAGCAAAATTCAGATGTCTTCTTATCTGTGCTTTTTTAAGCATTAATCTGGAGAAAACTACCAGGCTTGTGCTGTGTGATGGTCTGAGACAATACAGTATTTTTCTGATGATGTCATTATTTCCAGTTAAGAATGTCTTGAGTGTTCTCAGGACCAAGAGGATGAAGAAAGTAGAAGGTGAAGAGGGCACAATCTTGCTTGTCTCTGACTAACAAATAGTATTGGGAAGATGAGCAAACTTCAGGAGGTTTTGGGCAGCCATAAGGGAATTACTTTTTTTTAATTTTGAGATTATTTTTGTCTACTTTCAATTTTAGGGTTGATATTTTCAAGTTTTCTTTGTAAAGATGGCTAGAATTTCCAGATCTTCAAGCCTCAGTGATACGTAGACAGTGTTATGTAACCTGTAGAAATAGCTATAAATTCATTATTCTCACTGTAAACATTTTTTTAGTCATGTTTTTACATCTTGGTATTTTCCCTTCATCTACTCTGCCAGGAAAGTAGAAGATATGGGCTAACCTGAGCTCTAAATAGACTCTGCAGTTCTTGCTTGTTTCATATCTTGCTCGTAGTTCTCTTTATTATCCACCTTGCTGTGAATGCAGCAAGAAATAATTAGCATCTAGGTAGCACAAAATGACCTTCACATATGCACAAATATAATGAGAAAGCTATTTGGTAATACTCCCAGGATTGCCAGAGCCTTGTTCATCTCATCAGTCTGTTTCCTTCCTTTTGAAAGGCGCATTCTCCATTTCTAGGCCAACTGAAAGATACCCTATGTCTAAGTGTTTGACTCTCTCAGTCTCCAGTTGGCTTCTCTTTCATCCTACCATTTTCCAGTGTTCCTTGATTATGCAGGTTTCTATGTTCTTTCTTTGCTGCCAGAGGAAGGGATAAGACTAAAACTTAAGAGGAAGCAGCTGAGGGGTGGGGTAACAAAGTCTTTTAGGAAAAATGAGCCCTATTTTCACCTGCTGTGATTAAAGTTCTCAAACTTTCTCACTTTCCCTGTACACATAACCTGTCTTCTCAGAAGTCCTGAATTTTAACTGATCTTAGTGGAGCAGTTGATTCTCAAAACCTTGATTGAGATGGAGTGGGAACAGATGTCAGGCCTTCACGAACCTTCTTTGTTTTAACACAGAAAGAGCTCATGTGCAAACTGGTTGGAATTAAGTCACCTGCTGAGCACCATGTTCTTAAAGAAGCTGTATTTAGCAAACTGGAGAAGGACAAAAGTCAGCTGGAAGCAGTGGAATGGTAAAATGTTCCAATGATTTTTAAAGTTAAAAAAAAGAAGTCTTTGCAGTTCTAGCCATTTTGGCTCATGGGTTCATGTTGAGACTGTTAAACTGGTATGCTGAATGACTGAAAATTAAAAAACTGAGATGAAACTGTTGATAGGCAATGATATAGGACTTTCTCATTTCTTCTGCCAGGTTAGGTTTATTGGGAGATGAACCGGTTCCAGCAGCAGATTCCATTGTAGGGGCTCTTGCAAAGCACATGGAGATGAAGCTGCCCTTTGGTATGCGAGAAATTCTTTTTCATGGGTTTGAATGGAACAGGGCAATATCTTTTATAAGCCTTAATTGGATTAGTTTGCTACCTTCATTAATAAACCTTCATGATATGTTTTTTAATGTATTGTGACGTTCCCTACTTCCCCAATTTATCCTTTTCTTTCCCTGTTACACTTTTAGTTTGATCTTAATATTCTGTCCTCCTTAATAGTCCTTGCCTTCAGTCACTTCCCTATATCCATGCTGTGTGTAGTGCCTGGCTCCTCAGGAACCCTGTCTTTATGTGACAGAAATACAAGTAATGAACAGTTTGTGTGCTTTTCTCTTAGGCATTGGAGAGAGAGATATGATTGTTATGAGAAGTGAAATAGGTCTCAGGCATCCTTCTGGTCATTTGGAAGACAAATTTATTGATCTGGTTGTCTATGGGGATAACAAAGGATATTCTGCAATGGCTAAAACAGTAGGATACCCTGCGGCTATTGCTGCTAAAATGGTTCTAGATGGTAAGTGGCTATTCCAACTTCAGTAACTATACTTCAATCCTCTGTATCTTCCTGCCTGTAGAAAGTAAATATGTCTTGTTTCTGAAGTATATATATATTTTTTTTTTAAATTTGTCAGACTCTTCCTGTCTTCTTTACAAGAATTTTTAATCTGCTTGTTTGGATGTTCAGATGTTCAGTGACAGCTCTTAATTTACTGCTTAATCCACAAAGATTTTAAAGTAATTTAATATTAAATGTTACACTAGTTTAGAGGAAACCTTTATCATGATAAATTATAATTGATTATGCCACAGTGAACATATAACTGTGCTGAATAAACTAACGACTTCCACTGCTGCTTTCTGGATTGATGAAATTTGAGGCTTGGGGCATATTACCTGATCATGTTGTTATTATATAAACAGTCAAACTCCTCCTAGTCATCACTGTTGAAAGAAAGAGTGTGATTTCCCCTTCCTTGCTCTTAATCTTTAGATCTTCCTTCTCCTGGCTAGCTGAAATGAGCAAAACTTTGTCCTTTTTTTTTGTTGTTGTTGTTCTTTTTAAAAAAAACCCAGTAACTCACACTTTTGAAGTTTACATACTTTTCACCAAACTGCAGTTTCACAGTTCTACGAATTAAGTTCAAGCTGTGTATACCACTATGTGTTTCAAACTTGTTTTCCATATTTTTTGATACAGTACTGATGCTTTGTGAGAACACAATGCCAGGATTTTAAAATCTGCACATGTAAATATATGCAAACATTTTTTAAAATGAAAATTTATATAATTTGCATATTGATCTTTGCATTTGTGCTGGGTTCCCCTTGGCTGGTTGCCGGATGTCCACTCAGCTATTCTTTCACTCCTCCTCAACAGGGGGAGAAAACAAGATGTAAAATCTCCTAATTTGAGATAAAGATAGGGAGATCACTTACCAGTTACTGTAATAGGCAAAACAGGCTCAGCTTGGGGGGAAATTAATTTACTTTATTTCCAATTAAAACAGGTTTGGATAATGCAAAAAAAGATGTAAACTAAATGAACATCCTTTTCCCTGCTCTGCTTTCCCAGGCTCAAGTTCACTCTCTGTTCACTTCTCAGTCTCTTCCCTCTCTCATGAGTAGCGCAGGGGGCTGGGCAACAGAGGCCTGTGATCAGTCCATAACAGCTTCTCTCTGCTGCTCCTTCCTCATGCTTTTCCTCTCCTCCAGCTGGATCTCCACCATGGGCTGCAGGGAAATCTCTGCTCCAGTGCCTGACGCACCTCCACCCTCCCCTTCTCTGGTGTTGCAGGGCTGTTTCTCACACTTCTTTCCTCACTGCTGTTCAGCGCCTTGCCCCGCCTTGCCCCTTCTTAAATAAATATTCCCTGAGATGCCCCACCCGTGGCTGAGGGACTCAGCGGTCCCCTGCACCTGGATCTGGCCCTGTCCAGCACAGCAGCTCCCACCTTGCCCACAGAAGTCCCACCGTGCAGCTACCAAAGCCTTTCCAATAAACCCAGTGGAGCACTAACAGTGTTTTTTAATGCCTTTATTTCAGGTGAAATAACTGCCAAAGGCATGGTCATACCTTTGACAAAGAATGTTTATGGGCCAATACTTGAACGTGTTCAGGCAGAAGGCATTGTGTACAGTACTCGCAGCGTTATCAAACAGTAACTGAAAGCAGTGGATTTAATCAGGTTTTGGCTTTTTTTTGTTCCCCCTCCTCCCCTTTTAGGATCTCGGTTTGGACCAGCTAAAGGCAGCACCTGCCGTTTCACACAAAAATGTTGACTTCCATAAAACCTGCCACCCGGCTTTGATGTAGAAACTGTAGATACTCACAAATTCTGATATTTTCCTCTTAAAATTGTTAATCTTTTCATGTACCTGTTTCAGCATCAATCAGATCTTCCCTTATATTTTTTCTAAAATATCTCAGAAGATATTTTTATTGTTATTATTTTATCTTCTGTGTGTATAGGGTTATTATTGGGACAAATTTAAGCTGAAAGAAAGATCTATCAGTGGATTATTTTGTGGTGGAAAAGTCTGGGTAAAGAACTCCACTGACGAAGTTTGAGTGTTCATGTGATAAAAATAATTTTTAAAAAAAATGGAGATGGAAATGATGCTTAAATTTTAAGTCTGGTTGTCCTTTTCACTTTAGCAATATTCATGAATGTTTTCACAATAACAATATGCAAAAAATAGTTTAGAAATTCTGCACTCCTAGCAAATAAGATCCTGTTAAATCTTGAAAATGTTCCGTTCTCAAATATTTGAAACCTAGATCTTAATATTTTTTAATCACTTTATAAGGAATGTAAATTTAAATTAATTGGAGGAGAGAGGAAGTTCAAAGCAAGCTTCTCCCCACACCCTTTCTTATTACAGAGTGGAAGCTGGTAGCAAAATATTGAAATACCTGCTGTTACGTGTTATATTGAAATACCTACTGTTACACTATATTCCATAGTTGCCTTGTGCTGTGGAGAGAGCACCATTAGCTAGGAAGGGTAATCTGAAATACAACGCAGTTAATGTGCTTAGAAGATGCTCCAAATGATGTGCTTACTCTTGCCACTTACACTGCATGCCTCATCCAGGTTAAGTACTGTTACAAAGGGAATACATTGTGTAGTATATGCAGCTTTGAAATGCACTAGGTTTAGAGGTTTAAACTGCCACTTTTTGAGTTAGCTTATGTCCTTCTGCTACCAAAGTTTTGAAGCGTTCACTTGGGAACCTATGCCTACTTCTCAGTACAGTGCCACTTTAGACTGATGGAGTTTGCCAGCGTACCAGCTCATTTGCTGCTGAGTGCTGTGCTGACAGATGTGTCAGCCCTGCTCTAGCTGCAGTTTAGCCACATCAGTCCAGAATTGAACTTTAGCCTAAGTGCAGCTTCTCTGTAACATAGCACCAACTGCCTCCTTATGTTTCAGGGCTGCTTCTCTGGCTTTTGCTTAGGGATTTCTACACCACCTTGCAATTAAAGCATGGCTTAGACTTCACCAGTCAGGTCTGTGAGGTGTAAGGCTGTGGGCAGGTTGTATTGCACTGGTACCTGTGCAGCTGCCTAGAGCTTCCCTTTTCTAAGGCTGAATACTGATGCAGGAAGCTGTCTGCTTTCAGCTTTGCTCACAAACGCACTTTGCTGATAAACGCACAGCCTTTTCTGTCCTGAGAACCAGTGCTGTAATCACAGCTCCGAGAGGCTGGAATTCCAGGTGTTGTTTTGCATGGTAGGAAAAGCAGCCATAACAATAATTCAAGTTTTGATCTCCAGGTTTTGCTACTCAGGATTTGGATTTTCTTTTTGCACATGCAATGAAGTAGCAACTGCAACAGAGTTAGGTGAAAGGAGCCAAAGGGAGAAGGGAGAATGAAGGGCAGAGTGTTACTGTGAAAGAGAAGGACTTTTTATACTGAACCAATGCTTTTGTAATGTAATGTCAAATTTGGATTCTGTTACAGTGCCATGCATATGTCACACAAAATCCTGTCTCCACAAACTTGTTTTGCTTCCCACCTTGCAGGCTGTTGGTCTGTTGTCTGGCTGGTATATGCAGCTGGGGTAAGGATGGAGCCTGCAATGAATGTTCTGCTCTCTGCTGCCTCCTCCTTCTCCAGGCAGATTAATGGCCTACAACTAAGGGTTAAAGTTGTATTTGTATCTGCTGGTCCCTTCCAGTACACTGTTTGGTGAGACCAGGAATTTACCTGAGAATTCCCTGTTCCCTCCCTTAGCCCACAAATACACAACCACGGAGTTGTGCCTCTGTACATATGCATGCACCATACTTGCTTTTCTGCCTTGGAAATGCAGTATGAAATGAAAATCCAAATTTTTTAAAAGTATCTAATATTTTTGGAGCACTAAAGAATGAGCACTGCAGTGTTTTCTTCAAGAAACACTGGTACTATTTTTGAAACATTTTATATTGGAATATATTTCTATTTCCCAGTGCAATGCTGCATTTTGTTTTCTATGGTTAGACTTAAATGAATTTATTGCTTGTTTTTTTTAATGAATATTATACTTCTCAGTTCTCTTTGCATATTACTGGAAAGATAATTGTATCTTATACACGAGATTGCTTGAAAAATAAATCTGAAATCCTCTGGTTTTTTGTCACGTCATCTTTACAGTCTAATAATAAGATGTACCTGAATGGGATTTGGTTTTTCACATAGATGGTTATATTGAAAAGATGCCTACACATGGACTTTTCTATGAGCACGAAATACCTTTGCATACTTCTTGCTAGACTCACGGGAGAAGACTACAAGGACTGTTTAAACATGCCCATCTATATATTTATATACATATATATATATAGGTATATTTGTATCTAGGTAATTTTCAGCTATAGTCTTAAGAGATTTGGTGCATTTTTTTTAGCATGTTTTTTTCATGGGCACAAGGACAACTACTGAAGTGGTAAGCTACAGAACAGTAGATGCATGATATCTCCCTGTGCCCCAAGAAGGCATGAAACCTTGGTGTCTCACAGCCTGTCTCAGCTTGAGGACCTTGCTCAGCTGAATACGTGGCTTCTGCTATCACTGCCTGTGCTGAAAGGTTCTTAAACTCTTTGTTCACACCAGGCTTCAAGGAACAGATTGTTTCACTATGTGTCTCTCATTTTTTCATTTTGGAATTTATGCTATTGACAGATCTTCATGACATGTAAGATCACAGTTTCTTTCTGAGATGGAGGTGCTTGAGCCCCATTACACTCAGACTGGCTTCTTTGCCTCTGTGTTTTGCACGATCTCAGCCCCAGATATTCCTACAGATGAGAATTAAATCCCTTGGAAGGACTGGAGTACAAAAGTGACACTGCCAGAAAAGGGTGTAAGCTCATAGCAAAATAGCTGTTTATGGTGGGGGGGACAAAATGGGCCCTAGTGGTTGTGATTAGGCTGGACAACTAAGAAGAGGAGGGAGAGAAAAAAAGAAATTTACCTATGAGTATCTAGCAGAATTTATCAAGGCAAATCACACCATCTAAAATATATTCTTACTCAACTACTGTGTACAGGTTGTGCCTTTCCTGAAACAAAGAAATTAATTCCATAAGTCATAAGAATTCCATTCCATAAAAAGGCTTTTTTTTCCCCTCACTTGTTTTGGCTTCGAAAGGAAAGAATGCAATTTAGAAATGGAGGGGAGTCAGACATAATGTGGCCAGATATTGTGAGAGAGACTTCTCTTCCATCTTGGCCCTTTGAAACCCTAATCCACCAAAGCACAAACCTGTGAGGCGTGGATGGTCAGACAGGGGCCTTGCTACAGGGAAGTAGTGAAAACTAAGACTGTAACCTATGATACCTCAGACCCAGAGTAGAAGTGGGGCCTTTGTTTCTGTTTTAACCCCAACAAGAAAATATTGCTCCTCTCCTCCCCAGCCCTGCTTTGTTTATGCTTCAGAATGAGAGAGAAATTAGTTTAACTTTGATAAATTCATCTTGAAGTAAGCATTTATCACAGAGAATTTCAACCTGTCTGAAATTACACACATTAGCCTAGGACATAGCAAAGAACTGTAAATCCAGGTAAAGCACTGAGATAAAACATTGCTAACAAGTTTTGTCAACTGATTTTTAAAGTCCATACTCTTTAGCTAATTTGTTGTCATACTGATAGTGATGAGTTTTTACGGATTCTGTTCATCACTTACTGCTGATTCTTGTAAAGCTTTTCCATAGGTATTAAATCTCCACATCACAATCACTAAAAAGTTGGTGATAGTAAATGACTTGTTTTCTTCTTTTTTTTTTTAACTTTCAACTCTTTTATGATTTCTTAGGAGGAAGATCACTAATCAAGTTTTCCTTGTCACACATGATTTACAGCTTTGTAAAGAAAAAAGCTGAACCTGATGTTGTTTAATAATATCTTACTTCTTGCCGGAGATACATAACGTCTTCTCCACACTTGACCCAGTTTGAAAAGGCAGGCTATATGTCTTTTGAGTCTGTAGCTTGGATTACAAGAAAAAAATTAATTAGAATATGGCCTTTGTCTGAGAGAGGAACTGACACGCATTTATTAAAATCTGTAATCCATCACAGTTGAAGATTATAGAAGATTTTTTTTATGATTCTTATTTTTTTTCTAGATCAGAACCAATATGTGTCAGTAAAGAGATTATCTTAAGCACTTATGTTTTAAATAACTTGTCAGCATGCTAAGATGATGAATGTGATTACAACCATCTATGGAAGAAACCTTGAATGACAGCTGATTCCTTGGATTACAATTTTAAAATGTCTGCAAAACATTTAGGTTGAAAGGAACAGTTATATCAAGATGGGAATTTAGGAAGGAGGATTGCTTTTTTGGCTTTTGGTCCATAGATGCTTGAAAAAACAGAATTAATTGGCCTAAAAATTACTTTGTATATACAACTATATGAAATGGTAAATACATTAGCAGAAGACAACTTTATGCTTTTTATTTGGTATGGGAGGCAACAAGCCAGCTTTCCAGAATAAAAGGCTGAATAAGTAGCACATGAGCACTAGTTTCTCTTGTGCTAATGGGGTGAAGTGCAGAAGTATAGTATCTGCTAATAAGGTTATGGAATATAGTTTGCAAATGCCCAGAAGATCACAATTAACCTCTCTGGTATGTACACCCCTAGAGATTAAGATAAAAAAACCTGTTCCTATAATTTTTGAATGAGAAGGGGGAAGTATATAATATTGCTGTCCTTGTTAGCCTAGATGTGCAAATGGAGCGTTGTCAGCAAATCCGAGTGCTTCAGAGGAAGTAATAGGGAACCCTCAGGCCACCTGAAAAAGAAGATAATCCCTTTCTCAAAGCACAACCATTACACGTATTTGTATGCACTGAATTTGTGCCTGAACGCTGTGAAAAACGTGTATATGTAATTCTTACAAAAGTGTGCATCATTTGGGGCAATATGCCCGTTATGTACATTTTAAACTCCTGTCAACCCCCCAACTCCACAAATTTAATAAGAAATTAGTTCTAGGTCCTATTCTTCAAGGTATTTAACTCCGCTAAGGATACATTGCATGTTTACTTGCATTTAAGAGTCCTATCTCAGTCCTGTTCTTCCTGAACTTCAGTATTAGCAAATATGCAACCATGGCAAGGACCACAGGATAAAGAAAAAAAAGGTGCAAAACCTAAATAAAGATGTTTTGGCCCAGAAAAGTAGGTTCCCCCTAAATTATTTAATGAACTAATTATGGCTTTGAACTAGAGATGAATACTTGTATCTGCAGGCACATGGCTGGCACCCCTGACCCAAGGCTGGGCTACCTGCACAGATCCCGAGAAACTTGCTGGAGAGAGCAAGAGTGAGCAGCTGACAGGAGTTAGGAAGTGTGCCATAAAGTCTCGTGGTGCTACACAGGCACTTCATGGGGAGTTATGTGAGGGAAGGCCAAGCTCTGGTGGAGACCTCTTGGAAAGAAAAGCTTGTGAGGTGAGAAATACCTGGGAACTTAATAACACCATTGTGGCCTAGATGATCTAAGCAGCAGCATCCGAGGTTTCACACTTGGGTATGGGGTAACAAAGCTAAGACTCACGAAAGTAATTAGGTAAGAACTTTTTTATCTGCAAAGACATAGAAAAGATTGGAGAAACAGAGGCACTAAGGAGAACAGAAAGATTCTAAGCACAGGAACAAGGAGAGAAGAGGGGTAAAAGGTGCTTGCATCTGTATGTGCTGGCTTGCTGGCCAGTGCCTTTACCCATTCATACCCCGTGCTTGACCATGGCCCTCTGTCCTGCCTCCTTCTTAAATCCTAGTCCTAGTCTCTGTGTCATGAATCCTATTTCTACCATTCTGTGTATGTGTATGCACGTGTCTCCCTGTGTGGAACATGTGCACTGCATGTTTCCTGGCTGGACCTGCACAGGGCCATTGTGCTGACAGGAGAATCATCCTGCATGCAGCTCTGGTGGATGGGGAAGGGAAACCTCCATGGTCCCGAGTCCAGTGGACTCAACCACTCCATAACCTCTGGGACTGCACTGCTGTGGTTATAAAGAAAGTGTCAAAAGTAAAAGAGAATTCAAGCACATTAATATTTTAACACAGTTTTACAAAACCCCCCTATGTTACATGGACTAGATGACCTCCAGTGGTCCCTTCCAACCTTACACCATCCTTGTGGTTCTGTGATACATTATTTGGTCTATGTGATTATTTTTCTTGTAATAAAAGAGGACAAGAACATGAAAAAGTCTGCCTTACTGCTAGCTATTTTGACATTTTGTGCCAGTGTGTCTCCTTGTCTAGGACCTTCATGCTCATTTCATGTATCAATGGTATGAGGATTCTTTAAAGATTCTGCTGGTTAGATTCCTCTAAATCTAAATTTATTTTGGCTTTGTTGCAACTTCACCTATCCTCAATCCCACACTGCTGAGGGGGTCTAGATCTATCTGCTGACACACTGAGCTCCCTTACACATGCCTACTCTAGGAATCTGTCAACTAAAGTCTGCAAGCCCACATCAGGCCTATCTTTTCCCATGCTTAGTTTTCATCTCAGATAGAGTCCTTTATTTTCTGTGCATTCTACTCCAGAACAGTATTTCTGCTCTCACTATGTCTACAAAGCAACTGTATATACTGTATGAGGTGAGAAAATAGTTGGTCTCGCTGCCCATGCTAGTTTTAAACAAGTATCTTACTCTGCTCTGCGCTCCTCCAGCCCCTCGGTGGTGCAACCTTCAGTACAAGCAGTCTCTTTTCTTGCCAGTCCTGAAGGTTACAGAAAATGATTGAGGCCAACTTGAAACATTTTGCTTTTGTTCCTGCAGAGATTGCTTGCTTTATTGCTTCCCAAAGTTTGGCTGTTGCCTTGCCAAAGCCAAGCCAGCAGCGAGGTGTCTTGGGAGGGGCCAGCTAAGGCAATTGTGACACCTAGGACAGCCCATTAACCTGTGGGCGACCAGACTGGGAGATGTGGGAGGAGACACTAAAAAAGGAGCTAATGTGGACACCATAGGTATGGGTAGGAGTGGAGCAGAGATTAAAAAACATAACAGTTTTCTGTGTCTCCTGAACTCACAGATTCCATGGGAGGTGCAGCTGTCTGCAGATCAGCCTTAAGTCCTTGTTCTTGTAAGTAAAAGCTGTTCTGCATGACAGTGAAGACTACTAAGCACAGACTGGAATATTTATATTTATTTTTGCAATACCAGGGTAAAAACAATTTAACAATGCCAAGTACAGTGTTATTCTCATAAAAACTTTTCATTTCAAAACAAATGATTTCTAGTTCCCACAAAAAAGTTAAAATCACATGCAGCTATATGAAGGTAAATTGCTTAAGATGCACAATTATTTATCAGAAGACTTTGTTAAAATAAAAACATACTGACTACATCATTTTAACAAGGCAATTACACAGAACTAGAAAACTGACTCTGTAGTAAAATATAAAAATCTACAATTATAAATATAAATTTGGTCCATGGATCACTACAGAAGTAGCAGTATTTACAGTAAGTATCAGATTACTATTCTAAATGTCTAATTGAAGTCTTAAAATGTTGAATGTTATGTAGAACAGTATTTTATTTACATTCTACTATATTAAAAGTTGCATTTCTAGCAAATGTAAATTGTTATAAATACAGCGAATAAACCAAATACTAAACCCATGACATGTTTGTAATTGAGGATTCCCTAACATCTATAAATATGGTAATTTTAAGTTAAAAGTAAAGCCAGATAAATCAAAAAAACTAATACTGAAAAAACATACCACAATTCAATTATTAGAAACACTGTAAAAGTCAATCAAGTTAGTCCAGATGTAACAACGTATTACAAGAAATCTTTCGAGAAAAGGCACGCATTGTTAATGATAAAAGTTCCACAGTAAAGTCGTATATAATAGAAATGACTTGGTTTGAGCAACAGTTGGGATCTGATCATACATATACTGACTGGACAGATTTTCCCCACCCAAAGTATAAAACTGAAAATAATAATGGTAAACTCCAGGTGTGATTGGTGTGATGTAGTGATGTGTATGTTTAACTTGATGTGTTAATTAAACTAAAGATTCTAAACTTTCAGCTGCATTTCCATCAGGTAAAGCTGAGCCATTACTGTCCATAGATGCTGAGGGGTTTTCTTCTTGTCTTGTGCTGACAAGGCTGAGAATAGCTTTGTACAGAAACTGGTACTGTTCCTGGAGAAGAAAAGAATACACTGAGGATGTTGGCAGAAACAGTTATCTTGTGACACTGTTACTCAAAATTAATTAACAGCTGATGTGTCAGTCTGTTAATGTCCTGTGCTCCAGAATTTATTGCATTACTCAGCAGCTTTATTATTTTCTGACTAATGGCTCCCCCTGTACACAATGTAAAGCACATCATTAGGGACCACAGTACAAGCAGGGGAGAAAGCTGTATTTTAAAAGAAATGTGCTGAATCTGATCCTTGTTAAATTCAATTGCGAATTTGGGGACAGGATTAGGGTTACTGTTTGTCTGTTGGCTTTTTTCTCTTTTTCTTTCATCTGAATTTTTTCCAGGAATATTTCTTTTTCTACTGCACCCCTGGAAGACAGTTTTCATTAATTCATGCAGAAACTAAGATGCTAATAGTTCAGTAATATTGCCCTAGGATCTAACAATAATAATGTCACTATAATAATGTGCTAATAATGTCACACATAGGAAAAAAAGGCGCACGTTATTACTTACAATGTCTGTAAAGACTCCAGGCCTCATCAGATTTATCATCTTTGCTACGTGGTAAACATCCACTGAATTCTCATTTTCCAGTTGATGCATCAGAGTTGTTAATGCACAGAAAGTGCCTGCTGTCACCCCTCCATGCCTTTGTAAAGTAAAACAAAACAAAACTCTAGAAACTGGACCAGGTTTTACAGCTAGAGAAATTACAAATTCTGGGGCAAACTGGTAAGATGAATTTCTGTCACGTGATCTTTACATCTGAAGCAGGTCTGCCCAGCATTGGCTTAAGAAAACTTTCACGGCACCTGGCTACAGCTTCTTAGAGTTATTTCTCTACAACCCTCTACCAACCAAATCCTGAAGGCCTTGGGTCCTTCAGTATTTCAACATTTTGTTATTTTTTGCCATTATTGAACAGCTGGAGAAGGGCAAGGTGCCCCATCTAAACAGTTAATTCTTTCAGTAAAAGACAATGAAGTCTTAACTGATTTCCTCTCGAGCAACCTACCTGATAACCATCCAGAGTATAAAAATGATAAAATTGAAATGAAGTATGATAAAATAAAAATGTTTCTCTTGTTGATGCAGGTGAAACAGAAGCATTACCACTACTGTTAAGTGCAGACTTTGTGCCTTGTTTCAGCAGCTTTTACTCAGTGAAAGAATGGTTCTACAGAAAAACACCAAAACAAACAGAAAAGTGCAATTCTTACTCATCATGTACAATCATGGGCCCATCACGGTTGGAAGCTTCCTCTTTGATGATGCTGATCAGTTCAAATGTTTTACTAATAGGACTATCGGGATTTGGCCATTTTGGACACTGAAAATGCCTCACTTCAAGCACATAGTCATCCTAAATGAATAGAAAAAAACAAACAAAAAAACCCATAAATCAATTTTGTAAAAGATTGACTTTCTTTATTCTTTCCCTTCACCTTGTTCCAGCTCCAGCCTCCAGACCCAGAACCCCACTGCTGTGGGGGCTGGACTACCTTATTCCCCATGTCATCATATTACCTTATAGACATTACTCCCTCCATTGATGTTTCTAGGGCATGATTTCTTATCAGTCATTTAACATCAAAAACGTAAAAAAATGTGGGCATTACCTTTAACAAATCAAGTCCTGAGTTACATGTTTATGACAGTGTTACCTGTGTAGCTTCTAAAATGAAGTCTTGGATTATGAGCTTCTCCTCGTTAGACAGACATTTGTGTTCTTCAGCAATCATAGTGACTTTGAAACTCTCACAGTTTATAGGCTCATCTTTGTTTGGCCAGTACACAAATTCATCTTCAGCCTCCAGGAAAAAAAAATGGAGACATAAAAGTAAGTAATGTTGAGCTCTTAAAATACAAAATCTAACATAACAAATAATGTGCCATGTATATAATCAATCCAGCCATCTAGACTTAAATTGAAAAATCAAATTTTGAGTGGTTTAACAATGGCAAAATGATAGTTTTCAAACACCTCTGTAGTGATCCTGACCAGAAGACCAATGTCTGTGGTCCAATGCCCTGTGGACCCACATAGCAATGAACCTGCAGTGCTACCTTGTGCCACACATTCAGCCTGGCCTTCAGGCTGTGCTGTGCTGTGCATAGCCCACGGTCATAGGATAAACTTAGCTGGTGTGTTGTAACATATGTGTGGTCTTGGGATTATCTGTAAGTGCAGGAGAAATTTCTCACGGGAGCATCCTTTTTGTTTGACAACAGAAACCAAGAGAGATGGTTTTTTTAAAAAAAATTCTATAAGAGTTTGAATAACCAAAATGGTCAGATGGATAGGGAATGCTCCTTGTCATGTGTCCTGTCTGCCTGTTGTGTGTGTTTCAGGGAAGGTGGGGTGGATTCCAGCTGTGGTGGACGCAGAGCTCAGAGAGGCCATGGCTGTCTGCTGGGTGGGTACCACCGCTCCCTGGTCAAGCTGGCAGGGCTTCAGTGCCCTTCCTGCCCACTCTTCTGCAGGAACTTCTGCCCCATGCCCTGTGTGCCCACCCTGCTGGCAGTGCCCCTGGCCACTCATGCTTCGCAAGGTGTTCATTTACATGTGAGAAATGCTTGGCCACTGGTGCTCCTGGCCCTGCCTAGGTCCCACCAGCTGCTGTTGTGTGAGAAACAACCTCACCCTTCTGCCCTTACCTAATAATGGTTAAGAAGCCATATTACAACTAAGAAGTTGTGGAGCAAAAACTAACTTTGCATAATGGTTACTTGTGCTGTTTGTCTCCTTTTATAAATTGTGCAGGACTGATTCAATACTTTTTCATTCCAATCACAATCTGCCTAGACAAGGATTTCTAGATTTCTGCTAGATGACTTGGGCATTTTACACTCAGTATGGTATTATTAATTTTTAACTGTGTTTTGCAGAATCCAAGATATTTTCTCAAATCCTGCATATT
This sequence comes from Gymnorhina tibicen, assembly GCA_013399875.1. Lineage (NCBI taxonomy): Eukaryota > Metazoa > Chordata > Aves > Passeriformes > Artamidae > Gymnorhina > Gymnorhina tibicen. Next base: position 481,656 of record VXAZ01010494.1, on the reverse strand, counting down.
TCAAAATGGTAATACTAATAAAATTCATACATAAAGCCATAGCAATCAGACACAGAACTCACCATATTCTGGCTATCAGGAAGCATGACTATTAACTGGGCATTATGGTCCCATATCATTCTCCAGAAATCCTTGATAGTGTGTAGTAAGGGATGCTGAGTAATAATGAATTCATTACTTTGATAATAACCCTACAAAAAAAAAAATTGACAGACTCAGAATTGCTGCCCAAGTATTAATGCTTAAAGGAAGCTTCTAGTGGACAGAACAAGAACCTAGAAAATACATTGCACACTTGTTCCTTCTTTAGCTTCCTGCAAATATTCGAAAAATATAAAACTTCCATTGAACTATTTTCCAAGGAAAAGAATAAATTCAATTACACTGAAACAATTTTTAAAACTTAAAAAAAAATTGATTAAAAAAAGGAAAAAAGAGATCAGAGACTCAAAGAGCCAGCTCATATTAAAAATGACTGACTACCTGAACCAAATAAAAGAATACTTGAAAGAGCTGCAAAAATCCCAAGCAGTTTCTTAATTTGTACAAATATCTCAGATCAACCTCCTACCACAAAAGAGAGTTCCTATGCAGTAATGTCCCTGAAAGATCATGTACACATACCACAGCAGAGAGCTTTCCCATCTCTTTCGTGAATGTCCAGGAGGCATTTACTCCTCCCTCTCAGCTATTGAAGGGAGAAAGAGTTGAAGAAAACCCAGAGAACAAAAAGATAATGGAAAGCTGATGAACTGTGGTATCTTAGGCTATGCCAGTTGCAAAAGCTGTGTAAGATGAGCAGGTAGGAAGGCAAACCACAGCCATCAAAAACTAGCTTGTTATTTAACACACTCACTTAATCTCAAAAGATCTTCCCATAGGTGGCATTTAGCTTTATCAATTTTTAAAACTATGATGTGATTTCTGTTTCTACAGATTGTTAAAATGCAATGCACTTAACCAAACTTAAAACCAGTAACAATGGTAATAGTACTTCCTGGGGGAAGTAACTTTCAGGCAGAGTGAACAATGGAAGAAAGCAGCTTTCAGAATCAGGATTGTGCCACCCTAACTCAGCCACATGGCAGCTCTGGAAACAGCTGTGCATTGTTTTTCACCAATGTATTAACTGACTTACCATAATATAGGAAGCATTGATGTAGTCTGTGCCTTCACCAGATAGTGATGAGATACCCACTCTAGATCTTTCCACTGTAAAAAATTATGAATTCATAAATATGTTGCAATGACTCTTATAATACTATAGCAATTATCTCCCAGTAATGGTAACACTGAGCTCCATCAATCAGGATAACGTGCTATCCAGCCATCTATTTTGTTTTCCTATGCGTAATTCTTAAATCACTTCTTCACTACAAGTACTTTACAGAACATTGCTCTAAACCAATGCAGATGCCTTCAGTTCTTGTTGAGGATTTGAACAAGCTTACCAGGAATGATAGATGAGGTTCGGTTCTTTTCTCTGTTACACTGTTTGAGTGCAGTCGAATAATCACACTGCTGTGTGTTAGTCTGGCTCAGTAACTGAAACAACGAAGTTAAAAAAAAGTCAGCTAACTGTAGAAAAGCCATTCTTTCATAAGCTGCATTAAACAGAAGGGTGCATATACTGCAGGTTTGCTGTCTCTCTTAACTGTAGTTATCTAGTTATCTGTCTAAACTACTTAGCAAGTCACCAGAATATTTTTTCTTCACTGTTCTTAGCAGTTCAAATTATTCTTGAATCCTAGATCAATAAGCAGATCTTTGAAGGTGAAGTCTGTCATCTAGCCAGTGCTGTACACTGAGGCGAGTACACTGATTGATCAATATAGCTCATGACATATTTGCCAGAATGGTATCTTTCCAGACTTCTTTACCTTTGAGATCTTTCTGCAAAAGCATGTAGTTAGGTTTTCCAAAATCTATTTACTGTCCTATTTCTCATGATCTCTTTTTTGTGGATTTTTTTGCTGGATTCCTTTTTTAAGAGTATGAAAATAATTCTTCTGTCCCAACTGACTGCATTTGTTCAATAAGTTTAATCTAAATTTAGGCTCAGCAGTTAAATTTTAGGTAGAGAACGCTGATGAAAGTTGTGTTGAGATACCTACTTTTAAGTCATTCAGGTTTAAAAACCTAAAGTTTTTCACACTACTGTCTCAGAGAGCTCACCTTGAATTGTTTCTCCAGTCTGGTCTTTCCTGTTGGTCCAGGTATCAAGAGAGCATTAACGTAGGCATGAATGTGAGTCTCAAGGACTTCTGTTTCTTTACTGAGTATCGCTTCGACCAGTGCATCATGAATGAAGATGTATTGCTCCTAGGAAAACAAAACCAAACCTCTGAGCTCTCATGATTTTCAGATTCCCCTGGATACGTCTGGTTAAGCTGCCACTTCTGATGTGGTCAGTATTTTTTCACAGGGGTTTTCTCAAATGTGATCCTCTACAGCAAAGGCTGTCTCTCTGCAGTGACAGTACACATTTACGAGCACAATTGACAATTACACTTGCAATACCTACATACACCTATATATATATGATGTAATACCAAATCCTCACTACCTGTGATATCTCACGTTAACAGAATAGAGTTAAAAATGTAAGCATAGCCTTAAGTCAAATTTTCAAGCCAGTCCTGCCCCTAATTCCTACTGCTATCCTCTATTTTCTCTCTCACATCCACTGGAACAAGCACCCTAGCTGTTGATTAACTTTTTTTTCTGTTGAAAGGCACTGGGGAATCTAAACACCTGTTCCTGAAACCTGAAATAGACTTTCAAATGCCCTGCTGTTGCCCTTATTGTTTTCTCTTGGTCTTTAAATAGTCTATATATAATCTTCAGTTTAAAGCATCTATATATAATTTTCTGTCTGAAACAGCTTTTTTCCCATATTTTATTGCCTAATATAAACTGTTTGATGAGGTTCAGTGAAGATCTGAACACCTGACAATGGTGCTTCCTCAAACAGCTCCGTGACAAAAATACGTCCTGCCAAGAAACCACTACTGTGGGAAACATGATTTATAAAGGTTTCCTTCTGAGTCCTCCTTAGTAAACAGACAAGAGCCCACAGAAAGGTAATTTCTAGTGCACTGCTCTAAGTGTGCCTAGAAGGACATCTCTATAAAACCAAGGGAAGCAAAAGGTAAAATCCTGCCCAGTCTGGTGACTGGTTTCTGTCTGTCTGGTGGTGCCAAAAAGAGGACTGCATCATCTCTCCTCCTGCAAACAGAAATAGTTTGTAATAGTCTCATGCTATTTATATTTTATTCTTACCTCAGTCTGCACCAAGTAGTTCCTTTGGGTACGTATGTGTTTTAAGAATCCAAATACGTTGACTGTCCCTTCATGCTGAATTTGCTGCAGCATACTGTCTAACACTATGTATGTGCCTGTCCTTCCAACACCAGCACTATAAAACAAAAAAACAGTCTTGAGCCTGAAGTAAAACACTAATGGAAAGAACTGTCCCATATACAGTTTTTTCAACAAACTGCTGCATAGGGCAGATCTCCCTCTACAAATGAATTTATTATACGATACACTTTGCTAAAGATTTGAGGCTGATAGTAATCTTTTTCTTTGTGCAAGAATAGACCTGAAGATTATTTTCTCAAATGATTTTTAAACAATTGGCTGAAATAGAACTAAGGGGTTTCCTGCAGGTCTGCAATTTTCAGGCTTCTGATATTCCTTAGGATACTTTGCCAAGCATATCTAGAAAAGGTGGTGTATGTCAGTATTTGGGCACACTTCATGTGTTCAAATTCTTCTATGTTGAAACCCCACTTGAAAGCAAAATTTGCATGATGTCACCCACTACATTATAGGAGATTTCAAAGATAAACCCCAGGAAATGGCAGAACTGTTGAGAGTATATCTGTAAAAGAAAAAAGCTTAGCACTCTTTAGACAAAGCTAAGATGGCAAGCAATTGTTTAAAACCTTTTTAAAAATAGAAAAAGAAGTAAAGGTTAATCAACTCATTCCTGATATGAACTCTGGTTACTGTAATAAAACCAGCCGCATCACAAGATTAAAGAATAGCTTTCTTTTATAAAATATCTGGGTAGGAAGTACAAGGTCAAGAGGTCAGTTTTTGCTATCTAGTCATATATGGGAAATATTAATTTGTAATTCTCCTCTAAGATATGAAGGAACATTATGTGTACTGTACATATAACTTGAGAGCACCACCGTGCTGGGCCTGCATGGTCCCCTCTGGGCAGATCCAGCTCAGTCCATACATGCTAATTCAGTCATCTCATTTCTGCCACAGAGGGGGCACAGAGCATAGGTAGTGTGAGCTAAGACTGCTGTAATAAACTGTCTTAATAAGTATATGAAATTCAAAGGTCCAGGTTAAAATCCTGTTAGACACAAAGAAGTACAAAGATTACCAGACACCATCGGTACTTGTTATGAAAGAGAAAACATGAAAAGTACCAAATAAAAATAGCTAAAATAAGTTTCATAAATTTCATCATTTGTGTCTTCCATATAGCCTGTAAATATAAATAAAAGTTACATTTCAAACATGAGATTATTCCTTTGAAATTCCACAGTGTATGTGGTCAGGTTAGCTAAAAACCATAGAAAACTGCCTACAGACAGAGGTGAGTTATACCTATGACCCAAGAGAGAGGTCTGACTGAAGCCACACGACTTACCACTGATCACTTTTTAAAAACTCGATTTAATTGACTCCTAATGTATTGCTGATATCTCAGCAATCTCAGACTCAACATTTTGAATATCACAAGAACAGGCAGGATGTAAATAGCAGCAGAACAAGAAGATATGGAATTTTCATTTTCCAAGCTAAAAACAGATGTCAGTCAGATTAGATCATCCCACAAATAAAATATCTTCATTTGCAGCATTTGTGAGGTGACTTTACCTGTTCGCTTTCTCAGAGCCAGCTCCAGAAGGACAGAATTCATGAGGAGGTTCTCTTTCCAAATGTTCCATCAAAGGTGAGGTACTACAGTGGAAAACCAGAACCTGCTTATATATTTTACAATAACCCAGTCCTTCATGGGCATTGTGAAGTCATTCCAGGCCCTACAAGCCCTTTTTAACCAATTTTCCCTGAGCTGCCAGTTTTAGTGAGCACTGACAGAACACCTGCCTGCACACTGCGGCACATGCAGACCTCAACTGTTCCCCAGAATGCTCCTCCATTGCAAATGACTGCTAGAGCCCAGGTAATGTTAAAAACAGCAGAGTTGTAGTTCAGCCAGGAATAGAGTGAGTCTTCTCTTGTGCACAGAGCTCCTCTTAGGCTTACAAAGTATCCCTGCACCAAAGAAAGCATGAGCCAAAAGCATCCTAATGATATATTTGCAGAATGAAACAATTATCCCGACACATGTATCTGGTAAGCTCATAGCATTCAGGACAGCAGTATAGAAATATGGGAAAAAAACGGAAGTAAAAGCAAAAGAAAAAGAACATAGTGCAGAGCAGCATCATCTTGTTTATGGAGATTTACAGATTTACAGAAGTGGCACAGACAGTTGATTAGTTGGCCTTACAAAGGAGAGAAATATCAGATAAGAATATCAGCTAAGAAATTAATCTTACTCCATCAGGAATTGTTAAATGCAAGACTGAAATTTTCCTTAACCCACCACTGAGAAATTCTTTTTTTTTCTGCAAAACAAAAGTGGAGTAAACCTTACAGCACTAAAAACCACACCTGCAATGAACCACAACAGGCCCGACAGCGTGGCGCTTCGCATGCGATGCCTTCCGCACGAAGGTGAGAACGGGCAGTGTGTATTCTGGAACACCCATGTCAGGCCACTGGGTATAATGGTACTGAGTCACTATGCGTCCACTAGACCTCCCTTTCTGGGAACCCTGCAACAAAAAAATAATTCCACATGTAAGCAGCCCACAACTTCCTTTATTTTATTTCCCTACCTGACAGCTGTTGAACTAGTACTATCCCTATTCAGTTCCAAGCACGCCATCTGGCTCTGAATATTCCAGCCTTCAAAGAGAAGGGGAAGGGCCAGTGCTTCTGTCTCACCAGCTTGCCCACTGAGTGGAAAAAAGACCTGACACTGTCTCTTAGAAAGCCATAAAGATTAAGAGCACTGGAGGGATAACAAATCACAGCTACTCTCAAGAGTCACCAGCTCTTCCTGCCACTCTGCTCCTCTGTTGAGTGAACAGAAAGAGTAGGATTCATCTCACCCAGCTTTAGTGATCTACAAGGCAAGTAGCCTTGTGTAGGCTGCTCTTCTAAGCTCCCTTCCTCCATGGCAACCCAGAGGCAGGGATTCCTTCAGAAAGCAGGTCATCTCATTCAAAGACTGGTTCCTAAAATAGGCAGACTAAATCAACTGATAGTAAATGCTGCATGTTATGTATTAATTATGCAGACTAGATGTCTCAGACATTTATGTGGCTGAAATAAATTAAGTTTTCAGAATCCTCCTCAAAGTAACTAACATCACCCTACTGAGCTGAGAGCATGCTGGTTCTGGTTACAATAAAATGAAGTGTGGATTCACCTTTAAAAAGGAAAATGGAGAGCTGAGGTGGAAAATTTAACTCATACCAAATTTTCTTCAAGTTGCTCTCTTTCTGAAAATGTATCGTCCTGCTACCCAGGCAGGCAAAGTCCACATCAACCCTTCAATGTGATCACTGCTTTTTCCCTGACGGTCCCACAGTTTTCTGAGTTTGTTCATCTGGTCAAATTACCTGAAGTTGACAAACATCTCGGCTGGCTGAGACCTATAGGGTTTAGCTTTACATATACAGCAGAAAGAGTTGTCAACTGCCTTAAAAATATTCTGAGTATCTTTTAACACTTCCTTTTGCCCACCTCTGTTTTAAGGATGCCACAAACCTTTTTGATCTTGGTGTTTCTAAGAGTAAAATTCCTCACAGTGTAATAGGCAAGTACATGAACACTCTTCTGAGTAACCAAGAAGTTCCCATATTCTTCACTACCTTCGGCAGGCCAGTACTGGTCACATTTTCTCTGTAAGAAAGCAAATAAAAATTAGAGAAAAAAACCTCTAAAATGTCAAACTAGTAAGCTGAAATGTTCAAATTTAAGAGCAGAGTAAAGCACAAAACTGTACAGGGACTGCCAATATACCCACTTTATAACAGACATGATCTTCTGGGCAGGAGGAGAAGAAATAACAATTATTTTGTGCTGTAGATAGATGGCTGTGCAAAGATGCTCTTTATTTGGAATATTCCAAAAAAGAGGTTTAAATCATTCTATCAGAGTTAAAAGGGTCTAATATTGTGGAACTTTCCATTCTATAGACACTCTAAATAAACTAAAGAAAATAAGATGATCTATAGGAAAAATAGGAGTACATCCAAGTCAGTAGAGTTGTATGTGGCTTCTGATTAGTTTATAGTATGGGCAGAGTATATTTATATCTGGTAGCCAGAGTAAGAGTGAGCCTGTGTATGGCTAGAATGTACAGTAGAGAGCTGTGATGTGTCCAGCCTTTTGGCTGAGTAGTCATATAGCTTTCTCTAAGAGTATTAGAAGAGTGTTTGTTTATAGCGTGGTGTTACAAATGAAGTGGTACTCCCAGTGCAGCCCTCGTCTGCAATTGCTGTGTCTGTATCATCTGAGAGATGCTTTATAGGTTGTATGACAAGATTTACATTCATTTTAGGCACTGCTGCCAGTGTGTGGCAAGTGTGATGCAATGTGTCCTCATGCGACCCCAGGGTATATGTATACTCCCACCACATAATCAGAGAAACACACACCCTGTGATGGGGTTTGACCTCATTTTGTCTCACGGGACAAACGTGTGTCTAGGCATGTAGTAGGAAAGGAACTCTGAGTACCACGGGATGTTAACAGGGAACAGACAGTGAATATCCGAAAAGTTCACCTGAACTATGTTCTTCTCCTTTCCAGGGTCCAAGGCAACCCTGACAAAAAGCATGATGGCAAGCAGATTGGTAGCAGAATGTGGCACAAGGTCCACAGTCTGTCCACTTATATTATACACAAGAAGTCTTTTTTTCAGGATAAGATTTTTTTTTTGTGGTTAGAACATGGTATTTTCAAGACTTATTGAGTATTTTCTTTAGTTTCATACTACAAATCCTCAACTTCATACTTCTGTAGCCAGTTCTAGTACAAGCAACTACTACAAACTATTGCTTTTTGCTCAATAAATGACAAAACCAGATTTTTAAGAGACAGGAGTTTGCTACAGGTAGATCTACCAACATCAGAGAAATAAAAAACAGACAAAGGTACTCATACCCTTCCTTTCTCAATGAGATTAGTTATCATCACAATAACTTCTACGTTATGTTCCCATATCATTCTCCAGAAATCTTCTGCTGTTGATTTTAGTGGCCCTTGAGCTGCAATGTAGGCTTTTGGCTTGTTGTAGCCCTAAATTGAAATACAAGAAATGACACTTGTCAAATCACTGTCCATGAGCAAAAGGAGGCTGGGAGCTGTACATGACATTTTATGTATTTATTTTTAAAGATTCTGAAAAGCTTTTAAGCACTTTTAAAATTTTAACTATCGAAATTGCAGAAACCCTGTGGTATCAGATGACATATGAATACAACTATGTCAATATTTGTCATTTCAAAAAATAGGATATGTATGTTCAAACACCCATGTCCAGGCTGAACATTGACATATTAGTGATTACGAGACATGTTACAAAAGTGATTTAAAAAATGAATCATGATCACTCACATGTAAATAACTATGTAATGAAAACTGGTAATGGTACCTTGGTGAGGCTCTCAGCTAACTGGCATCTTCCTCTCGTGAGATCACCTCAGATGGGAGAATTAACCACTAAGATGAGCTATACTTCTAAAATGACTCAGATATGACAGGACATTTTTTCTTTAAAAATGCCCTTCATTAAGCTGCAGCTGCTACAATATCAAGATGGATTCAAGAAAGAATTGGCATTTTACCTGTGCCTTAACTTCGTACGCTTAACTTAGAACATGTAAGTTTTTTTAACAAAATCTGTAATATTGTGGTACTTTTTTTGAATTAAATCTATTCATCTCCACACATAATTTTTTTTTACAGAAAAGACTGACAGATCAATAGGCCAATAGATAGAAAAAGGGACTTACATCAACGTAGTTGGCATTAATGTAATCAGTCAGTTTTCCATCCTTTTCTGCAAGCTGTGCTAATTTAACCCTAGTATGGTCATCTGCAGTAAAACAAGGGAGAAAATAAGCAATTTTTGGTAAGAATTATATTATTTCTTATAAAAATAATGAAGTGTATTTTTACAATACATAAGACCAATACAATCACATATGCAAACATCCTTTCCTTAGGTATGAATCAGATTCAAAATTCTAATTTACAGAAAAATAAAGCAATGACTCCAAAGTTGGAAGGGATTCAGAATCTAGTGGCCTGAACAGCAGCACCTGGGGTCATTTTAGGCACTATGACATATTTCCCCTATGGCCTCTAGCTGCTGCTTGTAAAGGTGTATAGGTCTTCCGTAAGTGCTGTGTCGTGACTGCCAAATCTGCACAGTGGGATGTCTCAAAATGACAGCAGGCACCAGTGTTGAGGAACTTTACCTCCAAGTTAAAAGAGTGGACACTGGAGAGCAATGGGACTTTGAAAATGCTGGTCATCGGAAGCATCAGCAGTGGCTACATCAGGGTGAGCTGAAGTGTTCTGTAGGCTGCACTGGTTGTAAGTACTACACTTGAGTCACTTAGAGAGGACAATTCTTGCTACTTCAGCTGCCCTAAGCTGCCTCTGCACTGCTCTTTAATAAAACAGCCCCTGGGCTGGCAACTTTTGTATGACCAGGTACACAGAGTGTACCACAGAGTGGCAGAGGAAAATTCCTGAGTTTCTGTCCCTTTAGAGATATCTTTAGCCAAGGGGATTGGCATTTCTTGTTGCTGGTTTACGTTGTCTTCTGCCAGACAGCTGACTCTGTCATTTTTTCTGTTGAGCTTTAGTGACACTGAATGCTGAAGATGTATATTTATTTAGAGCTTTCCTGTAATCAGAACAAAGTTGAAATGCTATGGAGAGTTAAAAAAAGCATTGAGCCACCAAATGATCAAAAACCCGGAGGCAATAGCTTGAAAGAGAAATTAACGAAACTGAATAGATGTGTTTCAGAGAAGAAAAATCTGGGAGAGTGACGCAATGGGAAAACAAGTGTACTGGCTAATGAAGATGTTGTATTACATGGTTGCCAGGCACAATACAACATAAAACCAGAACATTTATGTTTATATGTGACAGTAAATATATCCAGGGATTTTGAAGCTCATAGAGACAACAAATCACCATTATTCTAAATCAAAGATGGATTAATTTTGACAATCAAAACTCAGCTTCTTAGGCTTTCTAATGGCATTATAATGAAATCTCCCAACTCCCTTTGGGTCATTGCAGAAGACACAAATATGTCTTGCTAACACATGCTCATCAAAGCAGTGGAATTTCAGAGGCCTAACTTGAAGAGATGTGAAGAGATGCTCCAAGGAGCACTTTGCTGAACAGTAGCTGGAGGTTTCTGTGTAGAAGTATTTTTGCTCCTGCTAATAACATATAAATCTATACTTGTCTATAATTATTTCTTACACAAAACAACAAACAATGCTTTTACTTACAAGCAACAATGTTTATGTATCGATTCTTATTCTTGTTGTCAGGGTGATTAGAGCTGTCTGATGTAATACCTAGATCTACAGTACAGCTCTGGATTTCCTGAAAAAAAAGTATGCCATACTTAGTAAGTATTAAGTTACATAAAATGTCTTTAAATACAGTAAGTAAGCATGAAAAGAGCCACAACCTTATACCCAATTATCTATGATATTTTACAACTACTTCATTGCTAAAAAAAAATGCAGTGAAATAATTCCTTACCTGATAAAACTCTTTCAGTGTCTAATGAGGGAATGAATGCAAAAAAAGTAAAAAAAATCAAATTGCACAGCACAGAACAAATGGATAAGTGTTTATATAAATTACAATTATTATATGGAAAACAGTTATGGTCATGCAATATATCCATAATAACAACAAAACTGAATATTTTGACAAAACTCCTAAAGGAAACAAGAGGTAATTTTCCCAGTTAAAATGATGGAATCCCTTTTCCTATCTTTATCTTTAATGTTAGACCTTAGGCCAGTGAAAGCTTGTACATATGAGCAACATCACAGACTTTAGCTGGATTATCTATATATTTAACAGTTCATTGGAATTTTTATTGGTCCTTATAAATGCATTAGTTTCTCTGGGTAATGCTTTTGCTCTCTTTGCATTCAGCTGCAAAACCTCTGCTGAAGCAGGACTGTGTGCTGTTCAGCCAGCCTCACAGCACTCTGGGAAAGACAGAGTTACAGCCTTCACTCAGGCTGCCAGCAGTTTCAACAATTTTATAAAGAGAGAGACAGGCTTGAGAAGACAGGCACAAACTCTCTAAGACTCACAAAATTAAATCATTTTATTGATTACTTTAGCTGACAGGAAACTCAAGCATTTATAAGGCCCACACTGTTAAACAGCAAATAAATCGCCATCACTAAAAGTACTAATGATGTTTCCCAACACTTATTATAATTCATTTTAATGTCAGTGACCTTAATCTACTTAAATATAGGTATAAAAAGTGGCTGTCAGTCTAAGAATTATATTTTAAATGAGTTATTTTGTAGTAATATAAAAAAACTTGCTCCCCCCCCAAAAAAAATCAGAACCACCCTTGTACTCTTCAAATGTATGCTAACTCTGCAAAGAAAATTACTGTATTTCAGTTTTTTCCAATCTTCTAAGTTTTCTATCAGTAGAGGAAAGAACTGGACACTAATTCTGGCGTAGTCCATAAAGCCAAAAAGTATCTCCAAGAAATGATGAGGACACGTTTTTTGGTAATAGTTAAAACTAGCATGAAAAATGTCAGATGGTGCCACTGTAGTTCAGTGACATGCACTATATTTGGTCTTTAGATCACTGTTGTAATTTAGGAAAAGTAAAATTGTAGCAAAAGATCAATTTAGGATGAACAATCTGATTTCTGTATTTCTGTACTCACTAATGGTGAAAGAACTTTGTATCCACTGTATTTACACACAGTCCTTCAAGATCTGCTCTTATTAATAACTAATCAAGCTGGAGCCCAGTCCCATCAGTGCATACGCACGTATGTAGTATATGAATATGTACTGGACATTCACAACTATTTAGAAATTTGGTCCCAAAATCAAATGGATATTCTGAATGTTCAATGAATTGAAAAAGAAATACTGATGAAGAAGGTTACGTGAAGGACATGGAATTTTTGGTCCACTAGATCACAGTACGTTGGCTGGGGAAACAAAAGCAAAACCTAAAGATGAAAAACCCTGAATTTTTTACTTTCATTATTGTTTTTGCAACAGGATTATTACAATAGTATTTTAAATTAACACAGATCAGTTAAAAAGCTTGTTTCCATCCCAACTGACTGATTTTCTTAGAAATCTCTTGTAAAAATTGCTAATGGCACAGCTTTCATTATGGTATTTGGGGTTTTAATGTTCATGCGAATTAAGTTAGAACGTATCCATCTTTAAATTGATTGCAAATACACAAGTGTGAAAAACAATGAAGATCATTAGTTACATATGGTGATAGTAACATTATATGATTAGAGCATATGTTTCAACATTTCGAAATACCTCTTATGAACCATATACTTTAGGAAAGGAACTGTAAAGCTTTCACTACCACATATGAAGACTACATTAGCTCCCCTGTTAATCAGAAGTCTTGCCACGTGTACTCATTATTACTTCCATTTTATTTTCTCTGTAAATGGAACAAGCAAATGTGGGTAGCTTCTGCAAAATTCAATTGTCATTAGTATCGGAAAAGCTTGCATCTATCACTGTATCTGATAAACCACATACATTGCATTATCTTTGCATAGTTTATTCACACAATTATTCAGTATTTTATCACAATAATAAACATTCCCATTTGTATTCCTGTCCTGTTAGCTTTTAGGAATCTCCCTAGGTTTTATGCATAAACTCCATACTGGGCTCAAAGCACTCACATTTACATGCATTCATGAAATTGGTGTCTAAGTCAGAATGTAATTCCCCCATTTTTGTTTCCAGGCATTTAAACTTAACATTATTTAAATGTGCTAAGAAAAAGATGACATCATAGAGCCATACCTCAAATTCTTCAGAAAAACCATTACTTGCATGTAAATCTGCAACATGTTTTGGAAAATGCTTTATTGGAATTGCTCCAACATCATCTTAGGGGTGGGAAAAGACAAAAAATATATTTATGTAGAATAAAAAGCCAGTGACATATAATGAAGTTTATATGTAGGCAATCCACAAAACATCCTGAAATAAAATCCTTGGCATGAACTTTGGATATACAACTCCCAAAAGATTGCAACATTCTTTGATGCCATTAACATTTCTAAAATAGTTACCTAACACTTGAACATTTCTAAAATTATTATTTGGAAAGAAGATAAAGAAAATGCCTTGCTAGGTCTTGCTCTGTCTGTAAGCCCCCCAAATCAAGGTGCTGATTCTGCAAGATGCTGAGCTTGTCTGTAAAATAGAAGAACACACAAAATTCCCTGTGAAGTCAAGGAGATATGGGAGGATTAGCTCTTTGCTACAAGACTTCCAGAGGGAGAGAGCAGAGCTCTGAATAATACAGATAAAGCAGGAATGATTAGGCAGAGCTGTCTGGGTGTTTCACACTGATTAGTGTTGCACTGGAACTCGGATCCAGTACACGGACAAGCCACATAGTCCCAAGCCTCCTAATTAAAGCAGCATTATGCCAGCAGTTTCATATTAATTGACAGTTGCATGTTTGCACTGGCATCCAAAAGAAACAGCAATTAATTTTCATCTTTTACTGCATTAGTGACTACCTTCAGTACAGAAATTTCTCCCTGTTCTCCTTGTGATTCTATGATTACCAATTGATAATAATCTTATGTCTGATCGTGGCAGTACTGACTGCAGATTTTCACATCACACTTCATACTTCAAGTTTTAAATGCAAGATTTTTGTTTAAGATTTTTGGCTACCCAGAAAGAAAAAATCTACACTCTCAAGGAATAAATGTGATTAATGTAATATCTTCATTTTACTTTAGATAAATACAAAAAGCCACTTGTGTAGAAGATGCATCAGGAATCACATCAAAAACCTTTGGGACTTTTAATCTTCTCTTGACTGCAAATATGCTGTGTAAACGAAGTCATCTGTTTGCTAATTATCTGCTAAAGGATGACATTATTTTACTTAGTTTTGGTTCTGAAGAATAATTTTGTTGGTTTTTTTTAAAGCCTTTCATGGTTTAAAAATATGTTTATTTCACAATCTGTAATTTCATCACTATTTCATACGCGAACAAAACGTCAGAAACATTGAACAAGGACCTTATTCACATCAACAGATGTTCAGCGTTTAGCCCACCTAATAATTTTAGCTTTCAGTTACCAAGAATTTGTTGATTTGTACTAAGATCCATCTGGTCTTCTACTTACATGACTGGATCTGAATACAAAAAATGAATTTATCCAGTCAAGCCTAAGAGAAGCTGAACAAAAGTGTAACACAATCTTCACACTTTGGAGATGAAACCTTGCATGAAGAGCTTATCCTAATGATATGCAAACACAGAACCAGAAGGGAAGGTAAATGACCCAAAGAGTGAGTACAATAATGGAGAAAGAGATCTTAGGTTTTGTTTCCTTGCCCATGCAAATCTCCCAATTCGATCGCTTCCGAATCCAGGAATGTATTTTATATCTGGATGTCAGATATCACTTCAAACTACTTAGAGTTTGATAGTGGATCTGAATACTACCCTGTAATTCATTATTATTTGAATGCATCTTTGAATTGTGCTGTGAAGTGCCATCACATTTTCTGTGAATAACTGCAGCTCTCCTATCTCTGCCAATGAAACTCTGTGGAAGGAAAACTTAATATATAATGAGATCTGTGGAGTATGCTTTTGGTCACAGCCATAAGAATTAAACTTAGCAGTTGCAAAACACTCTTCCTGCCCTACACTCTTTTCTATTGTACTATTCTATTCTACTCTATTCTACTCTATTCTACTCTATTCTAGTATTATATTGTAATTAGATGCAATTGTAAAATTACATTATTGAAACACTTGTACAATAGAAAACATAGTAACTGTTCACTTGACATCTGTTGCATGCAAAATAAAACTATTTCCTCAGTGCTTGCAGCTTTTTCCGTAAAATATTTTGTGTATCTTCAGTCACTTAGAAAAAAATTTCTCTTTAATATTTATCAGCATTTCAGAAGGAAAACTGCCAGCTTCAAAACACACATTTTAGGCACTCGAGATAACTGTAAGTGCAGTTATGACAATGGAAAACACTTTCTTCCTGAGATGAGCTGGTCAGGAAAAATTGTAAGAAAACTATACAGTTGTAAGGCAATATAGTTAATGACAGAGAATTAAAGCAGAGATTTCCTATAATGATTGCTACTTGACATCCATATATAATCGTGTTTCCTGAAATCAAGCTATAGCTCTGCTTTTCAACCATTTAGTACAAGGTTATACATCTCCTGACAACAGCAATCCATACAAGATGCATTTGAAGATGTCTACAGTTCAGTTACAATGGAAACAATGTTTGGTACTTATTTAATTAAATGCTTTTACTAGTTATTCACACAAGGGCTGATTTTCTTCCTTTAGTCATTCCATGGAAATCCATCTCCTTGTATAATAACACAGTTTGCAAAAACCTTACTTGTGGAACAAGATATCTTTGTCTCATAGGTGAGAATGTGGCTTAGGATCTGTTTCAGGATTAATCTATTTAGGGTTTAAACAGATGAATGAAATTAATCTATTTCATTCTACACAGACTGAAAAAGCTGTGAGGCTGCACGTGCTCCTCTGATACTCTTTGAGAGAAGAAAGGAAACAGTTTCTCCAAATAAATGTGGTGGATATAGAATTAGAAGATGCTAATAATATTCTGAACTTCTGTATCATTTTCATGAGAGGTTCACAGAACTTTACCATAGTAATTATGCTAGTACAGTATGTAAGTTTAAGAACACGCTGTAATTGCAAGTGAAATGCAGACAGATGAGGCATATCCTCATCCTGCTGGTAAAAAGAATAGGACATGTTCTTTGCACGGGTGACAAATCCAGTTAAAGGCAGAAATACAACAGAATATGTTGCTGGTGTAATCCTCTAGAGCTATTTAGGGTAGCTTGGATGGCTACATGAGCAGCCACTCCAGTGAGGCTACACTTCAAATGGCTACAAGGCACAGAGTATCCTTGAGGCAACTCTGCAAACTGAGGATATTTCTCTTCTGTGTTACCTACAGAAGAGACTATTAATAACACCAGTCTGCCAAGGTCAAGTGTACCTGTTTACACAGACTTGTACAAGGGGTTACAAATCTCTGGTTTACAGATGTTATAGTATATGAAGAATTCATATTGACACATATAAAGCAGCATCTTCCAACAGCTAACACCAATCCACAGAACAGTTGCCAGAAATACCTGAGACTGGGAAGATTGGAGCTGGGGGAGCAGAAATCACTCGAGGTGATGTATTATCTTCTAAATAAAAATGAGCAGTCTGGAAACATTTCCTAGAGAGGAATAAATATAAAAAAATATTGAAAAAAAAACCAAAATAAAAAAGAAACCAACAAAACTCCACAAAAACGTTATCTGAGATGATGTGGAATTCTGGCGTTATTGAGTCAGAAAGAATAATCACGGTTTTGAAAACCAATTTTCATGGAGTGTCAAATACTACTGCTATAATAGAAATGTTCCCCCAGCACATCACCAAATTATGCATACAACATGAAAATACTAGATTACCTCAGCATAATACATAGTTCATGCATCTTTACCTATACCAGAGGCAGAGGATAGAGCACACAGCAGACATTGTGACAGCTGAGAGAGAAACTCTGCATCAGGAGCTACTGTAGATGCTGCACAACTCCAAGTACAAAAAATGCCACTGTCTTCCTCACTTATCCAAATTTGCTTAAATAATTACTGTTCCCTTTCATGTGATGATGCTACCCTGAAGATGGAGCAGTGTAGGAGATCAGTTCTGGTAATTCATCAATAGATGCTACTGCAGACACGAAGTGCAATAAAAGTCAACGTGCCCTGTAACAGCCAAAACAGTGGCTCTAGAACTACTGTGACTGGGGCTAAACAACTTTTCATATATTATATTTTCATAACATAATCTCAACACTGAGGGACACCTTAACTAAGGAGGGCTTCCCAAAGCTGACAGACAGAAACAGGAATTTCTAACTCCAGAAGATGCCAGATTTGTTGCAAAAACATTGAAATATGAATACAAATGGAATCAATCTTAACCATGACCCACAATGTTTTTTGTATCTGTGCTGTAATCCAGATGTGAAGATAATGGGAATAGCATCTATTAAGAATCCAAGCTATTCAAAGGAATGAATAACCAACTGCTGCTCTAAGCATTGCAATGCCTCTTTAATTAAAAAATCTCCGTATGATTAGACATGCTAATAACAATGTTAACTTTGGGTCACTTAATCTCTCTGAAATGCTATTCATTAATCATTAAATTTAAAAAGAAATATATGCATTATGAAAATACTAATCTCATTTTATATTTACAAGATTCTGCTTCTTCAAAGCTGTGGTCTGAAACTATTGTATGATTGTTTGTTACTTTGTGTAACCACTGTTATTTTAAATTCTGTAGCATTCCTGTATCACTGCAGTCATAAAACCCCTCATATAATTGTCATAACCAGAAATAAATTTTGAAGATACTTTGAGAAACAGTCAGGGAATATGTAGCTGTTGTCATTCTTTCCAGAACCATTAATGTAGATAATAAAGACTTTGATAAGCTTATTTGAATTAAGCCTCTGGGAAATATATCCATATACTCGGAATGTGTTGGGAATTTTCTATCAGTGTACAATACAGATTCTTTTAAAACACAAGAAAAAGCAGACAGCTACCTAAAAGGGAAAACTGAGGCATGCAAAACAGTTCTGGTGATTCACATGACAATTAAATCTGAAGTCCAGCTAGAATTCTCTAAAAGCATATTTGTGATGTTCACAGAGAAGCTTTGGCTTTGCATGAGATATCTGGAGCAATACTATCTGTTATGTACTTGGTTTTACTTAGAAATGGCAATTTCAGATGCCGACCAAGAACACCAAAGTACCTGGGAACACCCTTCTAAATTTTAAAGCATCTCTAACATTAGAGTTAGTGGCTGCTGAGGCGAGAGAGGCTGTCTCAATGCTAGCATAAGACTCAAGAATTAGTATCAGAACTCTGTGTGAAAAGTTTGTGAGACGCAGGCAAGAATCAAAGTCTTCAAATCATTAAACACTTTGGAAAATCTGGCCCTGTCTGCTGGGCACAGTGAATGCTGTATTGTGTTTATTAAAAACTGCACCAACCAAACATGCCAACCAGTCTGATGCTAAAGCTCCAAACCAAAAAGTATCCTCCTCCCAAATGTCTACTGCTTGTGAACACCCATGATGTGTAAGGTTTATGGACTAATGTTGTCACCTATTTGCTTGAGAAAAGATTGAGCTATAAAGAATTTAATTAACATAATGACTTTCACATCTAAAGCTGTATTTAAAATGTACTCATATTATGCCATACACTCATTATCCCTCACTGAGCCAATGTATTTTTAATCTTTAACAAGTTAATTATGGCTGAAAATAAATTACACCCTTAGCACATTTGGGAGACAAATTCATAGCAGTTGACTTAACCTGTAATAAGACTCATAAATAGGCACTCCATCTGCTTCTGCATCAGCACTGAAAGCCTTCATGACTAAATCTAATGTTAGTACTCACATCTCGTTAATTATCACTTGTTGTTAATGAAAAAAGTGATGACTATTTCAAACTTCCAGACAAAGGTCCCATCACTCAATAACCTGATTATTTAATTTACACCTTTCATCACAGCATTTAGATCTCCAACCTAAAACTGTAATTTGTAATTTAGACACTGCACTTGTTCAAAAACACACTTTATATATGGGGGCAGTGCTAAACCACTGAATTAATTATGGTGTCTGGATCTGTACAGCAGCAGCAGCACTTCGGTCTGACAGGAGGGATACTAGACCTGAATGAACACTTCAATGGGAACTGCTTGGGACTGCAAGACTAAGCCTCAGACTGTGGGGGACATAGATTTTCTATCATTCAGGCCCCTGGACCTTGGCTGAGAATGTGTGCTTACCACTGCCCTGGGGCAAGGACTGCTCAGAGCTTGGCTGGGACTTGTGCACATGGCACTGTTCCTGCCCCAGAGACTCAGGAAGGGAGCTGAACTCTGTAAGGCAGAGGCATCTATGAGAGGATGTGTTTGCGCTTCTGCTGCTCACGCAGAATGGTCTTAAAGGCATCATTACTTCTTCCTCTGAGAACTTCAGTTCTTTTGAGCTCACAGGATTATCTGCCAGTAGGTATTCTCAAACACTTATTAGATTTTTTTAAAATGTTCAGATAATTTAAAGATCTGATGGAGCCAAAGGATCTTTAAGTGGATCCTCAATGGATGCCAATTATTCGATTTCTAAATAGCTGCCATTAATTTTTATGTGTTTGTTGACTGGAATTTTAATTGTCAGATTTTATTAACACTTTTATTTATGAGATGCCACACTGTTGAGAAGTTTTTTCTTTATGGATGGATGAGTGTAGCCTCTGTATATTTAAATCTGGTTTTAGTGTTTCTGCATGTGCAAGTTTAATGATCCTTAGAGAGGATTCTCAGCTGTTTCCATAAACTTATCACAGGACTCAAGGCATCAGTTCAAATCATGGATAAAAAAATGAGCATTCTCTGACAGGTATGTTTCAAAGATACAGGGTGGTAGAGGAAAATTAAAATTCAAATAACTACTCAGGGTGTTGTCAGTCATCAGGTTGGTAATTTCTGAAGTGTTGCTATCACAAAATGTCTAACAGGCTGCATGACAGGCAGCTGATACTCAGTATGTCTGTAGATGCAAATGGACCTGCAAGTGCATTAGCAGTTTGTGGTTCATGTTATTAGAGCTGGTCTTTTACTATGATTTTCTACTATGTTTGTTGAGAAAGGATTTTGAATGGTACAACTCCCACTGATAACTGTTACCATGTTACTATTCTCCAAGCTCTTCTTACAATAAACATTATAAAAATAGATCTGCACAAACATGAATAATTAAGCAAAATGGTAATAATGAAGCCATCAAGAAAAGAACAGAGCAAGTACACTGAGGTATTCCTGCTGCATCTCTGCTGCAAGAACTCAGAAAGTAGACAGACACTGAAAGCATTAGATAGACTCTAGATTTGGACAGAAAATTCTCTCTAAAGCTATTAAAAAAAGTCTATCTGGACAGCAAGGCCACTAAACAGGGCAAAGAATCTCCTTCTTTATTCCACTGTAATCTTAATCATGCTGAAGAAATGAAAGGAAAATGACATTGCTTGAAAATTGCTTGAATTACAAAAGATACAGGAAACCAGAGTAGTTAAAAATTGTGTATTTTCCTACTGGTAATTATTCAATCTTTAGACAATATTGCCATTAGAAGTTTTCAACCTTGTCAGAGAAATAAACATCTATAAAAAAAAGATTGAAATTGTGCCTAATGAGATAGTGAAGAGATTGAGGAATTTCCTGAAGTGCTGATTAACAATTTCATTTAAAAAAAAAAACCCAAAACCAAAACCCAAACAACAGATGGTACAGAATTATTTTTCTGATACAAGTCATTAAAGTGAAGAAATAAATAATTTTGCCTTTCTTTAACCTTGAGAGACTGGAACTTGTTGCTCTTGGTAGTTACTTGGTTTTAAACCAAATAACACACCTTTTGCATATTTAAATAAGGAGCTAATAGTGGAAACAACCGAAAGTACTCTTCACTCAAATGACCAGCTAAGATATAGCAACACTTCTTTTGGACTACTGTTGTAAAAGGAATATAGAATAACTTCTTGTAAACATAAATGTTTTTATGAACTTTAATAAGTGAGAATAATTGGCCCAAATTAGGAAAAAAAAGGTGCGTTATAAAAAGAAATATAACATCTAACTGCAATTATTTCAAAAGAAACTAAATCAAACTATTAGAAAGATCTTACAGACTTTCTACTAACTTTCCAGGCTTAATAAAATCTGCATAGCAATGAAATTAATATTCTGATTTTTTTCCAGACTTTAAAAAGAGGTGAGTGTTTTGGCAACTTTGAAAGAGGGCCACAAAGTCCTACCTACAATGCATGGTCTTTATGTTGCATTCCCCTGAAATAAGAAATAGTTACTAGTGTTATCATAATGCCAAGAGAATTTTGAGGATTAACAATAAAAGAGCTCCATATTTTATTTTGTAGTACACAAGAAAAGAAAAGATTAGATTCAAGTCAAGAAGATGTTATTGTTAACGGGATTTTTGTTTTATCTTGAAAGACCTGTTTTACAGAATTGTTCATTCCCAGAGAAAGAATACAAAATGAACACAATGTTATTCGACAAAAACAAGCTTGTAACGTGTAGGATTACTAGAACTGCATTGTACAATCTCAGTCTTTAAATGCATGGCCTTCTTTGGCAGATAGAAGAGATTTCAAATACTGTTCAGCATCAGGGATGAAACCCTTTGGAAGATGAATATGAACAATCATGTTGCATAACATGAATGACATGAAAAGATTCTCAGTATGCAAGTGGTTAGCTGGAAATCCTGGGGTGGAGGATATAGTTATCCAACTAAGCATAAACTAAGAAATGAGTTGTGCAATTATTATGGCAATTAACTACTACTTTGAAAAGCAGAAGAAATCTTTCTCAAGGTTCATTATGCAAGTGTCTTTAACCATTGCAAAGGCTGTCTGACTCACTAGCACACTTGCCTGAAACCAAGGAAGCTTGAACTCAATTTCTCCAGCCTAGTCTGTTTAAGGGATGGAATGTGTTTTGTCCCCATGTGGAACACACCCTGATACACCGACAGAGAACCAGTGTCAGGAGACTAGAAGAAAAGTCAGTAAGCACAACCCTGACATCACAGCCTAGAGATTACAGTAGTCAGTAGTTTGGAAAGGGCCAAAGTTACTGTTTCTCCACCTTTTTTTTAATTTTAGATTAAGCAGGATTATTTGGGCTGAAGGAAGAAGAAATAAGCTCTGGAGGCATCTGGAAGGAGATGTTTTGAAGTCTTCTCACTTCTTTGTGCAGTCCCTGTAAGAGCAAGGTCCTGTTTCTGGCTGCTAGTTTATGTGTTAGCACAGCAGAAGCAGGATCAGCTTCCAGCCAATCACTAAAGTGGCAGAAATTTTTGCAACTTATTTCCCCCTTCCAGGCCACCACAGCATCTCCTCCCTGACAACCTGCACACATGAGAAAGTCTTAGAGCTGTGCAAAGGTTTTAAGAGCTTAAGCAGACATGTTCCTAGGAAGACTGACTTAAACTAGAACCAATGGAAGAGTGCCAAAGCCGTGAGCAATGCCACCTACTGCCACGTGGCTCACAAGGTTCCTGGTACATTTTTAGTTCAGGCCAACTTACAGTATTTCACACAATGCTTGACACAGTTTGGGGTTAGCACAGGGCGGAGGCCATCCCCTGTAAGCGATGCGAATGCAGCCACTCTGTTTTTATTCTCTGTGAGGGAAGTGACTTCAGCTGTATGGAAGGTATCTATGCCATGCTAGCTGGTCTGTTTTATTTCACAGTGTGGATACAGTTTTTTGCTCTTCCTGATTATGTTATTATGACTTCTTATAACCATCAACTCTCTTTATCCTTTTTTTTTTTTTTTTACTGGCTTATCAATATACCAAGTCACAGAGAAACATGTCCATGAGGAAACCTCAGCACATGTGTGCACATGAAACATATCCGTAGTTATCTACTAAAGCTTTGAAAGGCCGGGGGGCTAATTTTGGTTTGGTAGAATCACAAAGAAGAATGACTTTTTAATCACAGAACATCCTGAGAGCTACTCAGTAAGTGATCTTTAAACAGCTACACTATTATAGTATCATTAAACTATCCCCTTTCTGTCTTCCACACAGTGGAAGTGTAGTGCCAGCTACAGCACAGTCCTACAGTGCCATATGAATTGCTTATTTACATAGTCCTGTTGAGGACCATGGATTCTCATTCTAAATTGATATCTACCTTTTTTAACAGTTAAAGGATTGGAAAGATAGTAGATAGCCCCATGCCATGGTATTTATTTTTCTTCTCCCTCTTGCTTTTCCCAGTGCCCTGTTAAGTCACTTGGTTTCTAGGCATCAATCACAAGTTATTGCTTACTAAGGTCTCTCAATATAAACTATTTGCAGTGGTTAAACCCTCCAAGAAAAAAAAAAATTTCAGTTGAGTATTTTGGACAGAAATCACCTTATTTTGTCATCTTTATGACACTGAGCAATATGAAGACATGGTAAGAGACAAGATCCAGTCTGCCTCCTGTAAACCAGCTCAACAATGCCAATCACATTTTTCAAATCAGAGCTCTTTAGAACTGAAAAAAAGATCAACCAAAAGACAACTTACCTCCAGTAAATGAGAATACCCACAAGAATCACTAGACAGATAAAAGTCAGGGCTGATACGACCACAAGTGGTATAACTGTCTTCTTCTCTGATTCCAGACTCTCAGCTAGACCAATACGAGACTCATGGCTAATATTACTTGCCTCTGCAGTCAGAGAAAATTGAAACAGTCCATGTTTAAATTATGAGAAATGCACAGCACAAGTGAATGTGTCTTATAATGGACCTAATTAATATCACTTACCTCTGTTTTTTACTATGTACTGCAGAAAGTTTATACATTTGCAAACCAGCTTACAGAAGATAAGCAGATAGAAGGTAAAGCAAAGTGTTCAAGCTTATGTGACTCAGCCTTCCAGCAGTGGAGACTTCTCTTTGTAAGAATAGCAGACTGTTGTTAAAATTCAGAAGAAAGTTTTTTTATTTTAATCTGTTTTATTAGCGAAAAGACAAACGAGTTAAGAAATCTGAATACATAATATTGGAATGTGCACTGGAATTGATATTAAACTGCTAGTCATATAATGTAAATCACTCCTCTGGCTAATAGTTAATATTAAAATTATCTTGCAATAGTCCTTATGTGCTTGCTGTATTGCAGTTTAGCTTTCTGTATTTTTATCCATTGCCCATTCTATAAATTGCCTTCTTCCTTTGAATCCAATTGCCTCTCTCAACTATACTGGAGTCACAATTAAATTTCCCACCTCCATCTTTACAGGTGATCAAATTGTTATTTAGATATTGCTTTGGTTTCATATTTCTGTGAGCCATATAATGCTAGATGACAGAAACATTTAGACATAGGAATCTGTATGAAGATTAAAACAATATATTTTATAATTTTATTAAAGAAGGAAACACAATGGTGGACAACACCAATACCGTATTTTTAGCTTTGGTCATACCTCAAGAAGAAAGCATTTTAAAATTGTGATGTTGACATTAAAAAATGGATTTATTTCAATCTGTGCAGTTTACTGTGAGCATTAATTGAGTTTAAATGCAGAAATAAACACTTTTGCACTTGTTAGAATTAAATCCCTAGAATGTTTTCTGCTTTTGTGAACAGTCCTAATTCAATGAATTTTCTGTGTAAGAGGAGAATTTTGCTGTATAGAAAACATCTGCACTCCATTGGGATTTCAAGAGACCAATTCTACATCAATAAAAAGTTTTTATACAAAGGGAGGAAGGAATGGAGTTGGATCTGGAAAGAAAAAAAGACAGCAAATTACATGCTCTAAATAGGATGTCAAAAAACAAATGGCTTCACACATTACAGATTTCCAGGCAGCTCTATTTGCTTCCATTTTCTTGAGTTAAGAGGCTTTCAGGACTTTATGTGCAAAAAGGTCTAGGCTCTGATTTTGCAGATGTCTTCTTGGTTTTAATTCAAAATACTTTTTAACACCCATATCAATCACTTCTCTTTAAATTCTGCAGCTCAATGGGCAAAGTAATTGAAGGCACAAAGTTGCTTCTGAAAAATCTCCAAGTTTCTGTTGAATAGGTTAAAATTGGTACTTCCTATTGATTTCAGAGAAAAACTATGTGTATGCATGAGGAAACACAGTATGATCCCTTTGAAACAGTCAGACTTGCTTATCCGACTCTGGACTAAGCCACAGCATAAAATCCAATCCTATCTGTGTGATGACAGGGTTCCTTCAAACTTCATGACCACATTCTATTAGGATTCCTCCTATGGGGAATGAAGTGCAGACTTCTCCTGTAACGGGGTTTCTTGCCTACTTGGCCATCACTCCAACGATGGCAGCTGAAGAGGCAGTCTCAGCTATAGTAGATTTCTTTGATTTCTAATAACTGATGTGTTTGAATCCTTCGCATATTTCTTTCTATTAATTTGCCTTAGTTTCTCAAAAGAAGTTGAAAGGTTTAGGTAGTCATAGAGGTCTTACGGAGAAAATCCTAGTTCAGAACAAGCATAATTATGCATCAACAACTACAAGACTGGGAAAAGTTTAAGTGACAATTTTTTTCTGTAATGGTCACAACAAGAAGATGTTTCACCAATTTCTGCAAAATCCACTGCATGTATAAGTAAGTTCTTAGGTGAGAGATTCTTTTTTGTTTTTGTTTCATATCTTTATAATTTAATTAAGCAAATATGTCTTTGATTTACAGGAGACAATGTTAGACATGCTGAAATTGAATTTTTAGTTTATTAAAAGCCAGTATTTGGCATCATGTGTTGGAAAAAAAGTAATGAAATGCACATGAAATGATACTGTAGAGTGTCTTTCAATAATATCTAGAAGACAAACTAAGTCCGTTGTACTCCTCCTCCTCCAGTACTCTATAATCCTTTTTGAATTACTATTGGTAACAATTCAAATGACACCCATTATGTAAACTCTAGTATCTTCTGCACTGCTCATTCCTACCAATAAGATAGGTTTTGAAATATTAATGTTATTTTTGCTTATTTTTGAAGAAATGTTATGCATTTTACACCAAGTGGTAACTAGTTAGCAGTGAACTAATTCACTTATTGATTCGGTTTTATAACACCTACCTTGTTAGGACTCCTAGTAATTTCAATGTTTTCTATTTTCTTTTAATTTTTATTCTATGTTTTTCACATTCTACTAGCCCCAACTATACCAAGTGCCAATTTACCACCTTTTCATATTAGTATTCTGTTGCTCATGAGGAATACAACCTTATGTAATTCAACTCTGTATTTATTTGTAGGACTGGGCCGAAACCTTTCCATGCTTTGTGGATTCCAGTCCTCAGTGGGTTTAGTTGAATGATACTGCCCTCTACAGATGCTGCAAGTACATATGTTCAATTTATTTTCTAAAATACCAATTCAACCTTGTTTGTTGTTTGCTTGGTTTTTTTTTCAAAGCTCATAGATTATTTTTGACTTGATTCTTTGATTTTGAATTCTTTAACACAAGAAGCAATGAAGAGTATGTGTCTGAATACTTCAGATTTTTCACACTGCATTTTTAAACACAAAGGAAATGTGTTATCAATTTTGATTTCTGGCTTTGTCCTTGGAATCATGGGTCACAAATACTCTCACTGACTTTAAGAGGAATAAATAGGAATATAGCATTAAATATAAACAGGTAGAGGAGAATCTGGCTTTACTTTGGGAATATGCAAATTTGGCACAAAAATTCTGCATCTGAAAGTGTCATACACAGAATAAAAATTAATGTTTTTATCAGTTCAGATGAATCAGAATCAAGCCAGCATCTTCTTCCTTGTTCAACCTCTTAGAAAACACAAAAAAATGTGCTGCTCTAAGTTTAAAAGAGAATATCAGAGGTATGTTTCCTCTGGCAGAGGCATGGTTTCCTCTGGTGGTATTTCCATAAGGGCAGCACTTGTCTTTGTACAGAGAACTTAACAGAGAACCTAAGTCCTTCTCAAACCTTTAAAACTAAAATTAAACAATTAGCATTGATTCTGGTTTTAGATTTTGCACCACTCGACTTCTGCTGACAGTATGCATGTATCCAAAAGCGGAGCATCAATCATCTTAATGAATATTTCAGGTGCAGTTTTAAGTAGCCAGAAGAAGCATTCACAAGATAACCAGCTCAGTATGCACCCCTGTTCCCCAATGCTTCCTTAATCACACCCACTGGCACTGTTATGTTCTCCCTTTATTATCTGTAGATAAACCTTCTCATTCTCTACGAAACAAAAGTATCCCCTCACAGCTTCCCATGGTATTCATTAATCTTATCCATAACTAACCTGCCTCAGAGATGTTGAATACTGATGAGTGATCGCTAGTAACAGATGAGGCTGATGACTGTGATGATCCAGGAGTTAATTCTGAGTTACCTGCTTCAACTGCCCCTTCAGTGTCTCTCTCATTATGGTCAGGAAAACTGAAATCTGTTGAAGTTTCATTATCGTTAAGGCTATCTGAGGTACCTTGGCCAGAACCACTTTCTTCATCACTTGTCAAAACAGCCCAAGATTTAGATTCTGATGTGTTTTGGAATTGGACACTGGAAGTCTGAATGTGGTTTTCCAAAATTTTCAGGTTGTTGTGCTTCTTAGGTATCACACTTGCTGTCAAAGTTGGAATGGATGTATAATTATGTCTGTCCATGGCACGGTTTATCTGACTGTCAGATGCAGCAGTAGAAAACTTCTCTTCTTCAGGTTTCTCAGAATGTGAACTTATATTTAGGTTACTCTGATCCTTGTTATTGTTTACCTTTGTATTTTGCTCCTCTACTACCATATCCTGATCTTCTCTATGGGAAGTGCATGAGATGCAGTTACTTACAGGGAAGCCATCATCATATTCATCGTAGTCATCCTCAACTACAGAAGACCACAAATCAGTACTGGACATGACACTGGGAGACAACCCAGAGGATTCTCTAGAAGGAACCAGCAACCTACTCAAAGTTACAGGAATCTCACTTTTGGAAGGAACAGCCGTAACTGAAATAAGTATATTTGGTAAAGTAAGAGTGTGATGAACGGACACATCAGAATCAGAAACAACTGCAGGCATATGAACAGGATCAAAACCAACTGTGGAACTTGAAGAGACACTGGCAGCCTCACTTCTTTCAAAAACACTTGAAGAGATGTGGCTGTCTGTAGGAGTAGCTACATGTGATGATGTGTCACCTGTTAGGAAGGGAGTTGTTACAGCATTCGCTGCCTGGGGGGGAAAGGCATTTGTATTTTCTAAACTGGTCAGCTGGAACGAAACATCGCTACTGTGCAATGAAGGCATAACCTTCTGAAAATCTTCACTGTTAAATAAGCTGGATGAAACATATTTCTCACTTGCATAAGAAACAGAAAAACCTTGAAGTGATGCTGTGGGCTTGCTAAAAGTGTTTGACATCATATCAGCAACAGAAGGTGCAGATGTAGAATGCAGCTCGCTTTCAGTTGTAGCAGAACCTGGTGCCATTTGATGCAATATTTGGTCAAATGTAGAACTATCTTTTTGAACCCTTGAGCTTTCAGCCAATATTGGATCACTAGGCAAAACTGCAGCTGTGCTAAGCAGAGTGCCATCGCCAGAAGATTGGAAGGAGGAATGCAGTAATGCTTCATTATTTAATGTAGCTGAGGTCTCATAAAAGTACAGCTGAGTCGAGGATAACATTTTGCTATAAGCAGGGACAGAGAGAGCTTGATCTGAGCTTGCACTAAGCATAGGTTTAAGCAAAGTGTCATCAAAGGCTGGAGTTGTAACATGCAAAGGCTGAACAGAAAGGTGCTTTTCTGTAAGTTTACTAATATCATGATCAAATATCTTAGTAGTGGGAAGAGCAAGAGAGACTGGAAGGATTCCCTTTGTGCTAGAAACAGGAAGTGGGCTTTCTTGCAGAGACATGTTCTGCTCAATTACAACGTTATTAGAAACAGATGTAGAAAGTTCATGTATCACTTTACTTTCAGCACTGGAAGCCATTTCACTTAAAGAGGAGGAAATTTTCAGTTCTCTCTCATCTCCATATATAACATCACCTTTTTGAAGCGTCTTATTAACATCACTAAACCCAGATGATTCATATGGAATCTCATCAACAGAATCAGAAGAAGAAACGTTAAGTACCATCAAAGTATCTGCATCAGGCAAAAGGGACTCACTACCAGAGTATGCTTCAGACCAATCCATGTCACTAGATAGAGAGCGCGTAGGCTGCAGCAAAGTATCAGCTTGTGATATTATAGAAGAAGGTTTATGCACCAGTACATTGTTATAGCTGCTAAATAAAGGATCTTGACGAAATATGTCAACAGAACCATGCACAAATTCTGCAGAGTCATAGGAAACAGTAAAGCTTTGGAGGGAGCCCACATTACCAGACAAAGCATAAGGAAGTTCAGACACTGTAGATAGTACATGCATATTTAAATCACTGCTGGATGGTTCAACTTGAGAAAATATATGAGTTCTATTATGACCAAATATCAGTGTCTCCGAAGCAGCATGAGTGGTCTGATGTGACACCACATCAGTATATTGAGCAACGCTTGGCTGTATTAATGGATCACCCTCTGCCAATGTCAAAGAAGCATGCAGGGACACCTTATCACTTGCAACAGCTGGAGTAGCACTTTGTGGAAACATTTGAGAAACTGTATACAAACGGTGAAACATTTTACTACTGGAGGAAGCAGAGGAAAATGTAAGCAAAGGTACATCATCATAGGAAGACAGGGTGGGTTCAAATGACACATCAACACTGGGAAATACAGGTGTAGCATGCAAGGTCACATCACTATCTGATGTAGCAGGGGTAGTGTCGAGCATCTGAGAGTCAAACAATAAAGGGGTGACTAGAGGAAACACTTCACTACTGTAGGAAGGTTGAAGAGGTATCTCACCATTATAGACTGGCTGAGTTGTCTGAGAGAGTACCTCACTGGCAGCAGAAGCAGAACCATATTCTCCAGAGCTTGAAGAGATAGAGTGAGGTGATAATTCAGCAGAGGAGAAAGCAAAGGTAGAATAATGTGGCAATTCTAAATCCACATGTG
Source organism: Gymnorhina tibicen (assembly GCA_013399875.1). Taxonomy (NCBI): domain Eukaryota; kingdom Metazoa; phylum Chordata; class Aves; order Passeriformes; family Artamidae; genus Gymnorhina; species Gymnorhina tibicen. The sequence goes on along the minus strand of VXAZ01010494.1, from coordinate 451,499 downwards.
AAGTGTCTCGTGAAACCACTGGGCTGCTTGAAAAGGGCACTGTAGTTGGCTTTAATCCCTCTACATAAGCATCAGTGTAACTGGTCTGAGACAACTGCCTGCTAGGCGATGCATCAACAGATTGAGTTGTTGGATCTGTAGCATTACGAAACCATAAATTTCCATCAGTGGAAGAAGTATGCTTTGGAGGCTCACTGGAGCTTGAGGGTGCTACACCTTCTGAAACATATTTAATGGAGCCTTGGGAAAGAACATCATGCACACTTATGTCTGGACTTCCTGAAGGTAGGGCATCTTCTTGGGAGGTCTCCTCTGTAACCAGCTGTGATGAAGAAGTGGTAGGAACTGAACTCCAAAAGTCATCAGATTCCTGATGAGGCTTAAAAGGAGACAATAAGAAATCTTCGTCACTGTGGCCAGTAGTGGTTATTCTTGTTGGCTCGGTGCCTGAAGAAAGATATATATACTCTTCTTCTCTGCCTTTGGTGGAGTCAATGAGTTGAGGAGGAATTCCAGTAAATGTTTGAGATTCCAAAAAAGGATCTTCCTCTTCAGAAATTTCACCAATAGGTGGAGAAGTAGCATAATAAACTGCTTTGAAAACATTATCCTTACCATGCAATTCTTCTCTTGTTAAGTATCTGTTTGTTTTAGCTTCACTGGGTTTTATTCCCATTTTTTCGTGACTGTAGCTGGATGTAATCACCTGAAAATCTCTCCTCAATTGGTTTGCTGTACTGTCAGTGCTAGGAACCACTGCAGTTTCTTCATCCACCTCTGTTTCCTTTTCATCAACTTCATCCTTTGAAAAAAATATCATAGCCCAAGACAATTAAAAATGTTTATAGACTCTGTACGTGAATGAAAACCAAAACTGTAATAATACATTTTTCTGGACCATAAAACAAGAGGGGTAAAGCAAGACAACACTAGAGAAGACACTTTGGTCTTAAACCAAAGTATTAACTGCAAGAACAGGTATCCTCTTCTATCTTGAAAAATATTACTCATTTGCAATAAAACCAGAAAAATGCTGTGTCCCAACAACTTCTTCAAAATTGTGTAATTTTAATTGTGTTTGAGAGGCAAAAGTCACTCACAGTATTTATTTACTTTATTTAAAAAGCTCTAACTTTTTCCTAATACAATGCAATTGTATATGCAATATATAGTATATATTGTATACACAGCAGTGAAAAAGTGGTTTTGCTGTCAGAATGGCTTGGAGGTTTGCACTAATATCCTAATGGTAATTAAACTGTAATAATAACAGAATTTGTAAAATATACTTATGACCTGTCCTCAATTCTGCTGAATCTTCAGAGTTTTCTGGAAAATAAGATTTCAGGATTCTCAGTATGACTGTAAGAGTTTCACAAGTCTTGCAAGTCATATCCCCTAGTCCTATTATGACCCTTTGTGTTCTGAACATGAATGATGATGAATAACAATACTTTTCACAAAATCTGTGTTAGAGTTTTGTCTTTTAAGGACGTATCCAAAAGAAAAAAAATTATATGCCTGAATGCAATCAGGATTTAGGCAGTGTATGAGGATCTAAGGTCAAATCTTTTTTGTTCCCTCTCCAGCTTTTCCTGCACCAAATCAAAAAACATAACATCGAAGCACCTAACTCGCTCAGCAAGCATTTTTGTTTTGACCTAGACACAGCAGGCCCTGCAGCTCTGGGCTGTGCTCCCATCTAGCGCTGCACCAGAACCAAACCTGTCCCAGCACAACCTGCAATCTATATTGAGGGACACTTCCAGTTTCTGAAGGGACTTGATTTGACAGGTATACATAGCCCTAAGAGACAGAGCAGCACAGAGCCTCTTGCAAAATATTTTCTTTTTTTTTTTTTAAGATCTGGCTTGGTGATGTGGTGGAAATGCCACTGGTTTTTATTCAAAAGCATAATGCTGAGAGAAATCACCCAGTAGATAGGAGATAGTCGCAGTTATCAAGGTAACAACTCCTCAGTTTCCACTATAGTTTAGATAGAGTAGATCTCCCATTCCTGCACTGAACAGGGCACAGCAGGGAGAAGAATATAAAAAATCAACAGCCTTTGAAAGAACGCACCCAAGATAAAGAGCTGCTGAATTCATTATTGACTGAGGCACTCAGCAAACAGGAGTTGTGCGCTTTTACCCAGTCTCACCAGAGCAAGGGCTAGAGCTGGGCTTCACACCGCAGTCCCTCTTTGAACCAGGAACCTCTCAAGCACTCACACAACATAAGGTACCTCAGACATGACTCTCAGGTTTGGATTTCATTCTAAGGACTAAATACCTAAAATGTAGGGACAGCAGCACCAAGACCGTGTGTCTTCAAACCCAGGCTGGACTGGAGAGACCCTTGTTTCTAAAGATCTAATTTCTGCAAGGCAACGTATGCACTTTCAAACTTTCTTGGTTCAAGTAAAAATCAGTTGATGTTCACTGGCACCTAACAGATGCAATATCATAATCTAGATACATAGCTTACAACAACAGAGAAATTACTGTATTACTGGTTACTTAGTGTTTACAAATCCAAGAGAGGATAAATAGACAGGTAAGCACAGGCTGTCTATTTAACTGAAAGGACTTGTCATTCAGTGAGAATATTGTGGTCATAGACTGAAACTATAAATTAAAAATTCTGAGGGATTACGTGATATTACTTGATAAGTATCTTACTGAAGTAACTGCTCGTGTTGCAAAATGGTATTAGGGACTGTTAAAAACTTAATTATGGTATTTTTACATCTCTCCTTGCTACGACACCAGAAACCTAGTTACTGAATATGAAGCTTACAAAGGTTATCGTAAGATCATAAAAATTTTTGTGAAACAGAGCTATATTTTAAAGTCTACCAAAAGTTCAAAAAGTTCAACCTAAAGTTCAAGAAGCAAATGACCCTCCAAGCATTTTTGAGTAATGGTTCAACCAATAGCGCACTGATAGCAGACACCCTTGAATCTCACTCTTCAGCACAACTATCATCCTCCCTTACTTTAATTTACTACATGATAAGACCATCACAAGCAAGGACAAATCAAATTTCTCTTTAACTAAAAAGCCTAACACTAGATGGCAGCTTTGATCCTGCTAAATGAACAATTCTGTCAGACTTCACAGAGGGGTGATTTTTAAACTAAAGGCCCATTTAAAAAAATATTTAGGAATATTCTGTGATATCCTTTATTTCACCATATATCTCCAGCCCCAGATAAATACTGAGGTATCTCCAGAGTTATCTAGGGAGGAATATAGCTCAAAGGCTATATATGCACATACATATATTCATAGATAAATGCAGATAACACACTCAGTTGGTGATGGTTTTATAAATTTTCACAGAATATAATTTCAATCTAGTTGAAATATATTTATTTTAAATACTCTCTTAAAAAACAAATGAATGCTATACCTCATATTCTTCAGCTTCACTCAGTTCAGGAATGAGGTCAGCCTCTATAAAACAAAAATACACACTGTATCATCCACAATTTTAAATAGACAGAATTCTTAATTCTGCAAGGACTAAACTGATAAATTAATATGCTTATTGAGACCATGTCTATGATTTTTTGTAGGATTGTGTTTGGAGAAGTGGCTAACCTCCTAGATTGAGAACTAAGGTTAGCAATGCTCACTCATCTAGACAGAAGACATTCAGCCACAACAGTTTTGTCTGGCTCTATTTTAATATCATTGGATTTGCACTTTTGGAGGAACCACATATTGGCTGGGGAAAGCCAAGTTTACAAGAACGTTTTCAAGGAGAAGTACAGTTTAATGCAGAAATACAGAAGAGAGAAAAACAGTAAGTCTGGAGATCAACTATTTCTCTACATTAAATCGGAAAGCTCTGAAGATATACTTGTAACATACTCTGTTCTATAATTTTCATAGAGAAAATTCCTTATTTATGCACCCAGGCTTGGGCTTAGGTACTAGAGCAGCAGCAATGCCATCATACTCAGTATGCAGCACGCTGCATGGCCCATCAGGGCAGACCAAAGAGATCCAGCCTTCCCAGAGCTTACAGCCTTTTTCAAACTCCCACCCTACTTGACTTAATGTAAAGACATGAAGCCAGTTGTATCACATCCCAGAAAAAGCCCCTAATAAACAGGTACTGCACACTCTGTGAAGCACCACTCTAGAGGTTTTTGAGACATTCCCAATTTTCACAAACAAAAAACAGTTGAAACAGGTTGAAGAAATCTCCTACAACCCAGCTAAAAATCTTCTCCAAATTTAGAGGTAGTCTCTTGCCTTCTTTCTCTCTTTTTGGCCAAATCCAATGTTGTACTTCTGATGGTGGTCAGCAAGAAAGGCTTCAAAGCAGGTTGAAAGAAAAATCCAACTCTCTGCTAGAAACTGGCACAGGTCTTCAATGAGGGTATCTAACACTCCTTCCACAGCACTAATGCATCTTACTGCTCCTTTGGTCCACAAAAAGGCCCATTCCCATTCTGAGTCTTTTTAAGACTTTCTCCTAAGCCATGTTCTAGCACTCTGTCTGCACACAAGTGCTAACACATATTCTGAGGGCTGATTTGCACTAAGCCAAAATGCCAGTCTCAGCCTGGAGCGTGATTCTAACACTAGCATCACACATAGCCCCATGTCTGCATTTCCTCCATAATTACCAAATGTGGTTTCTTCAATACACTAGAATAAAGATGTCATCTCTATATTTCTCATTTTTGCAATGTCAGATGGGTATCTATGACTTAATTTATATTCTCTTTGGTCTGTCCATGCCTACCCTTCAAAACAAATTGAGATGTGCTATATGCACCATACACTAGATGAAGTTTATCAAGCTAATAAGCTCATATAGTTGTATTTGTAGATTATAGCATGCAGACAAATTTTGACTAAGCAATGCTGCACAAAATCTTCACAAATTGTCCTTTAGTAAAAAACATCTATAAATTACCAAGTACAGAATTGACCTTTCATTAGTTAGATAAAAAATTATCTTACCTCTGACTCCTGAGGCCTAGGGGGCTCTGGGGCAGGGTGGGAAGGGGAGCAGAGGGGAGGAAGGAGTGGACGAGATAATGATATTCCCTGGCTTCTCAATGATATGAATCAAATATTGACATTAGTTTGAATGTCTGCCCAGAATAGACTCATACCATGTACTATGTACTCAACAGACTTCTCTGAAAAATTTTTTTAATACAGAGAAATTCTATCCATTCTTCTTGTGGTCACTGTTCTTGAGTTGAGCTTTAATCAGACTCAGTCAGAAAAACAAACTGTTCTGATTGTGCTAAGAGTATACAGAAGGGCATATGCTCTCAAATTCCACCAGTAGGAAACTACAGTGTCTTGCTGTTTTCTCAATGGAGAGGGATTAACATACATACATATATATATATATAGATACATATATCAACTTTATATATATATATATATATATAAACTTTATATTAACAAAACCAGTAAATCTTCAGGAACTTTTAAAAGACTAAATTGAGATGGTCATAGAAAATTTATTTGTCAAAAGTATTCGAGACACAGACTTACAGAAGTTCTGTTAATCCTGTTGCTGATCTTTTGATTTGACAGGAGATTACAGAAATATAATAACATCCCCCATCCAAGGTGAAGAGCCGCACCCTCCAAAAAATAACCCATTGATGTAGGTTGATGAACAAGCTTGTTTATTTTTTTTTCTGGAACCACATATTGATTATTCTATAGTATACATTTTAAAATAAAATAATTAAATAATTACTTAGAGAGTTCTGTAGAGGTCTTTTCATAGTCCATTTTAATGACAGATGAAGAAATGATAGAACAAATACAGAAAAGATAACTATTTCCCTACATTTGTTCAATGCAAATATTAAAAAAATCTCTTTAAACAATGTGATTTATAATCATGGAATAATGCGCGCAACATGAACTCTTTCCATTTCTGTACTGACATGTAATAAATGGCATGGCAAGAACAAAAGTAAAGCCTGTTTCTTTTGATTAAATTAGTTTTCAGATTTCTACTTTTATCAGTACAAAATTAGAAAAAAGCATCCCCTAGATCAGACATTTAATATATGCTTAGTGCTTTTTAGGACAAAAATCACAAAGATGAGTTACAAAGAAGTTGCATAGTTAGACTCTCACAAAGCATTGCTGACAGCATGAGCTGCCAGGCAGGAGACAGCATTTGAGAGCTATATCCCAACATGCTGGATTTTTTTTGACAAACACCAACTGAAGTCTACACAAAGGAATAGGAGCAGGGAGTAATAGTCTTATTTTTCCTTTCCTGTGTGAGCAAAAGCATGTAAGTACCACCAGTATTAGCTACACAAAACTACTGCATAATCTTCAGTTCTATACAGATGTTATCTAGAGAGTCAAAGCACACATTTACATAGTTATTCGAAATCCAATTCTAATAGCAAGTGAAAAATTTGTAAATAAAGGTTGGATTTTTATCAAAGCTGACTAAAATACTCTGTACATGATTCACTAAATTTTCAAGGGAGATTTTGTAGCTACATCAAGTAGTGCATTCGTTGGCTTTTACTAAGTGGAGACTAACTGGAAAAAATTGTAACGTGCACACACACCGTATTACAAGGTGAAGGGCTGCCGTTCTGAGGAGTTCAGGAAAAACCCAAAGAGCAGAGGTCTCCACTATGGTAGCCTGCCCAATGTCCTTACATTACAGCTCCTGAGGCTTCCACAAACTGAGGCAGAGCATGGCCTGAAAGAGGCCTTTCCTCTTACAAAGCATTGCTGAGAACAAGAGTCTTGGATCTGTGGATCACCAGAGCCTGCAGAGCCCTCACTAACCACAGATGGGAGGCACCAGACTGGCTGGGGAGAAGGCACGAGAAACACTCTCATGCGAGTACCTCAAAAAGGAAAGTCTAAAACAATGGTCTTGAGCTTTTTGAATACCAGATCTCATTAGAAGTGGCCACTCCAAGGATAGAATTCTTCCTGGAAAAGGGCCCATCTAATGGCTCTGCATGACTCATGCCTTGCTTTAGCTCTTAACATGAAGACTAATTGATCTGGAGGTGACTGAAGTGAATTTCATCTTAATTAAACTGGATTACTCAGAGTAATTCTTGAAAATGAAAGATTTAATTTATACTTTATATGTGTCAACTTTATTTCATGTCTTCACGGTGAAGATAACTTTTCTTTCATAAATTCCCAAGCAGGAGCTCCAAGAAATCCCCTTTTGCCTCAAGATCTATAAAGCAGATCACAAAACCAATTTGACGTTATAGTTGTAATCAGCAAGCTGCTCTGAACAAATCTTTCTTATTAGACATCTACATTCTCATATGTCTGTTGTTTATTATTAGGTATATTAAAATTAAATGTGAAAATATTTGAAATATTTGCAACAGTTAATTCAGATGTAAATGATTAGTAAAAGTAAGTATGCAAATAAACATTAATATTAGAAATTAATGGAAGTTTTTTCATATTTTAAAATTGTATCCAGAGTTGACACAGCATGTAAACAACTTATTTATAGAGCAATGTACACTCTTAAGAATCATACTAATTACATGACAGGAATTTTCCCCTGAATTTTCTCTATTCAATGCTTTCAGAGGTACCACTGTGGAAGTGCCAAAATAAAAGAACCAAAGTAAATTTAATAACTTTGTGTCCATTTCAGATAGGAAGCATGTTAATGAAACTTTTGAGCTTTTTATGAAACAGGCGAATATCCATTTTGGTATTTAATTTTTATTTAAAACCTTCACTCTCTTTTTATTTATATTGTTTGAAATTTAAAATATCAAAGTAGATATTAATGTTTGTCTGTGTAAAAAGGCTTGAGAGTATCAGACTTCCAGTCTGATATATAACATTTATTATAACAAATATAACACAGTCTGAAATATAGCATTTATTGCACCAAATTCTCTTGTCTGAACATAAAAATCTCAGAGAAATTTCTGCTGACACTGGAAGGTGAAATTAATTTTTCAGTATGTATTTCCCTCACTCTTCCTTCTACCCAAATGAATGCAAAGCCCCTGTTTTGCATGACTTCAGAAGGAATACAGCAGGGATGCTGTGCTGGGTGGCTGGAGCTGCACTGCTGGCCAGCCACAGGCTGCCCAATGCCTCATCATCCTCTTGCTGAGCCTGTTCCCCAGCAGCATCTGCTCACACCACAGGTGCACTGACAGTGCCTGCCCAGCCCCAGTGCTCCTGTCTCTCTCCCTGCCTCTGCACCCATGGTTCCTTCCAAAGGGAGTCATGGAACACAGCAGGGTGCTATGCAACTTGTCTTTAAGCAGGGGTACAGCAGTAGGAGTAGGAGGGCGGTCTGTCCTCTGGGTATCATCAATACTGGGTCTTGTTTTGCAATATATATTTTCAGAGGTTTTACAGCTGTGATGGCAGCACTGTACTGACTTGGTTTGTTGAACTATTGTTTAATGATGATAACACTATGCTGCTTATTTGTATTGCAGGTAGAAGCGGATGTGGAGTATGTAGATGCACCCTCATCTGAGAAAATTCTTCAAACACAAACCCAGCAAATTCTGGAAAGTAAGTGGAAGTATATACTATCTAAGACATGGATAAAAGGTAGACAGAAGAGTGAAATGTCAGGCAGAATGTCAGAACCTTGTTGTGGACTGTTTTAAAAAACCAAAGAGAAACAGAAAAATTCTGGTAGATATTAGCCTAAGACTGCAAAATACATTATTCTTAATACACTGTGTTTGAAAGACAAGTTAAATCTTTATTAAAAATGTGTATGTACTATACCTGACACTGTGTCCTCTTCCTACAGACAAACCCACACTATTACAAGCCTATTACCCTTACTAGTCCAGAATTCATGTGGTAGAGATTGTTGAGAATCACACTCTCTCTCTCACTGTAAGGGAATGTGGATCCCTTGAAGTGAAAAACCGTCCTGTTTTCCCAAGTTCACCATAGCATCACTAATGACCTTGCTGTAGCTGAACAGACATAATAAGTGTAAAACTGAATTTACAGAATACATAAACAAACAACAAAACCCAGGCCCTTAGATAAAAAAATAGCTCCTAGCACAATCAAAAAGCATTTGATTTTTTCTATGATTAGTTACAGGGTTCCTTATTAAAAACACAGCTCTCACTTTCATAAGAACTGAATCTGATGCTAAAGCTTACACCAAATTTAAGGAATTATTAAGGACAAGATCAAGCTTCATGCTATAGTTTCAAATTATTTCATATTTACCAGCAGGCAGAAGAAGCAAATCTGGCTGTGAAATCATTAAGATTTGTTTGTTAGGCCTTTTGATTTTTTTGCGAGGCAGCATTTAGAAGCAAGGGAATTCCATCATCACAAGTCTTTTGAAATCAAGCTCCAAGTATTCATAATAAATCAAATTTCAAAATCATTAGTATAGACTTATAAATCATATATTGTGGTTGTATTACTTGATTCGTTAAGACTTTGGCTGTGTGGATTAATTTTGAGAGGATGCTTGAACCATAGAGAAATCATACCAAACATGGTTTTATTTCCCTATATATCTAAAAGATACACTTGTGAGATTTGAAATCAAGTAGATGCTTTTCAGAATATTCTTAGAATTAAACAAATTAACATGCAGTTTTTTTTAGGTAATGCTTACAAGGAATTACATCATGTGAAATATCATTAGCAAGGAACATGCTGAAGGTTAACTGCAGCGACTTTGAAATTTCATTTCAGCATAATTTGAAAGTCACGCATTTTAACTGGTTTGCAAACAAACTACTTCTTCAAATACAGATTTTTCAGCTAAAAGTGATCACTAAACTCAAAAGACCACTTACCTGCATCCTCTAAAGGCATATCAACAATGACTTGGTCACTGTATTTTCCATACAGACCATTAGAGCAAACAGCAACTATCTGAAGAACATAACTTGTATTGGGAAGCAGATTATTTAGAATAGCCCCCTAAAAGAAAAAACACATTTAATCATTTACTTGCAAATAAGTACCAAGCATTTGAAAATGTTAATTTTTTCATAACACAATTTACTTATGAACCATAAAGCTCCTTTCTTCTAGTATTATAATGTGTGCTTTTTCTATTTTACTGTCACAAATGGTTTTCAGTCAACTTAAAAAAATCTTAGTGAGTTTTTACATGGAGGATACCAAACCAAATAACTATTTAGTGCTGAACACAAGTTTAGGTAACATTATGTCTGATAAGCTATGAGTCTTCAAAGAGGGTTAGAGGAACAGATCTGATTAGTAAAATACCATGAAGCCATAATCAGTAACTTAATATTTATAACAGTATGATTGAATTGAATCTCATTAGTTGCTGGTGTAGGTAATTCTTTCACATCCATGAGCAATGAAGTAGAGATCACTGTTAACTGACAAAGGGTTTTATGGCTCAGGAGCTCTGTGACTGACATGGTCATGGCAAGTATAGGCAAATCAAAGCAGCAAGCTGTAGAGTTTTTCCCTGTTCTGGATAAGAGAAGCTTTTACTTTTGTTTTAAAGTGTCTTTGTGGCTTTACAGCCAAAAAATGAGGTAATTTCTCTTCAATCAGCTCCCAGCTACAGTTTAATCCCTCAAGATAATTAACAGTGAGTTGTTACACCATCATCCTTTTTTATGAAACTTGAAGAGTTTACAGTTACCAAGTCCTGATACCCATCTGTCAGAAACTCATGCTTAGTCTGGTCTTCTCCATCCAGCTGTTGATAAAAGACAGCAAATCTCTCAATTGTGGTGTCATATACAACGCGAGGTCTTTCCCACGTTACAAGAAGACTAGTGTAATTCTTTGGATCAGATTGAACATTTTCAGGTTCTGAGCTGCAAACTGGAAGAAAGAAAAGAGGAAAGAATATGGTATTTATTAAATGGTACAAGTGACTCCACTAAAATCTTGAGCTACCTCCTGGGAAAACTAATGAAAATCTTTCGTGTGCCTCATTTTTAGCTTTCTACTAAAATATTTGAGATGTCATGCCATTATAAACAGAACCAGTATTTTAACACTAGATTTCCAAAAGCAAGTAAATTTGAGGACTGTGTCTCCTCTCCCTGCCTCTTATACCATATTTTGTGAAATATTAATATCCAGTTCCTCAGAAATAAATGATGAAACATAGACTCTTGTATCTGTCCTGGGAATGAAAAAATCTCAACAATTCCGTCTTTATGACTCTATCAGAGTAGCCCTAGAAGAGCTGAATACTCTCTCACTAGCTATAATAGACTAATCTATAGTACATTGTTTTTAATTGTTAAAGGTAAAACTATCACACCTGAATTCCCCTCAAGGATGTTTGAATCTTTTTTTAGTGCTTATAGAAGAGACAAAAGGCAAACAGAAGCTAATTATTACATTATCAGGTAGTGATTTCATGTTTTTATATTTTAAGGCTTGTTATTGTATTTTTATCTTGACTTTTGAACAAGCAATTACATAGTCATTTCCTATTTGGAAAAAATGAGGATACATTTTTTAAATCTCATCATCTGTTTAGAGAAACATGTGAGTATCTAGAAAAAGCAAGTTAAACAAAATATTTAGCCAACTAAGAAAAAAGGTGCAGATCCTCTGGAGTTCTCTAAAAGGAAGCAAACACCAAGATGCTTCAACACTTTGGGGAACAAAACTGCATTTTGAAAGCGAAGTGCTTTAGCTTTGCATTTTGCCTTTTGAACACAAGAGGGCAGTCAAGCCCCTCCAAAATATTTGTAAAAAGCATCTCTCCCGTAGGGAAGGTGGGCAGTTCTGAGCAGATTCGGTCTGAGATAGTCAATGGAAAATAAGTAGCAAGGCTTTTTTAAATTCTGTGTTTGTGTGAGTAAGCTAATAGCAGAGGCAGTGTTAGTCTGTGTAGTTTAGATGAATTCTGTTGCCAGGTGTTGAATCTACTGTGCTGTATAATTGATACACCATTTTTTTAATTACACTTAATTCTTTTTATTGATGCAAAGGAAGAGCAAATTAAAAAAAAAAACTAAAACCTCACGTTGTGTACATTCCATTTCATTCCTAAAATTTTTCGTTCCTCCCCATTTCCACCAGATGGCAAAAAGAAATCATTAGACCAGCCAAGATGATTCCCTTCTCAATTCTGAGCATTAAGACAGATGATTTAAACAGATTTCATTCTTTTTCAATGAACCTAAAGACTTCTCAGCTATTTCTTTTCAAAGGTGTTTAAAATTCTCGTCAAAATGCATTTTTATAATATAAACACCAAGCCTCTCTGTATTCTAAACTTTTCTCTACAGTCTTTTTTCCTCCCTTCATCTTTTTTGCTTATGAGTGAATTTGGTTCTGAAATCTCTTTCTGCATGCAGACTTATAGAGGAGTACTATAAAACTTCTAAAAGTACAAAGCTGGTGCTTCCAGTGTTATTTCTTTGTTTTCTCTTTTCTTTTCCCAGATGGTTCTTCTATTTACTTCCAGGGAAAAAATCTTCCTTTTTGTTCTCTTCCTTTTGATGTTCATCTCAGCAAGGACCAACAATATTGCTACAATACAATCATCTACACATTATTTCACCTCCATTTCTTCCCAAAATGTTGTCTCTTGCCCTTCTTCTGATGTCACTTCATAAATCATCCTGCTATTCCCTTTTCTTTCCTACAAGTAACACGCAAGTACTTTGCTCCTGCCTTTTCCCATTTTCCTTCTCCAGAGACTAGAAAAAGAAAGGAGACCACATGACAACTTACCTAATTAAGTACTTCTGCTCTGATACTGACTTTTAGAAACTCTGAGCAAAGAGACTGCAAGAAAGGGAGTTCTTAAGTCTGTTACTAGTCTGAAGCCGCAAATATTAAACTGGATTACAATTCACAACAGCAAGATACAAAATAGCAGAAAATTCACAGGAAGTCAGAGGCCTACTCAAACCCCCGCTAGACTTGAATCCAAGTCTCTGCTTTCTCCATGTGAATACTTAGATTCTGGTTTTGCATATCATATCATGTCGTGTCACGGTAATGCACCTATCTTTGCTTATTCTTCTGCGGAATAAAATGCTACCCATGTAATTTAAAAAATTTTCATCTAAATGAAATTGCATCATGGGGAACCACTGGGATACATGAGCCAAATCATTGCCAAAAACTGCATGGGCTGTGGTTTTGACCAGAAGACCTTTATAAGCTGCCCAAATTTGGCTTTTTTTCCCCCCACATTCATTGCTTTCTTCTACTTTTAGCTATACCTAGGTTTGAAATTATCTTTTAAATGCAACCTTTCAATTGTTGAAGCTATGAAATCACATCATTTGCATTAAGATTTTCAGGGGCTTTGCAGATCACTGACAGCGTGTGACAATAAGCAATTCTTTTATATTCCCAATCTGCTCTCTCTTTGGGATACAGGTGGAGCAGCACAGTAGATGTCTGCTGGGTTGACCTTGGCTGGCCACCAGGTGCCCACCCAGTCATTTGCCCACTCCGCTTCCTCAGCAGGGCAGGGGAAGAAAGTAAGATGGAAAAGCTGATGGGTCAAGATAAAGATGGAGATCACTTGCCAACTACCATCATGGGCAAAACAGACTCGACTTGAGGAAATTTATCACCAATAAAAATAGAGTAGATAGTGAGAAACAAAAACAAAACCACAAACACCTCCCCACTCTTTCCTTCTTCCCAGGCAGAACTTCACTCCTGACTCTTCCACCTCCCCACTCCCAGTGGTACAGTGGAATATGGAATGGGAATTGTGATCAGCTTGTAACACTCTGCCTCTGCCACTCCTTCCTCATGCTGTTTCTCTGCTCCAACGTGTGGTCCCATCCACAGGATACAGTCTTTCATGAATTTTTCCAGCCTCCGCACAGTCTTTCAGGAACAGCCTGCTACACTGTGGGTCCTCCCTGGGGTCAGAGACCTGACAGAAAATCTGCTCCTGCATGGGATCCTTTCTACAAGAGACAGCTCCAGCCAGGAGCCTGCTCCTGCGTGGAGGTTCCATTGTCTGCTGCAGGATAGACTGCTTCACCACAGTTTCACCATGAGCTGCAGGGGAATCTCTGCTCCGCTAGCGGAACACCTCCTCCCCTTCTTCCTTCTCTCACCTGGGTGTCACAGAGCCGTTCCTCACACGTTTCCCTCACTCCTCACTGCTGTGCAGCTTTGCTTTCCCAGAGGTGCAGCCACCATGGCTCTCAGTGCGCTGAGATGGGTGGGTTGGAGCCAGCTGGAACCATCTGGGTCTGACTCGGGGCAGCCCCAGGCTGTCCTCACAGAGGCCACCCCTGCACCCACCACTGCCAGTGCCTGGGCACCTGAACCCCGCACACTGGGCCAGTGGAATTGTCCCAAGCCCACGTGTGGATAAAATCTGAGAATTTATAATGAAGTCATGTCGACTGAGGAACGTGAAAGGGCAAACACACGAGTCCTGACCCCATGTCTCACAACAGAATTTAACTAAGCTGCTGAACTTTACATAGTTGTATTTGTCATGGGAAAACAGGCTGACGAATACTTTTTATCTATACATATAGTCAGTCTTGAATTTTAAGAACCCATTGTTATTTATACCTTTACTAAATCCAGGAAGATAAACAAGAGTTAGGTTTCTGCCCTTACTTCCAGGGCCTTACCAGAAGGATGGAGCAGATGGGAAGTCACCGAATGTGCCCAGCAGCCACCACAATGGAATAAACAGTGATTTCTATTATAATATAATTCCATAATGGAATAAACAATTTACAGGAATATACAACGATTTCTATTATAAATGGATTTGCATGCCAGCTGATGAGGTTGGTGCAATTAAGCACTACCATTTCAAAACACTTTCTTTAGGGGCATCCTCAAGTATGCCTGTAAGGATTAGCTATTTTAATCTTCTTAAACTGATACATAGTATCACATAGGGAAATTACATACATCACTAGGCAGGCTTGGGGAATGAAACATCTCCCATGTCCTTAAGAGGACAGTGCTTGTACACCAAAAGTGTTGGGGATGTCACTGTGAGAAAATTCCTGAATGTATTTTGTTGAAATTAGTTTATAATGGAACAGAAAGATTCTTCTAGCTTTTCTAAGAAAACTTAGTTCTACTTAAGAAATGTCATGTATTAACAACAACAATGAATCAAGCATTTATTCCTACTGCCTAATGAGAATCTACACTGAATGCAATGGGAGAAAATCGGGATTCTAGGTTTCACAACACAAAATAATTTTTCAGTTGTCTACCTGAGTAATAACCAGTCTTGGCATTTCTCATGTGTCCTCTAAAGGGATTTAAAAGATTATTTTTTTCTGTTGACTACTATGCAATATTAAACGTGAAATACGTAAGCCTATTGACTCCTGGAGACTCTGGCATTCACGTTACAGCTCTTTTATCTGAACATTTAAGTTTAATGGTTCCTAAGCTTTTTAAATTTTATTTATTTTAAAATGGAGGTGAAAGTATAAATGCTTCCCTAATGTTCTACATTAAACAACTCCTATAGTTGCATTTGTGTGTGTGTCTATATACATGTTTGTGTGCATAAATATGTAAAAGTATGTGTATGAAACCACACTTCTAATATGGACTACACCTATAGCACGTGCTTAAGTCATCTCTTTATGTCTAATTAAACACAGTTCAATGCAATTGAGTTAAAGAATCTATAGGTATTCCCATGCAGGTAGCAACATAGTGCTTCCAGTTTAGATGTTTCTTATATATTCCTTTGTGCTTGTTAGTATGGGAATCATTGACTTCCATATTTCATGCTAGATCTTGCTTCCCATTACATAATGTACTGTTTTGGTCACATAACCTTCACAAACTTCCCTGAAGTTTTAGGTAAGACTGAGAACAGGATCTGGCTTCTGGAATGCTCTCCATCTATAACTTTCTAAGCAAACTACTTGAAATTAGTTTGGTGACATCGCTTCAGTCTCTGTTGGAAAAGCATCCACACTACATGATAAAGAACCAAATGGGTTTGTAAAACAAAATTCTCTTGCAGTCTCTGAAAAGGCAGCTTTGTTGAAGTCTGAAACACATTAAAATGGCAGTGTAAGGAAGCTTGAACTGATGTGATCTTCACTGAATGCTTGGTCAAGACAAAGCATTTAATTTTCCACTCCATTTAATCTGACATGCTTTATGATTGCTGTTTTTTCCTCTGAAGTGATAGATTTATGACTAATAACACTGTGTGCTACTTTCTACACAATTTAAAATGAGTAACTTCATACTTGGATGAATCTTTTACTGAAAATTGTCTTTTAACTTGTGAAGAAAGGAATGACTGTTCAGTAAGTACCTGCTTCATGAATTTCTTCTTGTCCAGTGTAAGAGGAAAACACTTGCCCAAAGAACTTATACTGCTGTTCTCTGAAGTTGTTTTGCAGGTAGTCCATCAGCATAACATAGCCAGACTGCTGCATTGTAAGCACTTCACAGAATACAGCTAACTAGAAGAGGAGAGGAAGAAAAGAAGTTAGAAGTCATAAAAATTGACCAGATTCTGCTAATAGGAAAAAACTCTGGGGAAAAGATGTTGGATAAAAGTCTCACAGTTGAGTTATCATGCATGGCACTGAACTTCTGTTCTTCTGTACTATCAGCATATTTAATGGTTTAGTCCACAAGTATTTTTAACCACTCTGCTGTTGGAACTACGCTCTGCCAAGCACCATCATTTGGCTGGGGGAATATCGAAAAAGTGTTTCATACTCCTCTTTATCTGAGCTCAAAGTCCAGACAGCCTGAAATATGTTCTTACCCTATTTTAAGACAAGAAATTACTCAGATTCTAGTACTAAACTAAAAAAAAAGGGAAAAGGTAACACAATTAATATATATGCTTTCTAATTTAATGGCTTCAGGAAAGACTTCTAACTAGATAAAAGAAAAGCTTTGTTGTTGGGCTGGCAATGAATGCCATGAGCTTCTACCATATACATGGCAAATGCTTTTCTTTGGTATTATGTATAATTTTTTGGCTTTACTACATTAAACAAATTACCTGGTTTTCAGAAATACTTATGGTATCTTTAAACACTATCCATTCAACTGTTTCAGAGCATGGAGGAGCTGATAGAGACCCATTATAAGTGTAATATTTGTCTGTTGCATTCGGCAAAAGATTCAGCAAAGTAAATGGTTCTAAGGCGGCTTGTTTTCCTGAAAAAATAAAAAAGAAAAATAGAGTCAGATAGTTAAAATACTACAGAACCAATTAATAAATAGAAATCACACTGTCCAAAAGAGCTACCATTATAGGAACACTCTACTTTTGAGGCTTTTCAAAATTTAATCTCCAGAGAGACTAGCAGACAAATAAATCATGAAGTCTTCTATTTAGTTTGAAAAAGCATAGCTCAAATTACTTGGGAAGGTGTAGTAAGTTACTCCAGTAACAAATAAACTAATTTTAGTACATTGGTTCACAAGAATTTGCTCACCATATGCTTACCTGCAAGGTGCCAAACCTTTGCTTCACTCTTGAATCTCAAAGAAAAAAGTTTGTTAAATCTTTGTTCTAGGTCTCATGACATGGCTTCAAACTCTCCCTGAATTTAATCCATTTGTTGAGTTTTTTGCAGGATCCAAACTGCTGCAGAAAATCACTGCCTGGGGAACTGTCGCCATGTTAGACGTGAGGGTTAATATTACTCATGATGGCAGAAGCAGAATTTCTGTGGATCAGGGTTCTTTTCTAAATGGTGATAATATAGTGAAAACCTGTAACAGCTTTGCAAAAATCAGCAAACAATGCAAAGACCTCCTCAAGGAGAGTATGACCACTCTGTTCATTGTTCTGTGAAAATAGTATCACATCTTGCAGGTCAGCAGTTTACCTGGTACCTTGTCAGCTGGGAGAAAGCATGAGGGATTGCTGGAAGTCCATCCACAGAAAGCTAAATATCTGCTGGTATGGCAGTAGGGTCCAGCAACAAAAATTGGTATAAATGGTAACAATATCAGCAAGGCAAACTTTTTCTGTGATAATTATCTGCTTTATTGTCTGGTGCATCCAAAATAATGCTGCTTTTCACACCTTGGAATAGTGTAGATCCTTATACAGCTTATTTCAATCTTAAGTTACTAATTTCAAGTTTCTCCCTAATTGATAAGTATTCACTTCTGAATATCTAATGAATTTTCAGACTGTGCATTAACTTATGCTCTTACAGGTATGCAACTTCGTCAACCCTGTACAGATTTCGGACCTGTCTTTGTCTTCATAATTCCTTACAAATTTGGTGAGAGCAGCAAATTGCATTAACAGTTTACTACAAGTCATGCTTTTCTTCTCTACAGTTACTTCTCTACCGAGTTAAGGTTTAAGAGCTGACTTGTTCCCTCTATCTCATTCATGTATCATGAAGAGGGGGCATTTAGCAGTGTCAAGCAAAGCACATCCTTCCATTTCTCCTGCCAAAATGTTAATCAACCTTCAGACAGAAGCTATCATTGCTATCTGGTATGTGTCTAGTTAACACATCCCTCCCTCAGTAAAAATGAAATCCGTTTTACATAGATAGCTGGGAACATGAAACTTCTCATTCATAACAAGAACCCTGCCATACATTTTGCAACTTTGTGTTTTAGAATACCCTTTATTGAGACTGACAGCCTAGATTCTAAAATCAAACACCTACAAAGAATGATGAAAAACAGAAAGTTTGTCTGTAAGGAACAGGAGTGCTCCTCTGCAGAGCTTGAGAACTCAGCAGCTGTGATTCAAATAAACACAATACAGATATGACTGACAAGGACAATTTATGTACATCACAGACAAGGACAGATTGTGTGCTATTCACTTTTCTTCAGAAGAAACAACTTGATTTAGTCATGACCTGAATTTCCTGAGATCATTTGCATTTTATTCAGGAAAGCTGTATTCTAAGCATTGTTGAAGTGCCATGTAGTGACTGTATCTTGAATCTTGCTGCTGATAGTTTTACAGCTCCTTCCAAGGCTGTAGGACAGCATCTGTCTTGATGTATTACTAGTTCTCCTTTTTGTTTCACAGAAGATGACACACAAAAGTAATGAATCTTAACTACTTTATATTTCCACCTCCTCTGTCTTTCTAACTTATGAAAGGTGCTTCCTTTTAAATTTTTTGAAGTGTTCGTTTTCCAGAGGAAAAAATCTTGATTTTAGTGTCATACTTTTTAAAGTTTTTAAAACAGTTTTTTACATTTTCAACCTAATGATCTAAAGGAGCTTTACAAAATTCAAGCACCATTACGTAATGGAAAACTGAGACAAGGTTTCCTTAAAGTCATGAACATGATGTAAGAATATATCCCTGTTCAAGACAGTGCTCATTCATATTTGTTCTTCTGCAAAGACACCATGAGATGGGTTAGAAACATAGCCCAGATCTCTTCATGTACCACGCTGAACTTCATTTGTCCTGATTAGCAACCACTAACAATACAATATCTTTGGATTATTTCAGATTTACACAGGAGCTACTGAAAAAAAATTTCTCTCCTCTGAGTCTACTGAATACTGATATTCTGACAGTCTCAGTCTTGCAAGATCCTTCTTGGATAGTTACAACAGTCTTATCTGGCTTCCAACCAGATATAAAAATCCTGAGATGTAAGAAGACTTACATAATAAATCAGATTTATCTGGATTTAGCATTTAAACAGTTACAAAATTCTCATTATAAGTTATATGTATTCATTTACACTTCTGTTGTAACAAATAGTCTTGGGGTAAATGAAATAGAAACATGAAATATCTCAAGTTCGAAGAAATGTATGAGGATTGTCAAGTCCAACTCCTTGCTCCTCACAGGACTACCTAAAACTAAACAATATGACTAAGAGCATCATCCAGATGCGTGGTGCCATGACCACTTACTTCTCTGGGGAGCCTGTTCTAGTCACCATCTCGGTGAAGGCCTTTTCTAATGCCCAATCTGAACTTCTGACACAGCTTCATCCCATTTCCTTATGTCGCATCACTGGTCACCACAGAGATCAGCAAATGCCTCTCTGTTGCCCCACTTAAAGAAGTTGTTGACCATGATGAGGCACCCTTCTCCAAGCTGAACAAAGTGACCTCAGACACTCCTTGTAAGTCTTGTCTTCAAGACCTTTTCACAATGTTGGTTGCCCTTCTCTGGACGCACTCTAATAGGTTGATGTCCTTTTTACACTGAGGCACCCAGAACTGCCCCCAGCACTCGAGGTGAGGCTGCCCCAGTGCAGAGCAGAGCAGGACAATCCCCTCCCTTGCCCGGCTGCCGATGCTGTGCCTGATGCACCCCAGGACACAGCTGGCCCTCCTGGCTGCCAGGGCACTGCTGACTCAGATTCAATTTCCCGTTAAACCAAACCCCAAATCTTTTTCCAAAGGGGTGCTCTTCAGACTCTCATTCCCCGGTTTGTTTATATAACCAGGATTATCCTTTCCCAGGAGCGGAATCTGGCACTTGCTTATGTTAGATTTCATGTGGTTGGTGATTGTCCAGTTCTCCAGTCTATCCAGATGACTTCTATAATTTCTAACAAAATAGACATGACTGAGCAATATAGAACCATGCTCCTCAATGTCTTAAAGGTTTCATAATCACACTGAAGTGGAATTTAGTTAATCAGTAATCAATAAAACGTGAAAGCAAACTTACCAAAACGACTAACACTATCTACTCCATTAATGATGGGATTATAATCTGGATTATCTTCTAGTCCAATCTGTTAAAAAGAAATTGCATATTTTAACAGTACAGGCTTCACAAAAAAAAATTGCAAGTTACAGTTTACCACCAAAATTATAAATGATTTAAAGCCAAACAAACGTATTTTGCCCATTTGCTTTTCTGCAAGAATAAATTAGAAAGATACATGCGATTTTTTAACTCAGTGATCACACATTGGAACCAGTTAAATTCAGTTTGAACATCTGCTGTGTTTCAAAGCTTATTAAATGACACAAAGATATATTTTGTTTACCTCGAACAAAATTGATAAAGCTCTTAACTTTCCACTTCCTTTAACTGCCTCTTCAAAATCTGTAAACTGATCTGCATCATAGCAGTAGATTTGCATCTGCAATTAAAAATATATTCAAATGTTATATATACAAAATTTAAAAAAATTTTTAACTGGAAAATGACACAATGCCATGTTGAGAGAAGAAAGTTTGGCCTTTGTGCATCCCAGCAAGACCTGCTTGTCTCCTCCACCCCACTTCCATGCTGCTGCAACAAAACCAGCCAGGGGAACACTGGCCTGGCTGCCTATCAATGTGCCTGCACCCAGGACCTGCTCACCTGGCTCCTGGCACACCACTGCCAGCTCTTTCCAGCCCAGCAAACATGGGCCATGCTTTGTCTCTGTACAGCCCAGCAGCTCACATGGGCTCTCAGCAAAGCCCTGACTTTGAGAAGTCCATATGCACTTTAAACAATTAACTAATGTGGAATAAGATGGGCCAAACTCATAGGAGCTTAGCTTTTAGTGGGAGCTTTATCAGATTAGCAGAACTGACATCTAATGAAGATTGCAAAGATGCAATTTAGACATTCTCAAAATGCCACTAACATCTTACGCTGCCCTCCTAAAATGCATCATTTATTATTAATTTGGATTTAAGTGAATGGTTTTACTTGCACACAGACTTAAGAGATAAACAAAAGAATTTTGTAGAGTATTAATGTTGCAGAACGTCAAATTGTTGAAATCATCAAAATCAATTCTGTACTTTACCTCAAGAGGAAATTTTTGTCCTTCTAAACTATGTTCTGATCCATCTGATGACGCGTTGCATTTTCCCCAGTGAAAAGTGATCTTGCTTGCTCTGAATATGGTGTCTAAACCACCTCCACTCACATAATAATCACTTGTCAGGTTAATTTCCACTGGAAAAATTGGGAAAGGGAAAAAAAAGGAGTGTCAATATAAAAGCCAGCCAAGGCATCTATAACTCTCATATTTCAGTATTAGGTGCTAGAAGATAAACATGATATGCCTATTTCTCTGTATTTCATAAGCAATTTGACAGGAAATTGGTTACTTGAACTAAGTAAGTGTGGTAATTCACTATTAGCATGGAGAAATATGTTTCATTTCATGCTATAATTCATAAAATAGTAATTTAATGAAGTGCACTTGTTTCCTGTTATCTGAAACTAGACACAGAACTACACTAAAAAGCTGGTCTAGACACCAACTGGCTGTCTAAGAAAATAAATTCCTGAAATACATACCTTCCTGAAAGCACCTGTGTTTTTAACAAAAAGGAAAATACACACCTGTCCCCTATTTTTACCATAATTCTATATACAAATCATGAGGCAACATGACAGAAGAATATTTTAGCCAGTTCCTAGGAGGACTGTCCTGACATAAAACTCCTTAGCTGTGGAGCTTTCTCCCATGTGAAAAAGCAATGACAGGTCTTCAGCTGGACATAGCTGTACACAAACTGCAGATGGGTCAGAGCATTTGTCTTCTGGAGAGAATGAGCAGGGCGGGATAGACTGAAGCCCCACATTTTGGCTTTCCCATCTCCAGCAACTGTAAACTGCTAGACTTCTTGATAAAAGAATACTAATGGAGTTCAGTTTCACTACATTCCATTCCTAAAAACCTTAAGGACCATTTAAACAAGCTTAGCAGGTCCTTGTATAATATCTGAATTGCTGTAGGTGAGAAAGAGCTCAGTTCACTATTAAGGACTTTAAAGAACGTTTTCTCAGGGGCATCTTCAAAAGACAAAGCACTGTTTATCTCAGCTAGTAGGGCAAGAGGGAAGTCAGTGATCTGTGTAGTGGTATGCAGGAAGTACATGACAGAGCTAAGCACAGAAATTAGGAACAATAATGCTAAACTGAACTGAACTGAACTGAACTAAGCCTAACTAAACTAAACCAAAAAGGCTGATCTGGGAGTCCCACTGGAACTGGTAGAAGGTCAAAGACAGTTGTTAAAGTAATACTTTCCCACACCTATGCCCAAGGAACAGTACTATACTTCTAACAAGCAGCTTTTAGTTACTGCTCTCCTGGATTTATAAGTGGTTGTAAAAAGATTTGTCTGACAATTCAGATGACACCATAAGCTTTTTTCATGGCTGGGAGAAATAGGCACTTGTAGGTATAAATCATTTCTTTCTAAAATATATTTCTAAGATTGGTAAGACAAATCAGATCACGAATGCACCTATTTCTCTTCTTTGACTGTTAGAAGGCGTCTGTGTGAGTAATTCAGATGAAAGTTTCTATATTATATGTGTCTATGTGTAGGTGAGATGAATCCCAACCTGAGTTTTTTGTAACTTCAACTCATCCATGCAGCGCTTTCAGATGAGTAGGTAATTTACTCATACTTTTGAAAAATAGTTTTTGCCTACCCAGTACAGACTCTAGATATGCAGTAATAATTACCATAATTTCACATCAAATGCCAATTTACTGTTTAGCTTCAATGACGTGCCCATGATGGGATGATAGTCATGATGTGATTGCTTTGGCCGTATCTGTCCATGCACACAATTTTCGATTGTGTGATTTCTGTTTCATTTAGCTACTGTCATCACTGTTGTGTTGTTTATTTATTTAATAGATAAATTCAGTATGCACCAGCTAAGTGAAATGAAAATGATCCATTAAAAGTCTTTGGTTGGTTGTTCATCCTATATCACTTTTCGGACCACTTAACTCCAAACATGAAATCTGACTTTTTTACCTGTTTTGCCAGTGTTGCGAATGAAAGTATCTTCCAAAGTTTCCTTTTCCCATCCATGGAATTTAAGTTTCTTCAGATTCACATTAACTTGAGTAAGGTCTTCATCTATATTAATAGGGGATTGTTTGGCACCATTACAGGCAGAGTATTTCTTGCCCCAGTTCTTTTGGTTCAAAGTTCCTAGAAATCAAAACATTCGGGGTAAATACATTTAAACGCAAACTGGCATCCATATAGTTTTTATTGTGGTAATGTTAAAACACAGTTTGCAATCTGAGATCAGAGTACCTGCCCTTCTTTTAGACTTTGTCTGTAGCAATATTTGGCACACCTATCATTGATTCGAACCTTCAGCAGTTAAGTCACACTCTGAACACTCTAGACATCAACACAAACATTCTTATAAATCTCCAAGGACAGCATAAAACAACAACAAAACCCTCATGAACAACGTACATAAAATAAAAAAAAGCTTTCAGACAAAAGGAATCAGCATGCAAAAAACTGTGGGAATTGCTGGAAAACTATCCTTTCCAAATAACTTTCAATCATACCAATGTTAATGTTCCTTCTGCTCAATGAAGTCATCTATCCAGTAGGGTTTTTAAATATAAAGAAGCAGTAAGATGTCTTAAGAATTCCTTACACAGAGGGAAAAGGTAAACTGATTTTACCCTGGAAAAGGAAAAAAGATGAGTGATGCTGTGTCTGAGATCCTGGCTGTATGGCCCGGCTGTGCCCGTGGAGGGCTGTGCACTCCCACTCCAGCCATCTGTCTCCCTCTGCAGCCGCCTGGCAGAGAGGAGCTCCTGTGCTGCAGCAAGGGCCTTCTCCAGGGCACAGGGGCTGCGTGGCATTTCACTGGGCCAGTCCAGACACAAAATAGGGACACAGACAGAATGATCATCACCAAAGACTTTATTATTTTCAAGAAATGAGCAAGTACTCCACAAATCAGTATGATGCATTAGCAGCAGCTCTGACAACCTTTTGTTTATATAACATACTAATATAAATAGCACAATATTTTGTGTATGTTGATGTGTTTGTAAACATAGATTTTTTTTTCCTGACAGGGAATTCCAGTAACACTTCAAACTGCTAATTAAAACCAAGAGTTAACTGCACAGATGTAAGAAAATGGAATTACTTCAGTTAGCTTCCCACTTGCTAATAGTTAAGAACTAATATTAGTGTATGCAGTGCATACGCTTGAATTCTACTAGGTATGTTGAAATAAACCAACGCTCATTTACAGGCCAGTGTGGCACATCCAAGTCTGTCAGTGAAGACTTGCTATCTTGTACTCCAGGCAAGGACAGCTCTCATATTGCACTCAGAAAACTCAGAGAGGGAAGGAGATATGCCACCAGTCCTGTAACCATGACAATAGCAGTAACATAAGACGCTCACCTGGATAGCCAGCTACCTAGAAACAAACCTGAACTAAATTATCGAGCAGAAACAAGTCAAGCGAGTTACCAGTATCGCCTTGCTGCATCAGAATTACTGCAGATGGTATACAAACACATTTACTGCTTGCGAACAGCAACAGAAGAAACTGTCTGGCACAACAGTCAAACAACCTAAAGTGAATTAAAGTCACAGGCTTACGAATGTGAATATCCTGCAGGTGGGGACTAGAGCCCTGTACCAAGTAAGCACTGGTCCCATTGGAAATGGCTCAGTGGGTAAGCTTTCAGCTCCTCCTCAAGTCAGACTTGTCCTGGACTTTAGTTGTCAGTTATAATTTATCACCCGGAAAATAATGCAATATCCTGATTTGTAATGTACTTTCACAAGAAAAGAGTGGCTAATATTTCATCTCCTTCAAAAGCTTCCTTTAAGAAATTCTGAGCTCAAGTCAACCAATACTTGGAGATTAATCTGCTCAGGCTTTCTATAGTGAATTTTCTAACAAATATTGAAGGCTTTTAATACCAAGAAAGACAATTAAAAAAAAAATTAGAATAGTTAACTTTCAAACAGAGAAGCCTCCAAACAGGGTCAGAAAGGACAGAAACAACAATTCTCAGCTTGGCCTGTGTATCGTTGCAAACAGGCTCCTGTTTGCAATTCTGATTTCAGACTGCTCAGTGATTTTCCAAGCTGCAGTAAACTCCTCAAAGCTCTCCCTGCCACGTTTCTGCCAGCTTGGGCTGAGATAGCTACCCATGGCCATTCCTTGGAGTTAAGCTGCACTCCCTACTCCATGCTCTATTTCTTTTGCTCCTTTTGCCAAAGCCAAACACTTCCCCAGACTCCTGCAGTTGCCCTAAGGCAGTAGAAATCTCCATGCTCTTTCCACTGACATACCCAATCCCATTGCTCACCTGCAGTCTCTCCTTCAGAAGACCATCAAAAATCTTTTTCCAACATGCATTTCTGTCATTCTGCTCTTTCCATCACTGACATTAGAACTGACTGAAAACACTACTCTTTTTTATTCCCGCTATGGTGTTTTTGGGAACTTCCACACTTCTTTTGATGAATGCCATTATTGCATTTTTCCTCTTGTCTTTAAATTCTCTACTATCTGCTGTCATGTTCAATAAAAACAAGTAAATTAAAATTAGAGAAGCTATAATCTCCTTCCAACTTCCATAGTTTTGTATTTTCTGGTTTTTATGCAGAACTTAAGTTCTTCAATTTGATAGTCATTACCTGTGGCTCAGTGTGTAATAAACAAAGTCCTAACATGCACCTAGTGACAAAAACTGTAATCTTTGCTCATCCCAGAAGACAGTGCATAGTTGTAGCATTGATAAAAAAACTATGGAATAAAACTTACAGTAAATCAACAGCAGGGTCTGATCTGGGGCAGGAGCAAGGGGAATCCCACAAGGAATGGAGTTTGAGAAGAAATGGAGAACTGGAGTCTGCTCATGATGACCCAAATTACATTTCAGCAGCAAAATACATGTTTATGTATGAATTCTGCAAATGCTGGAGCAGATACTGGTTGTGCCTATATTAGCAAATAGTGCTGAATAATGCGAGTAGCTTTATAGAGCGAAACAGTTGAGACTGAGGACCAGATGTCCATACCATATGTTTTTCAGACGGTTTTCACCTCAGTCTAGCTCTGTCTGGTTCCATGGGCTGAATGCCCATTGGCTGCTGAAGGGTATAAGGTACTTTCCTGCAACACAGCTCCTGTTTGGTACCAGTTAAGATGAACCCATGCCACACACTGTGAGACAACTGTATCTCGCAAACCAAAGCCTAGTAAGTGGGATGCAGACAGGAGATTTGCTTCAAAAGTCCACTCCTGATCTGAACTAAAATGTTAACATAAATTCACCTGGTGTAGGCAGCAGGTGGTGAAACTGCTGCAGTTTACATAACTTGCTGAAAGCCTGAGTAAAAGTGAAAGAACTGAATGTTTTTAAACAAGAGCAGATTGTTTTACTATAGGTACTATGATGGAAATCATAAATCAAAGCTGTGCCAACCATTTTGAAAAATATTGTTGAAACTGAGCTTTGAAAATGAATTCTCCCAAACTGTTCTTTGGAAATCTGAAGAGAACAAAAATATGCACAATATATCTTGAAGAGTGCACAGAGGAAGAATGTTTGTCAAAGGTGTCAGATCTGAAAAATTAACTGGCAGTTCACAAAGAATGGAAATAAACCTGAACAAAGTAGATTAAATGGAGGCCTGCCTACACCATAACCTTTACCACTCTTGCCCAGGGCAGAATGTCTGAAGAAAATTTTCTTAGCTTTTCTTTCTAGGAAATGTTCGTATCTAACTCTGCTCCTCAACCTTAGTCCCTATGATCCCACCCCTACAATGAGCATCCAGCTCTGCTTTTGACTTCCACTTCAGCTCTCACTGAAAGAAAGAATTAAAGGTGCTGAAGTGTGTCCAGAGAAGGGCAACAGAGCTGGTGAAGGGTTGGGAGTCCAAGTCTTACAAGGAGCAGCTGAGGGAGCTGGGGCTGAAGAAAAGAAGGCTCAGGGAAGACCTTTAATGAAATGGATGCGAATCCTAGGGTTTATTTTATAGATGAAAGACAACAGAAAAGAGAGATGGATTCTTTACCTCTACTTAATTTCTTCCTCTCCATTTTTCATCAGCTTTTGCTTTCATGATGTTAAAACTACTTCTATAAATATAGATTGGACACACATAGGAGATTAAAGATAACCTCTCTGTGTGAACTGTTAATAATGGATTTGCCTTATCAAAAAACGTTATGGACTTATCACTTTGAAGTGTTAAGTGATTTCCAATTTTTTTTTTTAGCAAACATGTTTTATCTAAGATATGAAAAACCAGAAATAAGGCCAAAAATAGATATGAATACTAATACTGGAACAAAGTTTAAATTTAGATGCCAAATCAATATTGCTCTGAACTTTAAAATATAGATGTCTCAGTTATTATACCAAAAGTTGCACAACTCAGTGTCTAATCCTCCAAGGCAGCAGAAATATTTCCGTTCTCAATGTGGATGAGTGCTTTATTGGCCCAAAGAGAGAAATTCTGCCAATAAGGATCTCGGGAATCCTACCACAGCTTGTATTCCAAAGGCTATAACGTAACACTTTGCATTCTAGGGAAACATTATGGTCACCAGCCAAAAAATGGATGACTTAAGTTTCACGTATTACTGAGTAGAAAGCAATGCTTCTGTGTTATCTTGATCTTCACTGTAAGGGTTTTTGGGTTTTGTGTTTTTCCACTCCAAAAGCCCCAGTTACTCCCACAGCCTGGTCATGATCAGTCTTGTAAGTTTACAAAAATTCTTAAGATTGGAAAATCCCTGAATTCAATGGATGAAATTACTTGTCCAGGCAGAGTTGTAACTACAAAGAAGGAGTTTTGGTTTCCAGGTTTGGGCTTAGCCATTTATTATGCCTGTCTCAGTGATGCAGTTGCTTGGAGGTTTTTCAAGACTGGATTTCTTGCCAACAACTTGGTCAAGTTTTCAAAAATAAAGTTGTACTGGTTTGGTTAAAGAGAGTCAGCCCACAGAATAAATCCAGAAACATTTAATAGTACTTAAACCCTCCAAGTTCAACACTAATAAAGTAACTTGCTTTTAAATGAGCAGAAGTCAAATAATATTTATCCCATGGACTTTTTCTGGCACTCATACAGTGACAAAGAAATTAATTCAACATATTTTCTTACGGTGGGGTGTAATATCTCAAATAAAGCAAACAGAATCAACAGGAAATACTAGTTGCTTTGCAACCAGATGCATTCATGCAAGCCAAAACATCTAACCTATTATTCCATTTAACACCTTATTCATCGTTTTTGAATCTAAATATCAGCTTACCTAAACTATATCTTGTGCATTGTGTCTACATGCACATAAACATGGATTATCTATGAGAACACCTGAAAGATGGCACAGCACTAGCCTGTATTCAGCAGAACCCCATTATGTTAATCTTTCCTGTTCCTCATTTAAAATGTCCTAGACCACTTACCTCTTATTGAAATCCATCATAGAAGATGTGTCAGAAAAATAATGATGAAACATTTTGCTATCTTCAGACTACGGCTCTTTCTTTCATTTTTTGTTTGCTTATTTTTTGAACATAAACTTTATGGTTTCTTCATATCTACAGTCATGAAGACATTGCTCAATAAAGTAGTCAAAAAACAACCAAGTGAGACAAAATGTTTTGCTTTTTTCACTTTATCTCCAGATAGAATAAGCTACAGTTGTTGAAATACAGTGGGAAACTGTAATCAGTATTATTAATACAGTGGCTATCTAGTATTTTTTCTTCCTGGTGTCGGTCTGATGATTCATAGTCAGACTAAGTGAATTCCTGAGTAAAATGCATAGGAGGATGAATGCCAGTGGACAGCTTTCTTTCATAATAGAAACTGTTTGCTCTTCCTCTTCTTCTTCCAGTGCCTAAAAGATCTGGCCATTTCAGGCTAGTTAGAAAATACACAATCAAATACTTCTGTGCTAGAGAAATACAGATTATCACAGATGCTCCATCTGTAGGGCACTCAATGGGATAGCTGTTCAGACTAGGAAAAGGATTATGGGAGAAACTCAGCCAGCCTTTTAAGGTACCTCTTTTCTATTATTCTCATCTCATTGCTGCTGAATCTGCATACAGAGAATCACGTAGTTATATATAATGAAAACTTGCCACGTAGTGTTTCATAATTACTGTAGTGTTATGATCTAAGCAATATTTTTCAACTAAGTATCAAGGAAGGAAGTTTGGTACAGTGCCAAATAAGAAAATGTCCAGTAAAAAGTAACATTCTTCTTCCTGCTTTATTTAATTCTTGATAATATATAAAGCCCTAATTGGTTGGAAGTCCTGAACACTTCTAATCTTGTTCAAGGAATTCAGATTGTAGCAGTTATTTGATTTCCAATCAGTAATACTTTAAAGCATGAAACTGAATACGACACTGCTGAGTGACAAAGATCATTCCGAGACCACAAATAACTAAAGCTGAAAACAGAACTGAAATACATGGCTGACTCACGTTTAGACTAAGAAATAAGCACCAAGAAACATGGCCTAAGGCTTATTTTCATATAATGTACACACATTTTGATTAGCTGTCAATGTGTCATGGCAACGTTTGGTCTCCCACAAAAAGAGGACTCCTCACCTGTTTTTCAACTGTTTCATGTGCTGCTAGCAGGGAAGGAAGAATAAAATGGGACAATCATAGACTTTGACCCCTAAAGCCATCATTGATTTGCAACATAAAAACAACATTTTTCAAACATGGTGCATGAGCAGTTCATCTGTACTTCCTAGAAGTAGAGCTTACTCCCAAACATATGACTACTGTACACAGAACAAGTGGATGTTTATTGTCTTTCTGTTGGTGAACGTGGACATAAATGAAGCATATGGTGGTATCTCCCTCTTCCCCATATCATGCAAGTACCATTATATGAGAAGTAGAATGGCTGCATATGAAAGAAATTGTGTAGATGCAAAGGTAGCACCAATTTTAAACAGGCCAAAAATAATGCACTTTAAAGGACTCTCAGCTGGAGCAAACAAAGAGGAAGCTATAATCTACTTCAAGTACAGCATTTAGCACCTGTCTGATAAGTGATAGTTCATGCAGTCCCAGGAGATGAGCAAAATGAAACTCATCTTCAGCAGCAAGAAACCTCATTTTTGCTAGAGTACAGATCACCATTTAAGTCTAATGACTTGCATTATGGTACTACGTTAGTCTTCACTTTTCTCTCCTCATTACTACAAAGTAGACTTTACTGTATTTTAGAAATTATCTTTGGTGACAGAACCAGGCACTCAGTAAAGAAATAAAATGCTATGATGAATTTCAGAATAGAGTATATAATCTCCTTCTCAGCTCAGAAGATCTAACAATATTGGCTTTCACTGAGAAAATCAATATAGTTTCCTTTCTCTTCTACTGTGGTATGACCTCTCTCCTTTCCTCTTTCGTTCTTCTGTCCTTTGCCCTGCTTTCTTCCCTCTATTCTCCCTCCCTCTTGGACCAGTAAATGTTAACAGGCAGATTTTTTAGTTCCATGAGAAGTCCTGTTGTGGTATAGCATTTTTTATAGTGTGGGACACTTTTTCCTGTTATCAAACACGTGCACTACTATGTTGCTATCACCTAGGAAAATAACTTCGGTCAGCACTAGCCTGTCTAGAAGAATAATACATTTCATAAAGGCCACAGTCATGAGTTCTGATCCAAAGCCAGCTAAATTATGTAAATAATCCACAAGTAAGTTCTCTGGGCTTTGAATCAGATTAGCTGTGAATATACAAAAAATCACTATTGAACAACAGTAGTGGAACTATGAATGAAAAAGTCCCACAAATAGCCATAAA
The DNA here is from genome assembly GCA_013399875.1 of Gymnorhina tibicen. Lineage (NCBI taxonomy): Eukaryota > Metazoa > Chordata > Aves > Passeriformes > Artamidae > Gymnorhina > Gymnorhina tibicen. The sequence goes on along the minus strand of VXAZ01010494.1, from coordinate 420,016 downwards.
AAAGGTCAGCATTTAACTGAATAGCAAAAAGGCATTTATTTCAACTGTAAAGAATAACATAAAGATCATAAAAAGCAAGGACTAGATAGATATAAACCAAAGCAAGACAAGTATCAGTACAAAAGACTTCTGGATTACATCACCGGCCACTGAATCCCAGAGGCCTCCTGAAGATAAATTACCCTAATGTCCAAAACAACATACCAGTAATTCTGGTTTTTTGCTCCCTAGGTTCTCACTTTCACAGAGCTTCAATTTTTATAAAATGAAGCTCCTACATATCTCCAGAAGAACATAATACTATAGGAAACTTGGATTACTTTTAGCATATTTTAGCAGGATTTCATATCACACTTCTATGGGAATTTCAATACACATTCTGTTTGCATAATGGTAAGGATAAGAGGAGAATATGGACAGGAATATGTCATACAGTATTAGATTGAGCTGTATGGATTTCTTACACAGAGCCATAGCTTATGTATACTTATCTACACAACTGCTGATCATATTTTATTTTCTACTTTAGAAAGAAAATTCTAGTTCATAAAATGGCCTTTCGCCAAGGATTTTTGACTACAATAGCTAAAAACTTTAATTATCTTTCTCTTACCTTCCCAAAATAAAAGAAAATTCTTAGAAAAATGTTAAAAATCAACCCCCTCCTAACATTACACAAACCTTCCTTCACTAATGGCATTATTTTATTTGGACTAAGTATAATTTCAGCATTACCATTACATTTACATTTTGTTCAAAAACTTTGTAACAGATACTTTCAGAACTGCCATAGCAATGTCAGTGGATGTACATAACTGTTCCTCTGATAACATTCCATGTTAAGTTTAAATAACACTATTATCTGATTAGACTTTTTTGAGGTTATCGTATCCTCAAAAACACTCTTTATCAACTCTTCCACTGAGAGGTTTTACTCAGTCATGATGTGATAACAGCATTATGTAAATTACACAGTAGATATTTCTTTCAAGTACTTTTTGCGTAAACAAGTTGTGCAAATCTCTGTTTTTCCTTTGCAAATGTATAAAAAATCCTAACCAGTTTTAAAAACCTTTCAGTATTAAGAGCTCTCAAAGTCACTTTCAGTGCTGAGTAGTTATTCTCAAGAGCACAGAGCTAAAAGCTATTGAGCAGTAGGTGCAATCCACCTCAGATTGGGAACTTACTGCCATTGACAGGATTTTCCTTTACAGCTTTTCCATTCTCTCCTACAATGGAAAATGTTTGAAATTGGGATGGAAGCAGCATCAGCTGTGACAGAGGTACACGATTCATGCATCTTTGGGCAATTGCAGTCTCACATCTATCTCAATCAGCCAGTAAGTTCTTGTACCTTCTTTAGCCTCATTGTGATAAAACCTGCTTTAAATGTCTTGCTGCTCTTAGGAGCACAGCTTTTTACTTTGTATTTTCTGAAATGAAGAATTCATTGCATTGCTTGTGTTGAGAAACAAATAAAAACTCTCGCCTACCTACTCCACCTAAGGGGAAGTTTTCATATCAATATTAAATTTAAATTCACTAAACTCCTAAACAGTTTAGTACTTTTTTTTTTTTAATCCACGGCTAATACACATGATCTAATATACAAACTTATTCCATGAAGATCGGTATAATCATTTTTCTTTGTCATTTCTCCACGAGGAAAGAAAATATTTTTTCATATACCCACATAGGAAAGTAGAAGAGGATCTGAAGATCATGTTTCTTATTTTTACCACATTATTACCCAGGGATCAAATATATAGAGCACACCTTTTATACCTACAAATATCACATTTTTTGCTCCCCAGGTTCTCATTTTCACAAGGAGTGAAATAAACTATTTAAGCAGGAAGAGATCTAGCATACTTTATCACAGTGGAATAAACTCAAGGAATGGTTCTTGGTCCGTTTATCTACTTTAATCAAGAAGTTACTCTGGCAGGACCAAGAGTAACACATGGTATTCCTGACACACTAACATCACCTAACCATCAAGTGTCTCCCCAGTGCAGAGCAGTAATTTTCTTCTGCACAGAATTATGCTATCACTCACATCAAGGATATTAGCAAGTCCTCAGAGGGGACTGAATGCACACAGGTACCTTCAGTACCTGTAATCCCCAGTACTGAAGAATCCAAAGACTTCTTGATTCGTAGGGGCAGATTAAATTCTAATGAAATTTTATCTATTGCTGCTTCTCCTTTCATTTTCACTCTTGTTGGAAAGTATCAATTTCACACTCAGGAAAAAAATTATACTGTCTGAAACATGTTTTTGAAAACACACTTACATATACTTGTCGCTTTGGCCACTGGCCGCCCGGAGGCCACGGCAGGCGACAAGGTCCGGTGTCCCGGTCGACGGGAGAGAAAGCACCTGCCCTGTCAGCAGCTGTTGGCTCCCTGCAGGAGACCCACAAGCAGGCAGGCTGCAGCACCCCTGTTGCCGAGCAACGGAGAGGCAGTAAAGGGCTGAGGGACCTCTTTCTTGTGCTCTAAGTTCCAACTTTATTGTCCCGCGAGGGAGAAACAAGGTAACAGGCGAACGAGTTGAAGGGCGAGCGACAAGAAGAAAGGCAAAAGGCGGGGCCCAAAGTCTCCTTTTGAGGGGTACCAAAAAGGGGAGGAACAAGGGGTACAAACCAATAGGGAATTGATGGGGAATGACAGATGACAAATCAGGGAAATACAAAGGAGGGACTTACAAATAGAAACCAATCGACAATCGAAGAGAAAAGAACTTTCCAGACCAGAATGCATATGCAACGAAAGTAATGAATAAACATGATAACAGGTAACCAATAGAGGACGGGGAACAGAAGAAGGGTCTGGAAAGGAGGGAGGAGATGTCGCAGGGGCGACACCCAGATGGTGGCGACTCTACTCCCCCGACCCGCCCCCCGGGTCAGAGTCATAGACGGGGAAATCCACCCACTGCATGTTGTCCAGCCACGAAGTGGGCTGAGCCACCGCAACATATACTGAATTACTCCAGGCTAAAAATTTTCAGACAAGAATCTTGTCCATTCAGTCTGCAAAGAGTTGGACAGTCATAACTGGAGCAGGTCTGTAAGCTGTTAGGACAAAATTTCCCCAGTAGATGTCTATTGTGCACCTAACTGAATTGCAGTTAATCAATGTCAAGAGACCAAGCCTCAATAAAGTTCATAGATACCTAGATTTTCACCAAAAGCTTCCCTAAATATTCTATCACTGTTTGTGCCCTAAGACACTGCCAATTTGACTAAGCTGAGGAACTAAAATCAGAGCCCATTTTAGATACATAGACTCATCATCCCTTGCCACAATCTCCCAAGGCACAGATCCAGCTGGTATGGGTCTAGTGACCCTCAGAGCACACAGACAACAGCACCAAGATGAAAGCAAAGCCCTGCAGCTGCGCCTTCTGCCCTTCAGGGACATTCAAGGCGATGCCCATTTTAATACAATATCCCAGTAGTTACGGCCAGGCAGTGTATTTGGCACAATGTGAGTTGAGTATGCTCCTCAGCCAAAAGAAAATGATTCACCATCCATATTTTGCATTTCCATGACATGGCCTGAGAATAGTTAAAAGGGAAGGAGAGCAAGTCATCTTCACTCATTCTGCCAGTGCTACAACATGGCGAGGCTAAAAATTCAAGCATCAGTGGGCCTTAAGAAGATAAGGAGAGGGATGGCTGATTTTGTAGCCCAGCAGCTGGAGCATTCAGCAGGGAAAGGGCAGGGATGACACAAACGGGCTCAGGCAGGCACCTTTCTGCTAACTGGTGTTTTCTGAAGAAAATAACTCCCCCTTGTGCTATTTATGTGCCTAATGTAGGTGCCTAACCTTGAATTGTTAACGTAAAGAAGACATACCTTCCCTACCATCAGCACTATTACAGTGGGACACACTAAACCTTTGTGCACGTAAGAAGTCTACACAGCAACTTACTGCAAAATTCCTCATGTAGCTTCCACTGGCACATATAACCCTTAAATCAGAGTCTATTTCTTCTGTACTATTTCTCTGGTGTTTTGGTTCTCATTTGAATTAGGTCTCAGCCTGACAACCAGATGGATGTGCATATTCAGCTACTCTGGTCACAGAACGTACTGATGGCCACAAAACACCTTGTGAATTATTAGTCTGTTCATATAAATAGATCATATTTCTGTAGCAAATCAAACTCCACTATTATTAAAGCAATTAGAGCAAGTAATTGTTAAAAATTATTAAATATAATCAATTTCTAGCTGTTTTATATTTGCTATTCCTGCTCAATAGCTAGTGTATGCAACATGGCAACAAATAGCACTGCATGTGTTTAGAGTTTTCTGACACAGTTCCATAAGTATTTAATCATAGAACCATAGAATACCAGGTTTGAAGGGACCTCAGTGATCATCTGGTTCAACCTTTCTTAGCAAAAGCCCAGTCCAGAAAAGATGGTCCAGCACCTGTCCAGCTGAATATTACAAGTGTCCATAATGGAAATCCACCACTTCCCTGGGGAGATTATTTCAATGTCTGACTGTTTTCAGTGTTAAAAAATTTTCGTATTGTGACCAAAGTCACAAAACCTCCACTGACCTAAGTCTGCATCAAATTATGGTGCCTAATTACTATATTCTCACACAAGAAACTCAGATTGCATGTTGTCATGATTTAACCCAAATGAAAACTAAATACCACGCAGATGTCTGCCCACTCCCCACAGCCCAGTGTGATGGAAAAGATAATCATAAAAACAGTAAAACTCACGGGCTGAGATATGAACAGTTTAATTGGAAATTACAGTAAATTACAATAGTAATATTAATAATACTAATGATAATAGAAATGAAAAAGGAGAGAAAGACAGAGAGGAATAAAATCAAGAGCAACAAGTAATGCACAATAAACTTGCCATCACCCACTGACCCCGTTCCCCAGCAGCAATCGGCTCCCAGCCAGCTCCCCTCAGTTTATAGACTGAGCCTGATGGTCTGTGGTAGGGAATACCACTCTGGCCAGTTTGGGTCACCTGTCCTAGCTGTGCTCCCTCACAGCTTCTTTGCATCTCCTCACTGGCAGAGCATGGGAAACTGAAAAAACCCTTGACTTAAGGTAAGCACTACTTGGCAACAACTAAAACATCAGTGTGCTATTAACAGTATTCTCATAACAAATTCAAAACACAGCACTGTAGCAGCTACTAAGCAGAAAATTAACTGTATCCAAGCCAAAACAAGGACACATGAAAAATAACCAGGAAAATCAGAGAAGAAACCTCAACTAGTTAATGCAAAGTACAAACCAACCACTTACTGTTTTGAAACATTATTTTTCTGTAAGAATTTCTCTTTTGCTTACCATGCGTACTCTATACCACAGTGTATCAGTCTCTCCTCTCTTTCTATTCTTTGAGGACTTGTGTATGACTTCTCCATAATTAGGGTAGCTGTGGATGACTAATGTAGGCATTGAATACAGTTGGGGTTGAAAATGTGGCAAAAGGTTATGATCATTAAAGCAAGATACAAGACCTGATTTTCCAGCTAAGACCTATCACACAGGCAAGACATAGTAAAGCCCAAGTACTGAATCTCCATCTCTTGGTATAATTTTGAAGATATGAAAAGGTTAATCTCATTCTTGAACAACTTGCACAACATTTACACAGAGATTTCAGTCTGAGGGACTGATCAAAAAACCCTACAGGTAAATTATATGATTCTTCTGCATCAATTCTAAATTTCTGAATAACATACATTAGAAGAAGGTGGGAGCTTGGGGGTGGGAAAGCAAGGCAAAAGAACTATGTAAATTAAAGTTTCTGAGAAAATGCAGAGACAGGTTCTTGCATATGTAATTGTGAAGTCTTTGAAAATAATTTCTCTCTGCTGTGGGCAACAACTTTTCCCTTCATGAGAACAAGCTCTATCTTGGAATAATACCCAGAATCTTTTGTTTCCAGTACAGCCTACCTCCCTGAGGGGTAACATCAAATCTAGAAGACTCAGTGAGTGGAGTTTCCATGGAATTGTTTCTGCAAAGAAAAGATGTTTTTGACTTCACCGAAAATACTGCCAGTTTGTGACTGTGAGTCACAGGAGATCTGCTGAAAATGATTTTTCTTCTGTATTGCCTGTACTTTTGCTAATATCCTGTCACATTGCAGTTCTGATAAATAGTTCCTTGACTCATTGTTGTCTTTGAACTCTTATTCTGTGGAGATTTACCACTGCAAACTTGTATTGAGACTCACTCATCCTTATTATCACTTACCTTGCCATCTTCTTATATTTCCTTCCTTCTCTGGTTTAGTAATGATCTCTCTTTTGTGCGAGATTCTTACTCGGAATCACAGAACCACAGAATGGTTGAGGGTGGCATGGATCTCTGGGGCTCATCGTACAACCCCCCTGTTCAAACCAGGTCATCTAAAGCCAGTTGCCCAGGACCATGTCCAGATGGCTTTTGAATATCTTCAAGCATGGAGACTCCACAATTCTGGACAGTGCTCAGTCCCTGTCACAGGAAAAAAGTGTTCCCCAAAGTTTAAAGGGAACCTCCTGTGTTTCAGCTTCTGCCTGTTGTCTTCACTGGACTCTGTTTAATCACAGAATCACAGAATGCCTTGGGTTAGAGGGGACCTCAAAATCATCTAGTTCCAACCCCTCTGCCATGGCCTGGGGCACCTTTCACTAGACCATGTTGCTCAGAGCACCATCAATACATCCATGACTCCTGTACTGAGGAGTCCAGAACAGTACTCCAGGTGTGGCCTCACCAGGGATGAGTATAGGGGAAGGAACACCTCCCCCTTCCTGCTGGCATCACTCTTCCTGATGCAGCCCAGGTCAACCTTAACCTCTTTTTTTGCTGCAAGGACACATTGTTGACTCATGAGCACCAGGACTCCCATGTCCTTTTCTACAAAGCTGCTTTCCAGCTGGTTGTCCCCCAGCATGTGCCTGAGGATCTTCCTTCCCAGATGCAGGACTTTGCATTTTCTGTGTTCAACTTCATGAGGTTCCTGTCAGCCCATTTCTCCAGTCTGATGAGGTCCCTCAGCACTCCTCAGAGTTTTACATCATCAACAATCTTGCTGAGGATCCACTCTGCCCCATCTTCTAAATCACTGACAAAGATAGACAGCATTATTCTTTTCCCATTACGCTGAACCTTGTAAAGAAAATAATTATGTGGACTTTCTAAATCAAGTCAGAAAGAAAATGTCTTCACCAGAACTACATAAACTCTATCAGAGCTAAGAGCTCCTGAGGTATTACAAGTATTCTGCATGGCCATCCTGGGCCCCTCTCATTTGTGAGATGAGTTGAGCACACTACTCCAAGTCTTGGAAAATCATATTCCATGAGCACATTGGCAACATCAGTAGGCACAGCCTGAAGAGCACTGTTCTTTCTTCTGCACTGTCAACCTGTAATATTACTGCTATTCCACTGGAGTGAAATACTGAGGGACACTGTGAGGGTCTCATGATGCTGGCATTCAGTCTCCCATCAAGGAGTGATTTTTGTTGACAATTGTGTCCTTGTCCAACTTCTTAGCTGAGCAGAATTTAATTAAAACATGTTTCCTGAGAACACTTGATCACTGTTCAAACAATCCTCAGCTTGTAGACACAGAGCACTAAGGGAGCTTTACTCCCTGCCCTTGCCCACTCTGCAGTCCCATGTCCTTTGACTTGACTGCAGCCGTATATCTGCATAAACTCACCCCTTCAGATTAGGTCTGACAACTCCCTCTTCAATAATAAGTAGAGCCCATTGAAAGACTGTAAAGCTTGATCTTACCTTTAATTTAGTACATAATTTAATTTGATTTTAGGACAAACAGTTGCATAAATAAATATTGCCATTACACATATCACAATGGTTCCCTTGTAAATGGTGCTGCTGATGATTGCTAAAAAATTGGCAGTTGTCTTTCTCCAGATGTGCTACTTAAATGGCCATTGAACATAGAGAATTTCTAACCCTCTGCTTTATAATTTTTTTTAGTTCTCCCCCCTGTACACACTGGGCATTCTGTGGAGCATAAATATGTAAGATCTTACTCCATTTTAATTGGTTTTGAAAACAATTTTCTTTACAATGTTTCTTTACAAATACTGCGGGAAACGAAGTGTCATCGGAAGTATACTGTTGTCTCTTTTGTACCTTGCCAGGACTGAAATGGTGGTAGCTGACATTGAAAACAAATTTGCCAATTTTCAGCTGCAGTGGTCTAATGAGTGCTTAAGGGATAACTTATGAGGGAGCTAAAGAAAGGAAGAACTTGCATTCAAGAAGGGTGATTAGTGTCGTGGGTTCCTGTGAAGCATTAACTTGAGAGCCATGTTCAAGTCAACAGTATTTATGTTCTCTCCTCCCTACTGAGGGTATTGTTTCAAAAAGGGTCATCAGTTTGCAAATCTGGCATCTACTTAGATTGTTTAAAAATCTTACAAGGCTCCCATTAGAATAATGGGTCCTGACATATATTTCCTAATTTGCTGTATGATGTAACTACTGTGGACAACTATAATCATACTCCAATTGCTGCTTTAAAAAGAGGTTTTAAAAAATTGCTCTATGGATCTGAGATGTAAACTGCATCTGTGATGGTATAAACAATACGTCCTGTGGGATATCATCAATATTTTATTACTAAATTCTTGCACAGCCTCCTATGTGAGCTGTGGAATGTAAAAACAACCTTCATTGAAGCAGAGGCGGAAAAACAAAAAGTGGATATATAAATAACTTTTGAGAAATATTTAGTAATTTCAACATTTCATAAGCTGCATTTCTGCTTAAGACTTTGGCTTTTAAACTGCAGGTTTGCTGCCCTGCATAGAATTTAAAGGATGCTCATTGCCAAATCAAAACCTGGTCAGTCATTTTCAAGAAAATCAGATTACTTGCTTCGAAGGAGCACATTTGTTGTTTGACATCACATTGTCTATCTTTAGAGGATGCTTTCTCATGAGCATCCGCATGCCATTGTTTTACTCAAACAAAAAGAAGAAACTGAGGGGGAACACGTCCAGAAGTTTCTGGCCATCTCTCTGCAGCAGTGCACAGGCTCAATGCAATATATCTAATGCATCTGGTAAAATACACTACGCAGCCGAAGGCAAAAGGACTTGAAGGGGGACAGCCAGTGTTCATAAATTAATTGTCTTTTTCTCTTCACTGGCTATATTGAAGGCAGGCACCTTTCAAAGGTCAGTACAAAATGTCCAATCAATTTTCTCTTAATGGCAATGGGGATGATGGCCACAAATCATATTCCACTGTATCTGGACTAGTGATTAGAGCACTGGATTAGGAAGCAGTGACTTGAATTTTGGGGTTTATTCTTCCTGAAAGAGTTACACCAAGATATTGAGAAAAGGCCTAACCAGTAAAGGAGAGAAGTGTCCATCCTTTCCAAAAAGGCTGGGCTGCTGTGGCCTCTCTGCAGCAAGAGACCTCTGTTCTTAAGGTGAAAAGAAGCCTGACTTCACCTTGTGGTTTCAACATTTAGGGTAGGGGAAGGAGGACAAGAGAACAGTCTGAGGTTTCATCTCTCCTTTTAGGTCTTGTTTTTGCCTTTTACTCAGAGATAATCTAATCTGAGAGGTGGGGAAGCTTCATCTGGAACCTCAAGTCCAGTGAGCTGTGCTAATTTGCATTAAAATTGCACCATACTGTGGGAAGAAGAAAGGAGCTGTACAAGGTTAGATAAGACTAGTTACAGTTCATGCAAGAGCCTGCAACTTTGTAGACTCTAAGCTGCAAATTTATGTGGAACGTGTAACATGGAGAGCACAAATATGTAAAAAGAAAACCGAATGTATCCCCAAAGGGCATTTTTAATGGAAAAGTATTGCTTGATTGTGTATTTGATTTCACTTTAACTAATTAATAGCAGTGGATGCTTCATTTGAAAACACAAAAGAGGAAAAGTGATACTTGAGCTTGATGAACATGATGCCCTTATGCAGAGAATAGACAGCCCTGCTCCTCATACACACTACTGTGCTCTGCTGCCAGAAAATACCCCAGTGGTTCCTGACAACTAGAATAGTCACTCCATGGGTTATAGAAATATGTCAGAGGGAAGAAGAAAGATGTTTTGGAAGTGACAGAGGCATTTTTTTCCTGACTGCACCTCTGCCTTCAAATCAGCGAAGTGCATAGGCCTGTAAATTGCAGTGTCTTAAGTTCCCAGTAACCTCAAGGGACTGCTTAGCTAGAATCAGGTCCTAAATGCTTGTATAAATGTATCTTAGGCTAAAAGAGCATCTGCTCAAATGTGCTCTCATAATGTACCAGTTTACAATAAAAACATGCAAAAAATTTACAGGGTCACGTCACTGATCTGGGCTGCTCAGAATGTGTTTTTAAAGAACATATACAAAAAGTTTGTGAGGATATGCAGATGCAAGCCTGACATTTTAAAAGGTGACTACAATTGTTTTTTCTAGATCTGCCGTTGTTGGGTTGGTTTTGTTTCTAACTATTCCATCTCTAGGCATAGGTTCTGGCTCCATTATGCAGTATCATTATGACACAAAAAAACCCCCTAACATTATCCTCATAGGGATATGGATTCATCATACGCCCCAGTGCAGTTACTTCTGGGAATATTATAAGGAATGTTTCAGCTAGGCAGAAAGCAAAAAAGTGTGACATAAAAGAAAGTGATTCACCAACAACAAATGTGCGAGCACCAGTGATGCACAGCAATGCTGCTGAAGGAAGCTTTTGGAGGTGTACTGAGACAGCAGGCTGGTTTTCTCATATTTCAGAAAAAGCTGATTTCTCATATTATCTCGTCAACATAAAACATGAATGCTAGAACAAATACAAAGCAGCCACTAGAAAATTCTAGTTGAGTGAATAGGTGACTCAACTATTTGTGGGCTCTGTGGACTAGGGCCCTGCTAGCCCACAGAGCCCACAAATGCAGAACAGGATAAAAGCAGTACAAATGCAGACTACTCAACCCTCAGGCTCCTCTGACAGTGAAATCAGTACATTCCAGCTGCTGACAGTCCAGATGATCTGAGCTGCTCAGTGGCACAAGAAAAAAATTGCTGCCTGCCTTCAGTGTTCTGACTGCAGGCTTGCAGTAATCCAAGAGATAGAAAATTAAATCAAATTAAATTAAATCAATTCAATCTCAAATTGTCTGCAACAAATGTCCAAAGAAAAGCAAATGATTTTGGATTTCAAAAAGTCATCCAAAGTTTTTGGAAGAGTAAGTGATTGATAAAACCCACAAAAAGTTATGAACTCAGAGTTAGAAGAAATCTTCAATGTTAAATTTGAATTGTAGGTGCAAATCAGACAAGCGTCAGAAACAAGTCTGAGTGACTTAAGAATTTAATTTTCTCAGACAGAGCTTTCCATCCTACTGGATCCTACTGCAATTCCATTCAAAATAATTACTGTAGTCTAAATCACCCAGATAACAAATTATTTCAACAAATATTTTATGTCAGGGCATGGTGTCAAGAGCTTTCTCAAGAAACACTTGCCTTATACAGAAACTGAGTTGATAAAATAAAAGCTACCTCATCTTTCCAGAATCCAGATCCAAAATAAGGACATATCAGGCTTTCAGAGAAAATTTTGTGCCTTTTTTTTCCCAGAAGAGAGAACTTGCACATTTTTCTGTGTCTCCTTATAAAAACCCCATATTTTGTCTGGAATACTCCCTGCAGTCCTTCCTCCCACAGCCTCAAAATGTCAAAATTGAGGAAATGACCTAGCATAGAAAATAATTTCCTCAGACAAATGTTTAATGATTAACAAAGTAGTGAAGGTTTGAAAATCTGGGTAATTTCAGGAACGGTTGGTAGTATTTTCTTTGTCTAAGCAACAACATATACACAAGGTGCTGTTTGAAAGATGATTAAATTGGGTCTTACATTGCCCCAAAGCATCACAGATGTGCAAGACTGAAAGGTCATCTGAGTCCTTTCCTTCATTACAGGATCAAGTATAATCAGATTTAATAATCTCTCACTAATGCCTGTCTTTCCCATTTTTTTGAAAGAACTTCAATAAGAGGGATTCCACAGCCTTCCTAAGCAACCTGAACGGAGCTATTCTCACAGTTAGATTTTCCTATTATTGCACCTCGGCCTTTTCATCTACAGATTAAACTGATTCAACCTTGTCATTTGAGTGGAATTGAGAGCAACTGACAACTTTTAAATATTTGAAATCTGTTATCCTAACCGCCTTTTCTACACTAACGTATTTCCTTCAGTTATCTTCCAAGGACTTTGGGCTCTCTTAGACACCAATCATTCTTTTCGGTTCTTCTCTGCACCTTCTTTCAATTTGTCACTGTCTTTTCTACAAGTGTGCAGCCCAAGGATAAATACAGAAGTACAGCTGAGATCTTCCTAGTGACAAGTAGAGCAGAATAATTGCCTCCCGTGCCTTATACATCATTCCTGTTAATTCACCTCAAAATGGGACTGCCTTTTCTGCAATGACAACATGTTGTTAATTCAGATGCAATTTTGGCTAACCGCTATACAGCCACCTAACCAGCCAGTACCCACTTTGCATCTACATGTTTGATTTTCTTTCCTGGTGGGAGTAATTTGTGCTTGCTGTTACCATTTTATTTACAAATTCTATTTGATTAATTTCAGAACATTTCTCAAATTCATTTTGAATTCTTACTACCTCACCCAAAATTCCAGCATGGTGTCTTCCGTGAATTTGCAAATGCCCTCCCTTCTGTTATCTGAGATCCTAGTGAAAATAATGAAGAATATCACATCTAGTATCACATTTAGGGATATTTCTTGCATACGTTTTGAAGGACTTTATGAAACTATTTTCTATTCTCACATTACCATTAATTTTGTAAAAATCTCCATCATTCTTGTTTGTGTAGAAAAAGTTGTATCTGCTTGCACTAATTTGAATCTGGTACTACCACAGACTCAAACAATAGCTCTGAAAAGTATAAACTTAGCCATTCATCTTAGAGAAGTATTAAATATGAAGTTGAAGGACAATTAAACATCAACATTAATTTTCACTGATGATCAACTTTGCAGAATAAAGCTAATATGCTTGTAGTTTCTCTTAGAATGTAAAATAATGAGGAATCTGCATGGCAACAGCTAATTGCCATTCGGTATTATTGAGCAATTCCTCACCTAATTGCCAAATACTCCTAGTTGTGCTATGATGATTTTTAAAGTAATTTGATAACTTTTACACATTGAAAGTAGAATAAATATTTGAGCTCCATTTCTCAGTATTTTTCCTACCTGCTCCATCACTGCTAAGATCCACACATATACATTTTGTTTAAAAACACACTCCACTGTTAATGTGATATAAGTTGGTCATAACTATAGGGTAGGTCTGATTTGAAGTTTAGTTTTAAGTTAAGGGATATCTTTTTCACTGATTTCAGTTGGCTTTAGTTCAGGTTGTAAGACTAAAGTTTGAAATTACAGTATAGGTAATTAGTAGCAGTTGTAAAATTGTGTACCTACACAGCAACAATTTAAACATTATTTACACAGGAATTTATCAAAGAGATTTATCTGTGGGTGATAGTATAATAAAGCTACTAACTGGATATTTATTTTTAGACTATAAATCATTGCAACTAACGATGCTTGAACAGGAAATAAACTTACAATATAAGCGGTATTTCACCTAGGATAGAGAACATTTTATAAGCCAACTTCCTTATATTGACTCATGATCATAAAGACAGTGGAGTTAGAGTGAGGCTGCATTTCCCTGTAGAATTTGAATGAGAACACAAACTACTATTTAGGTGATTTCCAAATAGAGATATCGTGGAAGAAAGAAAAATAAAGAAAGGGAAGGAAGGAAGGAAGGAAGGAAGGAAGGAAGGAAGGAAGGAAGGAAGGAAAGAAAGCATAACTAAAAGTGTCTGAAAAACCAGAAAATCTGTAATTCTTTAATTGTGCTGAATAGATCAGTAAATACGCCAAATTGTTACCACAGTATCTTGTTACTGTTACCACCCACTACTAATAACTCAGTACTTTCCGTATGAGAAAAGAAGGAAAATAGTAAGCAGCACTAAATAGGAAGTACTAGGCTGTGTGTGTGCAGGAAGCTCTGGAGATTCTCTAATTTCTGGAGTTCTGCTGATTTCACTTACTGATGACAGGACATGTGAAAACACACCATCACAAGGAGGTCCAGTATAACATATAGGAAAACCAGCATTAAATATGGCATAAAATTCAACAATGCAATTTGTAAAATTATACATCTAGACTAGTAGAGGGAGTTTTTGTTACTAATAAGAATCTCAGCATAGGAAAAACATGGGGGAGGAGGAGAATCAGACACTGTCTGAAAGTCTCGGAGGGTTGTAAACAGTATGATGGAAAAGCAAGTGTGTACTGAAGCTCTAACCATGCAACTCCTAGTAAAGATAAAAAAGTATTAATATCTCTGCAAAAAGTCCTGTGGACAGTTCATCTAGGGTAAGTGCATGAGATGCTAGTCACCCTGCTGAAGACAAAATAATTTTAGCTGAAACATGAGTGAGCAGAAAAAGGTAGTGCAATGATGAAAGAGGTGCAAGAGACCAGATTATTGTGATTTAACTTAAAAAACTAACAGGAAAGGGATATCAGTGTAGGTAAATTTTGCCAATAGAAAGAAATTCCCCAAAGAACAAACAAACAAACCAACCAATCAATTCCACCAGAAGAACCAGATTATCTCAGTGGTCCACTAATACAGCTACCTTGGAAATCCAAATCAGTTTGGCTGGATGGCCAAGTACAAAGAGTGGTGGTGAAAGGAGTAAAACCCTTGTTGGGTTGGCCAGTCACAAGTTGGGGTTCCTTAGGGTTCAGTATTGGGGCCAGTTCCATTTAATATCTTAACCGATCATCTGAATGAAGGGATCAAGTGCACCCTCAGTCAGTTTGCAGATGACACCAAGCTGGGCCAGACTGTTGATCTGCTGAGGGGCAGGAAGGTTCTGCAGAGGGATCTGGACAGGCTGGATCACTGGGCTGAGGGCAACTGGATGCAGTTCAACAAGGCAAAGAGCCAAGTCCTGCCCTTGAGTCACAACAACCCCATGCAATGCTGGGAGAAGAGTGCCTGGAAAGTGGCCCAGTGGAAAAGGACCCTGGGGGTGTTGGTTGACAGGCATCTGAACATGATCTAGCATGTGCCCACGTGGCCAAGAAGGGCAATGGCATCCTGGCCTATATCAGAAATAGTGTAGCCAGGGGAGAGAGTGGCCCCCTGTACTCTGCACTGGAGAGGCCGCACCTTGAATCCTGTGTCCAGCTTTCGGCCCCTCACTACAAGAAAAACATTGCGGTGCTGGAGCATGTACAGAGAAGGGTGACGAAGCTACTGAAGGGTCTGGACCACAAGTCTGATGAGAAGGAGTTGAGGGAGCTGGGCATGTTTATTCTGGAGAAAAGGAGGCTGAAGGTAGAACCTACCACTCTACAAGTCCCTGAAAGGAGGCTGCAGCCAGGTGGGGATCAGTCTCTTCTCCAAGATAAGAAGTGACAGAACAAGATGAAATGGCCTCAAGTTGCATCAGGGGAGGTTCAGACCGGGTATTAGAAAAAACTTCAAGTACTGGAAAAGGCTATCCAGGGAAGTGGCTGTGTTGCTTAGGGACACGGTTTAGTGGGGGACTTGGCAGTGTTAGGTTAAAGGCTGGTCTCAATGATCTCAAGGGTCTTTCCCAATCTAAATGATTCTATGATTCTATGAAAAGTCAAGAATGGGTTTCTGAGATAGTCTTTCAATGAAACTATGAAGCAAACTATTACACCTATTTTTAAAACAGGTTTCAATTAATTTTATGTGAGAGTTAGATGGCATGATTGCCTGTAGTAGCAGTGTTGGAGCTGGGGAGTTCATATATGGTACCAACAACAAAAACCTGAATGTTCAATTAAAGGAGCTAATCACATTGGAAAATCCCACTTCATTCACAACAACTAAAGCTGAGCAACTAGGAGAAGAATATTTTGTTTCTATAAAATATTTATCAAGGAGACAGATCAAAGTACACTGTAGTTCAGAGCTCTTTGTATGATCACTGAATCTGCTGCAATGTGTTTACAGTCTGCCTAACCATTTGTTTAAGAGAATATGACCAACTTAACCTGAAACAAGTGACTGACTGGAACAAAACTTAATAGTGCCTTATTATTTGGAACAAAGGCATTTATTCATATTTATCTTTGAAACCTGTTATTGAAGTAAATGATATACTTTAGAAACAACAATATTACTCAGTTGCATGGAATTTCAAAGTAAACTTTAAAATCCATTGGCATTTTAAAAAGGATTTTGTTATTTCAGCTAAAAATCTATTTAGAGATTGCTAGTTATAAACCTGAGGTTTAAAAAAATCATGTCTCCCAATGGCTGGATGCAGGATGTACTTTATTTGTATTGAATTTCACATCAGCAAACCATATTGATGAAAAGTTTATTTTGCTAATAACAGTATTTCAAGTTGAATAATAAATTATAAGGAAAGAGAAAACACCTTAAAATCTTTTTATAGAAGGTAGTTAATGAACATAGCACAGTATAAATCTCACTGTTCTCCATCAGCACTTACATTTATGACCTGTTGAGCTGGCAAGCTCACCAGCAGGTTTATGTATGTGACTTGTAACACATCTATAGATGTACCACTACCCTCACAAATGGAGGGACAAAGAGAATATCCTTAATTGATTGAATGGGTTTTATGCTACTAAATTGTAAATTTAGTAAATTTACACATAAATTTAAATATAAATTTAAATGTAAATTTAAATATAAATTGCAAATCTTACACAGAATATGCACCAAGAAGTACCTTCTGATATGTTCTATTTAACTGTAACACAGCAGGTAAGAGCCTTCCGTCCTCATATGTTCCTATAAAACATGCAGTGGGTGCGGCGGCTCCGCGAACCCTTGCAGGCATGCCAGCTGAACGCACCATGGTAACCACGCTGGAGAGCGGCTCTGACATTTAGGAAAAGGCAGCTGGGAGAGACTGCAAGATAGTCATGGAAACACTCAGCCAGCTCTTTCTCCATTAGTTACTTGGGAGGAAAGTTTTTCCAGAAAACACAGGAGATAAAGTGGCCAACTCATAGTTACTTCATGGAGCCATTAAGAATGTCACAGAGAAGTAGGCAACAAAACCCTACATGATTATTTGATAATGGGAAAAAGAAGAATTTTATTATGCAAAAGGGAAACAAGTAGTGGCTGCACTCTAAGAGAAGAAATAAAGCAATATGACAAAAAGTGTCAAATGGAAAGGATAGGAAGATTTCTTTTAAGAATGGGATGAAGTGAGGAGACACAGGAAGTCATCCAGAAAAGCTCTTTTTAGCACATGCTCCACAGCTTCTCTAAGAAAAAAACCAAATGATTACAAAGGGAACTTCTGATGTGTGATCAAGCCACTGCAACGGATTATCATCAGTTGCTTTCACACAGAGGAGAACAAGTACTGCTCTCATTTTGATCAGATACACATCACATTAGGACTGGCAGGTGTACAGATCTCTTCTTGGTGGCTAAATGCGTTGGTAAAGATCAGCCATGATACTGTAGTGAATCTCTTTGAAGTGGATACTTAGAGCTGAAAAAAATGAATGCTTGCCTTTTTTAAAGTATGTTCCTGCTCCTTAAGAATGTATATTACACATTATCTATTGCCTGTTTGTGCTCGTCACCTTCCATCTGTTTTGGAAACTCAGAAAGCAAGTGAAATACCAATTAAACAGGTAATGTGCTAGTGTTCCTCTGTTCACACACACCACAGCCCTACTGTAAAGGTAGCTTTCAAGAAATTACATTTGAATAATAATAATAAAAAAACCTCTTAGCTTGTGATTTTTCACTGACTAGAACTCTGGCCATAAATATTTGCTTTCCTGAAAAACAACAGGAAAAAATATAATAGAGATTGATCATACTATGCTGTGTATGTGCAAAGTAGTCAAAACATGAACAAGCAGGCAGAGAATCCACTCTGTTCTGAAACAGGAGAAAAGAATTTATCATCATTGACCCAGTATTCCTAAATACTCCAGCAACAGTATTTTTTTCAGTTTTTCCTTTCAGCTAGCAGGGTAATACAAAATTGTGTATTTGTTGTTATGGGCTTGTTTATGCCACTAACCCAGTAAAAATATTTATAATCAGCATATAGCCATGCACCCAAGCCCTGAATTGACTCCTTACATAGCTAGGGAAATACCTACAAGTTGGGAAACAAATTTAAAAGTCCTTATATGTAAATGATTCTTTTTCCTAGCATTCAACACATTATCCCTCTCTTTGCTTTTACATTTTTAATATCTTCATTTTCTTAACTACTCTTTGAAAACGTCTCTTGTTAACACAGTTTTCATCAAATAAAGTGCTCTGACAGAGGAGCCACTGACAGAGGGAAAACAGCTTAGGTTTCAAATGCAGCATCTGTCATTAAGGATGAAAGAAGAGAGTCAATTGTTTCTGTGGCTCCTAAAACGCCAGGCAGTATCAGAACAAGCCACAGTTTACTCTCTTATAACGAAAGCTCTTGGAAGAGAGCAGAAAGAGGGCACTGCAGCTTGTATATGGAGTTTGTCGGAGGCAAACCGTTGAAGCATAGCAGGAACCAGCTAAATATGTGTGCAGAGACCTGGCTTCTCACGAAAAGACTTGTGCACTTTTCGCAGCTGGAAGAGTGCTCAGAACCGAAATTCTGTGATTTTGGCAATCGAATGATTGAGGGAACAGTTCAATTGATAAATCTAGTGGCAAATGCTGAGTATTCCAAGACAAATACTGATGGGTTTTCTCAACTTGAAAAATTTTGGAAATTTTTTTTTTGTGGGGAAAAGAGTTTTAACACTTGAATATGAAATTCCATAGTACAGCATGGTACAAAAATTTGAGTTAAGTTCATTTACAGTAATTTGTAGGAATTTAGCATTCAAAATTTAGAAACTGAAATAGCATGTGCTGCTCCTCCTATGCTTTCCCAACTAAGTCAAGCGCACTTGCAACATGCCAAGCTAGCTCATATCACTCCCTGAGCTTGTGAAGGCTATGGCTTCACAGAACCACAGAATATGCTGAGTGGGAAGGGACCCATCAGGATCTTTGAGACCAACTCCTTGCACTGTGCAGGACACCTTAAGAATCATACCATGTGCCTGAGAGTGTTGTCCAGATACTTCTTGAATTGAGACAGGCTTGGTGCTGTGACCACTTCCCTGAGGAGCCCATTCCAGTGCTCCGGGGCACCTGAGCCTACAGCAGGTCTTTGTGCTGACAAGAGAGAAGCCACACTCCACTGTCCCCTCCTGCCCAGATTCCTTCCTTGTCTCCTTAATCTTCCTTCTCTCACAGACTTGTCTAACCATGCCCCTTTGGGGGACTGTTTTAACGCTTATGGGTTAAAGAAGATTACATGGAAAATCTTTCTAGAAGGGTTTGATATCTATTGAATTAATGAGATACGGCAAGGTCAGGAATGGCTTCAAATTTGTGAGTAAATTGCACAAAATTATTTATTAGGTATTATCAAGTTGGATATACTGAAATAAGTGGGGTTTGAATTCATCAGGAAAAAAACAAAGCCTGTTATAAATACAGCAGAATAGTCTTTGAGTAAAAATGTCAGTAAAGAAGTCCTGAACAAATTGCATGTAGCAGATAATTACACAAGGCCTTCCGTAAACGTAAGCAATGTGACAATCAGTTGCTGGCTCTAAACTTCACAAATCATAGATCATCTTGATACGGAGGTGATGATCTCAAAGTAATCATCCGTGCATTTGGTAAGCAAGTAGTGCCCAAGAACATAACCTTCCTACTGCAGCATAGATTGAATGCACTCGTAAATGAGAAACAATTCAGTAGTACATGTATAAGGATACTTTTACAATCATTTTGAAGGGCAAAGAGGCTTAACCAGAGGCTACAGTCTACTGTGAGATATTCAAAATTTGCTTTTTCCATTTTACTTTCGTATATTCCCAAAGACAGCACCCTTGAAAAAGCTTTTCATTTCCAAATGCATTTACTTAATGGGAAGTTTCTACATCTTTTTGACCCCTGGACAGACCTTGGGATAACAGCAGTGCCACACTATGCAAATACCTCGCACTTAGACTTTGGTACTTCAGAAACCAACCTTGCATTTGAAAAATCTAGACGATGCTCAGAAAAAGTTGCTTTGCACTTTGTGAAAATGACCCAGTGGTTTCCTTTGTTTATACCATTAAAGGACTGAGATGGAGCAAGAAACAGTCTTATCTGAGTTTCTTACCAGGAAACTTTGGCAAACTGATCACTTCAATATTAATTGAAATAAAAATGCTATAATTTAGCAGTGATGAGGCAAATATGAATACCAACATGCAGTTCTTCACACCTGTCCTACAAGCATCCAACTTTGAAAATTCCATGAATTTGGGGTTTAATTTTCTTACTTCCTCCCCCAAAATCCCTTGAAAAGTTTTCTACTCAGTTTATCCTGAAAATATTACTGAATGAAATCTAAATAAATTCTACTTTGCTGCTAATAGGTTTCTACTGCTCAAAGATCAGCTTTCTTCATTGAAAAGAAAGCTTCTTGTAAACAGACTTCTGAACCATATCATTTTAGATGAATTCAAAATCCCCAAATATACTGAATAGACATCTTTGTGTTGAATAACATGCTTTGTGCTGTTGATTCAGTACACTGAGATATCTCAAAAATTTCTCGATGGCCAGAAACGCCAGCATGTGGCTTTTCACTTGAGGACACCTTGTCCCTTTGATGCAAACAGATGCTTAACTACATAATTTCTGCTGTAGAATCATCAGCTTTCCAAAAACAATAACAGTGTAATAGGCTTTTTAATTAGCAATCCTGTGAAGTTAGTGACAAAAGACTGGAAGCATGAGTGACTGTGTGATCTGGGGGTTATAAATACATGTAATGAGCTATCATGCAGGAAAAGGTATGACATCCTCTGAAGCATAAGGTCTACTAAAAAAGACAAGGCCCTCTGCAGAACTATTTTTATGAGTTAATAAAAGAACGTTATTTTAATTTCTTATGCTGCACCTTTTGTTGAAGGAATCCACACAGCCCAAGAGTATAGGCTTTTCTTTATTACCCACAACTGATACAACAGATCAGTCAGGATTATGCCTGGTTATATACAAAGCACAAAACAATGTATTTCGCAGGAGGTCATAAAAAGACTGGATCTTCTCATGAAGTTATGCTGATACTGCCATGGTAGTTACTTAGCAAGGAAAAAAACCTGAACTTAATTTGGTATGCATCATCTCCCCAGAACACAGTTTTATCAAGCCACTGACAGCAGAAGGTTTCATCAACTCTTGGCCAAGGCTCTCCTGGAGACGTTTCAGTCTGGTCTGGTAGAACTGTCCATTAAAGCAGTCAGTTCAGCAGGCAGCTCCCGGATCCCACCTCCAGTAGGGTCCTGCTGGTGTGTCCCACTCTCCCACACAGGCTGATTGCCAGGATTTGGCTCACAAAATGGCTCATCTATCATGCTGCACCCTGGGGGTGATGGCCAGGACCCAGACCCCTGCCCTTCCCTCCTGACGCCCTTTGCCCTGCTCCTGGAGAGTCTCACAGGGAGCATGCCCCATGCCCACGCTCACACAAACTCATCAGCACAGCCTCTCCTTCACTGTAGCTGCAGGGCAGGGAGCAGCACCTGCATGCCTGACCTCGTCCATGCTCCCAGCAGATGGCTGCTGAACATGGAGACAGGGTGAGGATGAGGGGAAAACCTCAAATTTTCCACTTTACCTGGACCAAATTGGGGGGTAGCAGAAGCAACAGACATTTTACAGAATAAGTAGAATTAGCTACCAATGTTAAAATCAATCTGTTGAGCCACAGCTGAGATAGTGCAGATCCTTCCTTACTTTTTAGGCTGTGTGAAAACCAAAATACACCCATACATTGTTATGGATATAAGCAACAACACAGTTTTCCATAAACTTCATGAGCAGTGACTTTGAAATAGAATCTCCTCAGTATTTAAATATTATAGAACATTTGAAATTAAAATATTAGATCTTGTTTGGGCAAGAAAGAAAATTGCATTTTCTCAGCACCACTGAAAACAAAGGCCATTTTAATTTCTGAGCCAAACTACAGGCATGAAGTATTAAAGCAATCACTGCAAATTTAAAGCACTTGGGGTGGCAAACCCAGCCTTTCAAAAAACAACTGAAGTTTTGCCTGTGTAGCAATAGTAATGGGAATGATAAACTAGGGGAATATCCCCAGGAGGCTGTTGAATCAGACACAAAAAGGTAACAATTTCAGGTTTAACAAGATTAGTTCAATTAGTTCAACAAGGGAGCAATACAAAGAAATCTTTACATTTAGGCATTGTTACTGAAGGAAGTATTGTTGCAAGTGCCAGAAAAGCATCATCACTATACATTATTACTCAGAAACACTAGATATTAAAAATTATCTGGAAATATCATAATTAATAATCCTGAGGGACAATGACTTGTGTATGTGTCAGCAGTGGGCCTTTGCAGTCAGGAAGACAAACACTATCCTGAGCTACCTTAGCAAGAGTGCAGCCAGCAGAATGAGGGAAGTGAATTTTTCCCTCCACTGCACACCAGTGAGGTGACATTGAGAATGCAGAGTCCAGTTTTGATTTTCTCCTGAACCCAGTATGAGATGGATATTTAGAAACTAAGGGCTGCTAAGATGGTCTGGGGGCTGGAGTACATCATGTGCAAGGAGAGGCTGTGGCACCTGAGTTTGCTGAAGCTTAAGCTGAGAGAAGGAACTTAGCTCAAGTCTCCTGCTCTGTAAAGGCAATCTACAGAGCAGTGCGCAAGGAAAGGGTGAGAGGCAATGGCCACAAGTTGCAATAAGAAATATTGCAACTGAGTAAAGAAAAAATGTTTTCAAAATAACAGTGGAACACATTGACCAAACTGCAGCATCTCCTTTGGAGATTTTCAATACTTTCCTGTTTCAGCTTTGAAGTTCATTCCTCTTTGAGCTGAGGCTGGAACCACATGATCTCCAAGGACCCCTTCAAACCTAAATTATGCTGTGATTCTGTGATTCATGATGCTTCTCCCCAGAGAAAAAGGAAATATTATTCAGATTCTGCTTGCAAATATTAAAAATGTTCTTTGAATACCTGGAGACCAATCAGTTTATACCAAAATTGCCCTCTCCTCAAGATCAGAGTTGCCAATATTTATAAGGCAATTGTGTAACAGCACATCACATAATAAATGGCAGCACAGGCTGAACATAACACTCTGACATGGTGAGACAAAGAACACTGATCTGACTATGGTATTCATTTACATAGTACATTCAATTTTTAAAAATGTTTAAAACCCTCAGCTTTGGTAATTCCTGGAAGACTGTTTAGAATCTGTTGCTTTTAACAAATTTCAGCTGTGGTTTTTTTCCCCTAAAGCACATAACTGTTGTGAACAAGAACTAAAGTCCCACGAGTGAAACCCAACAGAAAGACATTTCACTGGGGAAAAAAAATCTTTTTTTGTGATATCACTTGCCAGGTTTACATGTAAACTTTTAGACTTGGACGTTTCATGGACTACTATCAAACAGCAATGTTAAAAAAAACCCAAACATCAGAACCAGAAAACATCATTATATCATTCCTTCTGCCAAAAACAATGCAGATAAGCAAAGCATCAAAAAAACCTAAATTTTCACCTCTATGACAGAAAGTAACTGAAGCTCATATTACTTACTTTATGCTTTGAAATAATATGTGAATGACTAAAATTAATGGTATAGTTAAATATTGTCTAAATGATCTTTGCTTATCAATTAGTGCGTAGCTGATTTAAGGAAATCGAATTTTCACAGTACGCCGGGTTTTTCTACAACAAAAAATGGCTGCATTCACTTCTTGCCACATGACATCCTTTGAAAATATTAACAGTATTTTAAAAAATTTCTATGACTGTTTTAATGAAAAACACAATAAAAGGTTGTTAAAATAATTTTTACAAATAGGCTAGCTTCAGGATCCTCTTATTCCAGAAAAAACTGGATGCATCTGTAACTAGAACTTGCACCTTCCATTTCTTAAACACTGTATTTGTTTATGCAAATGCATGCAAAGTCAGGACATAAAAAATTAAATTAATGCTTGCAAATTCAGTCTTTGTCCATGGCTTAAAACAGAGCCCTTAGAAGTATTACAAAATGTTTCCAGTAGCATTTATGATTTCATTATACGTTTGCCCAAGAGTCAAAATCTGATGATGACTCACATTAATTTCCAGTGTGCGAAATTGTTTTATTATGAAACTTCACCCTTAGAAACTGGATGATTTTAACAGGTAAGACTCTCTAGTTCCATCTTACTTTCATCTCACAGCACCATCCCAGCAAAGGAGTGTATTGACCCACTGTGGCTAATGTATCTGAAATTTCTTATTTGATATAAAGAATTACATCTGCTCAAACACAAGTTAATTTACCAAGCCAGTTGGATTTCTCTTACCCATGGTGGACTAGACTCTATGATTGCAGGATCCCCAGGCCCATTCAAAACACTTCATTGGCACATTGAGTTTAATTTTTCACTTTCAGTGAGCAGGTTGTAAGACAGAAGAATGTAACTAGTGTATGAGGAAAAAACGTACTGGCAAAGTGTAGTTCATCCATTCAGAAATGTGCATGCTGGTCTGTGCCTCACAACCATAAGCCTGAGCTAAGTACAGGGGTTATGCATACAGTACCTGACATCGCTTGCCTCAGGAATAAAATAATTTAAGTTATTATAAATGAAGGAGATCCAAACCTATACGCTTCAGTCTCTAGACTTCTGTGCCTCCAAAACACAATGTTAAAATCTGTAATTTTTATTCACATTCAGGAAGACTGTCTTTTTATTGGTGAAAGCTGAATTTGTGTATTCCACCTTATGCCATGAACCAATTACCTGGTATTTCAGCAAAGCATCCCATAACACTCAGCTTGCAATACAGTTGCTAGCCCTAAGCTCCGAGTGCCTGACATACATGCAGCCTTCTCCAAAAGCTTCGGACCAGGAATGGAGTCAGCTGTGTTAAGAATGCTGGGAGCACACAGAGCTTGTGCAGCAGAGGGCCTGGTGAGGCAGTAGGAGCAGGGCAGAATGCACCTCGGGCAGGAGGCTGCAGGAGCAGCAGGATGCTGGGCAGGGCTCACAGGGCTAAGCAGGGCTTCTGGAAGGGTCTGAATGGGGAGAAAGGCTTGGCCAACAGTGGAGTCACTAGAGAAAAGCTATGAATTTATACGACTACACACAGGTACCTCATATGTTAAAGGAGACAAACAACAGGTATGGACCATCTGACATGCCAAGTCTGTGCTATTTTTCCATACAAAATATCCATCAAGGGTGACCTACAGATGCTGCAGCAGCTGCACAGCGCATGGGTGCTCTGTACAGTCTAGGGAAGAGCTATATTCTCTGATATTTTAAACAAACCCCATTTGCTATCCTTTAAAGGTTGCCCTCTGGTTACCAGAAATCCAGGAGGTTTATCCCTGCAGTCCTCTAACTACAAGATTAAAAAATGGATCGACTTTGAACATGAAATACTGTATTGATTGATCTTATGCTTGAATTTTGCACTACAGTCTGTGTAAGTGGGAGTTTTCATTACAAATCTCATTTTGAAGGGTTTATGACTAGCCTGTTTCAATTCTCTCTAGGCTTAAAACTTGTTAGATACGTTTTACACTAGAAGATAAAAACTGTCTTGAAAATGAGAAAGAGAGTGAGAGAAATAAAAAGAATGGTGTAATTATCCTTAACTACAGGAACATATTTTGAATCCAATTTAAGAAAGACTGAAATTTGACAGTCCTTATTTTTCATAGTTTGGTGTTTTTGAAACAGTAACTTAAGCAATTTAAAATGTAAGAGTCTACAAACGTCCATAAGAACTCACTTCCTACATGCTGGGCAAAAGACACCTAGGACAAAATTACCTTTTCAGTATTACTGAAAGTACTTGACTTATATATAAGAATGTAAGAGGCCAACTGTGAATTTCTCATTGTTCTTTAATGAGGCAACAGTCATGCAGAATTTCAGGGTATATCTTTCTTACTCATGCAAATGAGACAGACAAAGTGACTGAGTTTTTAGGAGACTCAGGGTGGCACTTGGAAAGAATGTCCAAGTGCTCAGAAGCACAGGGTAGAAGTTGATATGCAGTAAATAGAAGGTTCTTTCCCACATAACGTGCAGTGCCTTGTTTCAGCCTGTCTGCTTTTCAGATTTGCTTGAACAGTAATGTTCAGATGATAAATGAGCACCTAACAATTTACTGGCCCAGCCTTCAAATAAGTCAGGTGTCAGGTTGAGGTTTTAAGGATGAGGACATTCTCTTTCCAAAAGTAATAGATGTAATCTATTACTAAGTAAATTAAAATACTAATCTAAATAGATGAAAATACTTTCCTATTGTAAAGTTCCCATATTTTTAAGATTCCATTTCCTACACTTTAGCAATTGTTTAGGCATATGGTAAGCGGTATACAGACACATGAGGTATTAAAATTGTAACAATGAACATGAAAATATCAAAGTGAAGTAAGTTATTCAATAAGCAGTTTTGTAACAATGAACATGAAAATATCAAAGTGAAGTAAGTTATTCAATAAGTAGTTTTGCTTACCTGTATATGACCAATCAATCTCTTCAATCAATTTCCGCTGTTGTCTATAGTATCCGTACACCGAATCTGCAAAATAGTAATGAATTTACAATTTTAAAAGCAGAAGCCTAACAGGACCTTGAAGTGTTGATGACACGCCCCCCTCCAACAAGATAATCACTGTTTTAATTACTGATTAATAATTTACTTTGTTCTTATCTTGGACCTCAAATGATAAGTACTGGTTAAACAGAATATAAGTATCATTAACATTGTAGCATATTAAGGACACAAGCAAAGCAAACAGCTTTCCAATCCTTCCTTCCTCCCTCCCTTCCTTCCTCTCATCACAACCATTCCTCCTCTTTTAAAAGTAATACAACTCTCCCATGAAGAAATCCTCTTTTGTGATGTCCTTTTGAAAGAACCATTCCAGATAATTAGGATGTCAGGGTTAAACTTTTGCTTCAGTGTGGTCATGACTTTACATGTTTTCTGTAACTTTGTACTGCTGATACAAGATAAATGATACAGATAATGAAAAAATATTCTAAAAAATCATTTCATCATGTTCTATCATTGGCATAATTATAAAGTATGTGAGATTACTTGTATACATAAATTTGATGGAGAGAGAAGGTTAGATACTAGTTACTTTTAAATTATGTTATAGTTTTCTAGAGAGAGATATCTTACTGTATAAATGCTCATTGACTTACTCTGACTACTGAATAACCTTCACTATTATTCTTTTAATGCCAGTTCTAGGGCAATTCTAGCAACACAGTGATACGGACAAATAGATGACTATGCCCCCAAATAATTACTAAAGCATGTAAATTGCAGATACGGGTTTTTTGAGACTGTCACTTCAAGAGCCATAATGTTAACCAACTTCATTACTGTTCTACAGAAGTACAATACAACTTATCTAAGAAATATTTGCCCTTGAGCACGTTGAACACACATATGGACTTCTTCCTTGAGAAAATGCCATAGAATTCTGCTCATATTCTGCAATAAATAATTTAATGAAACACTTCATAAAACCTATTTCTTTTTCTCTTGTGCAGAAATGTAGTACTGATTACAGGATGTTAAATCATAATTGCTATTTGCAAGTTTACACGTTTGTGTGTCTTACAGTGACTTTCTGCTACCTATCTGAAGTCCATGTTTTATTAACTTCACCAGACTTCTACCTCCTCCATGTGATGTGATTGCCCTTTAATATTTTTCTCTTATCCTTCTCCCCCCTGCCAAAAAACCCCGAACTATCCCTTGTACCAATTCACAACATTCACTCATGACTAAAATCAAACCTCACAGGTAAGTTAGGGCAGTGGAAAAGGATTTACATGCACCATATCTTTGGACCACATTTCCAAGTCAATGTGCATTGTGCCTGCTCCTTCAATTAATTATGGAAAAGAAAGCTGTGTAAGTTGTGATTCAAAGCTGTTATCTCATGTCTCCAGTTTCCTCCTTTATCCATTGTCCTCCTAACTGCTACTTCCCACAATCAGTTGATCAGTCACATGTAAACTAAGCAGCGGCTGGGCGTGAGAGCTTCCCACTACTTTTTAAACTTCACAGGGAGTTCTGATGAACAAAGAGTGATAGTTTCAATAAACAAGAAAAAAAAGGGCAAGGTTCACTTTGTTTGGTGCATTACACACTTATAGACCCAGTAAATCTTACAGGAAGTCTTTAAAGATTCCAGGAGGTGTCAGGAGTTGATACACCTTCTTTCCTCTGCTATTCATCAGCTGTGTGCCCACAGCCCCTCCACAACTGAAGATTCGTAGCTAGCACGAGTGGCAGAGGAAGGTGCTGTGTGAGTGTGAGGACGAGCCATGCAGCAATTGTTCCTTTGAGCTGCTGGTGTAAAGTGCCCTGGGAAACACAACCATGCATTCTATTGCAGTGTAAACTGTCAGTGTTAAACAGCTAACAGTGTAGAGACCAGCTGGAAGGAAATCATTCTATTTTTTAGCTTTATTTTGTTTAAATTTAACAAACTGACATCCCTTTTGCTGATGATATACGACAGCAGGTACTTCTGTTTAAATACTATATTTAAATACTTTGCATTTAATTTAAGTTAAGATGGGAAGAACATCTTCACAAAAAAAAGAAGGCAAAACTGATGTCAGGTTTGTGGTTTTATACGTAAATCTATGATACTGATTGAGTTTGATCAGCTTGACAGTCTGCATGACTCCTGTGACACTAACTGACGTCTCCAGCCAGTGCCTAAAATAGTTTGAATTTTATTGGATGAGGTGCTGCTTTATGAAGCAAAAAATACTAAATATTCTTTTTGTTTCCAGGAAGCAGTGGAACATGTTTCCATAAATTGTTGATTTATTCATAGAACAGGGCAGCTTGGTTTTGGGATCATGTTTTAAACAGTTTTATGGTTATCGTTCTACGCCTATTAAGGAGACACGCAAGACACCATTAAATGCTTCCCCCCCTCCTCCCCCACCTTTTACTACCCTCCTTCAAAGTCAAGTGTTTCTGTCTGAGGCTGTAAGACTTGTTTCTTTTTTATATTCGGTTGAAACAGTATGTGCCCTAGTGCCCAAGGCCCACGAAATAAGAAATAATGGTGGCAAATGCTTCCCTGCTATTCATGGGTAACAGGACTGACTGATTTGTGACTGACCCTGTCTTATATTCAGTCAGAAGGGCAAAGAGAGAACATGATCTCTGGTTAAAGCATAGTGCTAGGAGTAATAAGATCTTGTAGATACTTTTTCCCGTTTAAAACATATAAATAATCAGATTTTCTTTCTGACATGAGTCTGATACTCCTTTTGTACTTACTGGCCTCACTCGAGTTGCTTTTGATTCAGTGCCATGAATGAAACATTCTAATCCTCAATATGTTTATGCACATCTAAAGGTGAAAAATTAATAGTTTTAATGATTAACAGAAAGAATTGTCTGTGAGGGATATCCTCTTGATTTGACACTCTGTGCCAGAGAAATGAGTCAGAGAAGAGGAAATGGGACCTTAAAACTCTGAACTCTGTTGGGGAAATTCCTCTCAGAGATGCTGAGGCAACGAGCTCTAAGTATCCACCAGAGATCCCTCTCCTAAGCCTTGGTAAAAAGGGCGTTCTAAGGACAGTGCTCGAGAGACTGGGGATGCTGCACTCAATGTATTGCTTTGCTACAAAGAATACAAGCTCAGGCATAATCTGGGACTGAGATTTATACCAGGATGCTGTAATTTTACCCATTGTGTCCTTCGTGCCACAGCAGCGTCAAGACATACCAGCTGCCAGACTCAAGAGAAAAAAGGGACAATCTCCTTGTGGTTTTTACCTCCACTCAGCCCGAACTTGTGAGTTGCACCTGCAGTGGAGCTGGCATTTATGAGATTCTGACACCAGAATGACTTATGTATGGGAACTGGGACACATTAAGTAATGTCAGTGTTAGTGAGATCTACAAATGGGAAACTGATGTTCTGCATATACAGTATGGGTAGATATTTTCAACTATGAATTTAGATTACAAACATGATTTGGTCCTGGAATATATGGTCCATTCAGTATTTTCCTCCTAAAATCTAATTTGAGAGAAAAGAGGATAGATTCTAAAGTCATAAGCATTCATCTGGTATAAGTGGATAATGGCAATGTGTTACAGTCATGGAGATAAAGGCTTTGTTATTAAAATTCCAATTTACATGGGGAAGATTCAATGCATGGTCCTTAGGCCAAGGAAGTGCACAGGAACTCTCAGAATACCAGCAAGGATGAGCAGTCACTGAAAAATGTGATAATTTTCTCTTTGAGGAATACAGAAGCTCTTGTTTCAAGCAAATTGTCTCATGAGAGCTCAGCTATGTACACTGGTATTACTGACTGCAGAAGCAGGAAGCTATGAAAATCAGAGGATTACACAGGTTTGGAAATGATATAAAAATCTGTGAAGGAGAAATCCACAAATACTTCTTAAACACACTTTTGGCTCACTAAGTCCATTGATGAAATTGGGAGGATTATACTAGGAAATTCTCATTGCATATTTGCCCTCTTTTAATCCACTTGCCTTGTCAGTTGGCATTGGTTTTTATCAGAGACAGGTTGCCAGGCAAGTGGCTTATTTGCAGATTAAGATACACACGTCTCCACTGGAGAAGAATTAGGAATTGTAGAACAAACTGAAATGGTATGGTAACAGCAATGCTTATACAGGGTAGCTGAAATAGAATCTGTGCATGGCTAGTGGTTAAGAAGTGGGACACCAGACAAAATTGCTGCAAAGAAGTCAAAGAGAGGAAGACAAAATGCAAAAATGGCATAACAATAAATTTTTAAAAAGAAGCTACATGTAATTAACAAAAGAGATGCTCGGTGCTTGTCAAATATGAAAAGAATACAATTAAATATATTGGACAGAGTTTCATTATACATGTTCTGCTTCTCAGAACGTTAGAGCAAAACTGTGCAAAATCACATCTGATGATAAATGGATTGCTTCTTCAACACTTTTAATTTACTTATTTTAGCCTCTTTCATTGACAGGAAGGTCACAGGATCCACTTCTATATCTTTCATTGATTCCATGATGGTGTAGCTTCATTGCCTCAACTGAAATAACTCTTGACTTATACTGGCAGAGGAAATGAAAAGATTCAGAGCACAACCTGCTAACAGTCTTGAAGTTTTAAAAGACAGTAGCTAACTATAAATCCCTTTAACAGAATGATCTACATTTGCCTGAGTAAGGTCTCTCTCTTCTTATGAATGTATTTAATTATGTAATGCCATCTGTAAAACTCTTAAAAACACAAAAAATACTTTAATAACCCACCTCTACAATTTCATATGTTCTTTCTCCCTGAAGGTCAAAGTGTCTAAGTCTTCTGTCAAGACTTGTCTGAGAACTCTCACACCCTTAGTGAAATTTAAAAATCTTTTTTTACCCACAGTTTCTTCTGTGCAGGCTTATATCAGGCTTTGGTACATGATCGGATATATATAAAGAAGAGTCAGTCCCCTCCATCACACTTAAGTGTAGGCTGCTCATTCCAATATAGATTGACAAATGAGACTTATCCTGCACTAAATATAAAGCCAAAATAAAACTCTTCTTACAATTTGGCCATTTTTGAGTTTATTTACTAACACAAATTGTGTTTAAATTAAAAAAAAAAAATTAGAAGAAAAAGAAGAAGAAAAAGACTGTTTTAATTTAAAAGTAGCTATTATTAAGCACCAGAGTATTAATAGGCACACCGCTTTATAGTGAATAGTGCCATGAATTACAAATATAATAATTACAAATATAATAATAATATACAAATATAAATGATGACCTATGGCATCAGCTAAGGTTTATATATCACATTTAATCACAATTTTCCAGGGAATTTATATATGCAAACATAACAAGGGCTCCAGTTTGACCAATTTAGGTTCTACTCCTCTGGAATTTTACATGCTGAGGTTTAGAGGGGTCCTGAAGTTCCTAAATGGCCAGTGGAAATTGGAAGGGATACTCCAATAGGGTATGATTCAATATGGTTATATTACAGGTTGCCACCTCCACTCTGACTACAGGCAAAATAGTAGGAAATGTTAGATGTGTCCTTCCACTTGGGATCTTGTACACCCAAGTGGTCTGATAGAGTTCAGCCTCCCACACAGCCACTGGCCAACAGTTGAAGAATTATCTACAGCAAGCTTTAAGGCTTCTCTGGTCACTGATGCAGCATTCAAGTGTCTGCCCTCTGAAACCAAGAGGACAGCTTTTAGATGGGAGAGTGGTACTTACCAGTGTTTATCTTTGAACAGGCACAGGTGAGTGAAATTAAGTGCCTGTGAAGCCCTTGGGCTAAACGCAAAGATTTATCAATAATTTAAGGACCTACAGAATGAGATAACGCTGCAAAACTACAGGCATTGATTGCTGCTGAAGCACCTAAAAACACGTCCAAAGCCAAAACCAGGAAGGACTTAAGAGGACTGTAATTCCCCCAGAAATGTTACACCATTGTCCCATGTATGAACTGAGGAAAGGTGGTGTTTATGATAGAAACTGGAAATGATATTCAGAAAAAGCAGGTACCAAGGAGTGATTCCTAAGACACACTTTTCTATAACTCTGCTGCTACCCAGATTCTTTTCCCCATACCCAGAGAGTCTTTTAATGCCACACATGTAAATTCATGGAATCATACAAATAAAAAGTAAATCCAGACCCGACACGAACAAACAAGAATTGAATCAAGTCACGGAAACTATAGGCATTTGATTTCAAAATTAATTTATTTCTCTTATAGCAGTACCAGAGAAGTAAGAAAGAGATAAACACAAATGGACTTTGTTTAAACATAAATAGTAAGGGTAACTTAATTTTATTCGCATAATCCTCTTCAACATGCTAGGTATTCCAGTAACTTAAATGATCCCAATTTCTAGGAAAATCATGTGTCAAGTACTGCAATACATATAATTAGGAATGAAGAATATGTGCTTTGCCTCTTATATTTCACACCTAAGTGTAAAAACATTCACAATTCCCTTTCCAACAAACAAGAAACTTTCCAATAAAAGTGCATTGAAAAATAAAACAAATTTGACTCCTATATCCAAAACCCCAGAGTTCACGTTTAATTGGCTTTTGGAAAGTTGGTTTTTTTTAATATTACTACGTTTCTTCAATGCCTCTCTGCCTGTTAATTTTAGCAGCTACCAACCAGTAAAGCTCTAAATGTTTGGCAATATTTATCTAAAAATCTTGAGAGTAGACCTTATGCAAGTCACCTCAAAGGAGCATTTACTGAAACAAATGCTTTTTTTAGCACAGTAGGGACTGTGAAGTCAAGCTGTTAGAAACTTTGTCTTTTGCAGAATACTTAAATAGCTAAAATAATCTTGGGGACCTGAATGAACAGCCTTAGACTGGATCCTTTGAAGATGTTGGTAGAGGGGGTATTGAGAGAAAGATTCCTCCTTACAGGAGGAAATCTTTAATTATTATATATTTTCCTTTCCCATTTATTTCATGCTGGAATTGCAAATTCTACTCAACCCTTATCCCTCCAATCATATTACAGTCTCAATGAAATTACTTTTCAATAACCACAGGGAAGAGAGGTTGCCCTGGATGATTTTCTTATAAGTATTCAAGTAAGTCTAGGGATTATGCCACATACCTTTTATAAAACAATACCAACATTGTTCTACTCCCTTGAGGAAACACACCTCAACATCAAGACTGAAAAATCCCAAAGCTCATAATGAAAACCCAATAGCAACTGCATATCTCTAAAAATATCAGTCTCTATTTCATAACAAATATATGAACATAATGAAAACAACATAAATAAAAACACAATCAAATACACAACCTGCCATTTTTTAACAAATCCTAACAGTTATATTATATACGTGCATCAGTATGTCCGGATAAATGTTCATCTATAAGGATTTGTCAAAAAGGGGTACATATAAATATATACACACACATATTGCTCTTCCTTATGACACCATCATGCCTTAAATCTCATGTTTACTCTTCTCCTTTAGCCATTTCCTTATTGTAATTCATCCAAAAAACACATCATTTGCAAAAGAAAACAGTGTCTCATGATTGATAGAGACAACAGAGAAAAATATGACAAACACTGGCACACTAGAAACACAAACCAAAGTCAAAACAAAGACACACAATTTATGGGTTTGTGTTATGATTTTTTAATAATTTTCTTTTTTTACTAGAATGCAGCAGAATTATTAATACGGTGGCATAAGGGGGATCACAGAGAAAATGATCAGAATAACTCAATTACTTTAAAGTTCATTCACAATACTGTATTTAACAACACACTGAGGTGAGGAACCAAAATCTACGCTGCCTTTTACCCCATAGGTCCTGTGTTCCCCATGAGCTCAGGGCAGTACCTTCCCTCTGCCCCTGCAGATGCCTTGTACTTGCCTTTTGGGTGACCTTAAGGAGCAATTGCCCCATAGATTCACCTCTCCCCAGTCAGAGGAAGAAGAATCTGTCTCCTGATGTTCATGGAGTTTTCAAGCCAGTACGATGTAGTGAAAAGGAGATTTAGTGTCAGTAATACCTTACACGGAGCTTAACACTACAAATGTGATGTGCCTTCTAACCTATTCTACATTTAATTTTTAAAGGATGCCTGAAAGATCATTAATTTTTTAAATTAGAAATATGTGTTAGATTTGAAATAGACTCCAGGCTGCTCCATTCTATCCAGACTAAGAATTTCTCAGCAGACTCTGAAGCAGAATTTTAAGCATTCAGGAGAATTTCAGGGGAAGAAGTGAAGTAGCTGTAAAGTCAGGTATCTATTTCTCAGCATTTTCAGGACTTGGGTAACTTTGGACTTGGGTGTCTGTCTTTTGCTTAAGTGTCACTTTTCAGTCTGACTCCTGCTGTATAAAATTACAAAAGCCTTTGGAAATTCACTGTTGAATAGGCCAAACCATACCTGTTGACTCTAAGTGCAGTTTAAGTACAATTTCTAATTGAGATTTCACCACAATATATTTGAAATGTATATTGAATTATACTCTATGGCACAACCTAAACCAGGAAATTACTGGAAAAAGAACTACATGTCACATAGATCAGAAAAAAAATTCAGTGCACTCAGCTGGAGTTTTTCCCAGATCCTTGGGCTTAGCTCAGAGATGGTGGCAGTCGGAAGGGGCTGACTGTTTGATGAGGGTCTGGTGCTCTTGGATGGGGCTGAGGTGCCCATAAGCCTCATCCAGATCTTACAGCTTCCAAGGACACACAGTCCCAATTTTAATTAATATGGCCTCTGCTTTTGGTGGGATATCATTTTATCATTTCATTTCAGCTATTCAGAAGTTAATTTCAAAAATTTCTAAGTCAATATGGACAGATTAAATGACATTGTTTTAGCTTATTATTATTGCTTTGGGAAGTGAGATAAAAATAAAAGAGTACCAAAAAAACGGGGTTGGCTTGAAGTTCCAGAGGATGGTCGAGGCTTTCCTCCATGTTTTGCCACCTCCTGCGCCATGCAGGTAGAGTGCAACACCACTGCTGTATTTTCATACAATCCAGGCACTTAGAGCTCACACTAGACTTTTGCTGACCAGCATGTTTTACTCGTGTTTTAAAAAGCAAATGCTCAATATCTGGTCCCCTACTTCATCAAACATACACAAATATGGTGTATTGTTCTACATTATTGTTTTACTTTCACAGACTGCTGAAAGCAACATGGTGTCTGATTGTTCCTGGAGGTGATTGTTTATTGTAGCTACCTACAGCAATATTGACACTTGATTTTCTCTTTTCTGATACAGATTTAATTTTTTAAAAAAAGGTGGGGGGAAATCAAACAAAATAAGGTCAGGCTGATTTAAAATCTGTTTTCTTCATATTTCCTTTCTGGAATTCATTTTTAATTCTCTTCAGGAACTCGTTTTCTACTCTGTAGCTACCACTTGATACAGTTTAAGGGTCAAATTCTGTCTCATGGTTTATGTATGCCCAAGAGAGTACCACGAAGGAAATAGGAATCTTGTCCGAATCCTGTGCCAATCACCCACAAAACTGGAACATCAAAGACAATTTTGAAATTCAGATACTAATAATATTTGGCAGTAGAGAGTGAGATGTTTTGATCAGATATTCTGCATGATCTGCATAGTCATGTATCTTGCTCATTTGTATTTAATCGGTACGCTCTTCACCTTGGAGTGGGATGGTAAATCTTACTGGGAAGCTATATAAGGCCCACATGAATGCAGACAGAAAACAAAACTACTATACAGTGGCACACAACCATCACCTACCCATCCTCCTAATGTCTACTTTATGCACATTTTACATAACAGTAATAGCAGACATGTAGATTCGTGATTTCAGAAAAACAAACCCACAGCATTATTTTGTTAGTTTATATTCTTTCAGTTCTAATGCCTGTTGCATTCTGTCAGGAGACATAAACTGAATTAAGCAAGATTTGACCCAAAATTTGGAAATAATATCCCCATAAGATGATAGAAACATAGTTTGAAAAATCACTGTAAACATGAAGTTTCACCTTCCTGCAACAACCATTTTCCCATAAAATCCAATCTTTCGCTAAGGCAGTAAAAAGCATTTTCACAGGTCTCAGGTGGCGGTGGCACTCCATGAAAAGCCTTAATTTGCACACTGAACCACAAAATGGAGGTTCTGACCTCTTGTTACTTGCAATCCTACACTGAGTGTGTAACACAGTTTGAACTGAGAATCCTGTTGCAGCACTCCTCCTAGGGTCCCATTTGTTCAATACAACTGAAAGTTCATACTTGTGGCAGTCAGCTGTCAACACTCAATAACCAACTGCAAATTGACTGTGACTTTCTAAGAGGGAGAAATTAAATCTTTGAAATGAAAATCTGGTAGCCTGGGAATGTTACTGTGATTCATAGGCAAATTTGTATTACAAACTAAACACTGAAACGCGAAGAAATTAAAAACAACATACCTAACTAGAAAAATATGCAATGACTCATGTACCAGGATTGAATTCTTTTTAGAGCCAACTAATAAATTAATTAATTGCTCCATTAATTAACAGCAACCAGAATCAGGAAAACATTATCTAAAAAGGTATAGTAGGTTAGTAGCATGAGCATGCTTGAATCTTGTACTTAGGTTTCAATGCACTAAAGCAGCTTGTGAATTTACACCAGGATTGATAAAGTCATTCCCACACTGGAAATTCACCTGCCTAAACTCTTTGCTAGTTCCGATCCCAACTTCCAACAGAATTAAGAGGTTTTGGCTCTTCAGGGATGAAGAATTAGTACCAGAAAGGGATTTTAACACTGAACTCCCACTGCAGGCTGCCCAGATCCTCAAAGCCCTTGATGAACATAGCCTGTTCTTGGTTTAGGTGTAGAGCAATAAAACCGTGGGTAAAGGCATTAATTAGCAGCTTGTGAAGCATGTCTGCCTATCCCCCCTCTCTTATGAATATTTATATAAAGGTTTTATGGTACGGGGAAAAACTTCAATAGGCTGGATTCAGAGTGTCTTCTGTGAATACTCGTTGGGCACATAATTAGGGTGCTTTGTCCTAGAGCCATTTAGACCCTTCTGCCATTGTGCTAGGGAGGAAGCCTGACTTACATATCACGCCTAGTAATGCAGAGTTATGAATAGGGAACGGCCTGGAAGTTTACATATAGTCTTAGAAGAAGCTCTCTCACTGCCTGTTTTCTTATAAATGCTTTAATTTAAGGGTGCAGGCCCAAACAGACAAAATGAAGAGAGTGCTAAAACTCACTTCTTTGAGTGAGCAAGGAATGTTTAAACTTCTAGGCACTGGAGAGACTGCCTTGGGGAAAATAAAACTGCTGAGAG
This sequence comes from Gymnorhina tibicen, assembly GCA_013399875.1. Taxonomy (NCBI): domain Eukaryota; kingdom Metazoa; phylum Chordata; class Aves; order Passeriformes; family Artamidae; genus Gymnorhina; species Gymnorhina tibicen. Next base: position 381,943 of record VXAZ01010494.1, on the reverse strand, counting down.
GAGAGGAACATGCAGCTGACTCTAGAAGAACAAGTTGGAGCCCTAATAATAGATATACTATACACATATATGTATAAAATACATATAAATATATATTTTATATATAACTATACATATATGTGGCTATTCCACAAAGGCTAGCAAAGAAAAGCAAATTGAATTCCAGTGGGGGAGCAGGATGAAATAATCAGCACCACGCAACAAACCAGTACAACTTCAATGGCCACACGTAAAATGGGCAAATGGCCCAGCAGGACAAAGCTTAGAGCAAGAATGCCGGTGCAAACCTTAAAAGTACCTCTTGAACACAAAAAAGCCAAGGCCTTTCTTCCAATATGCACAGCAGACAGGTCATCCGGTGAACAGCAGATGAGTCATTAAAGAGTGATGATGGCACCGTAATTCAAATTAACATTCAAGGGACAGCAAGGGTAGCAAAATAGTACACTGAGACCTATTTTTAGTAATTAAATGCACAAGCTTTTTAAAAAGTTCCCCGAAATAGCAATGCAACATTTCTTCAAAATGTCTACTAATTTTCCAGACAGAGAAACAGTTATAAGATCCAAGAGGATACGGCAAAATGTTGTGATGCATTGAGGTTTCATTTAGTCAGACTGGGTAAGACTATGGTTTCAAGAAGTTCAAAGAGCTGTAACAGGCAAGGTAAATGTGTAACAATGCCAAATGGTGATTAGCTTTGACAGATGTAGCAGCAAAAAGTAATTGAAAAAAAGGCACTGAAAAAACACCCTGCTTTCACTTTGTCAAGTTTCCAATTTAATTTATCAGCTGTTAGCACAGACCGGGGCATCCCTGGACAATGAAATCAATCTTAATTCAGTATATAGCTGGAGTCCAAGCAGAAATACAGAAATATTTGAGAAAAGGTGAAGAAAAAATATTATTGCCCCTTAAAACAAATCATCAGTGTGGCTTCATCTGGAAAACTGCATTCTGTACTGAACTTGCCTTCTTGAAAACATTTAAACACAGTAACTTGGGTGACAGCGAACATTGATGAAAGTGGACATGGAAAAGTTCTACATCAAGGAGATGGAAAAAGTTAAGAATGCTTGTTTTGGAAAGAAAACAAATATAAAGAATAATGAATGTTGCTAAGATGAAGACTGTGAACTTTTGTTCCCATCTCTTTGGAAGAACAAGAACACCCGGGGGCATTATAAGGAGGCTGAAAGGAAGAAAAGCAGTGAAAGGATTCACTTTATTCACATCTGTCTAGGCAATAATCACTGCAAGAAACTGCTCAGGATAACAGCTTAATGAAGACTGATATAAGGATATCACGAATACTTGGTCTTATCACAATACATTTTGAAAGGTAGCTGGCATAGATGAGAAAAGATTGGGGAGTATTTCACTTCTACCTACTGTATGATTTCATACCCATTCTTCTAGTGAAACATCTGCACTAGCCTGTCATACAATACTGAATTCAGGCATGACCCAGCATGGCTATTCCTACTATTTGCATAGTGCACATGAATGACCTGTGGTGCTTGAAACAGTGGCAGCATTTGTACTAGATTAAATGCAACTACTATTTAAACTTAAAAGAAATATCACTTACTGTTCTACTTTTATATCCGGGTAAACAATGAAGTTAACTTTTGAGAAGCTGGCTGGAGAAAGTGATAGGACTGACTCTTCCCTTGCTTCAATTCACAGGAGTGTGTTCCTGGATACTCTTTAGCAATGTCCCCGTTAGGACTCTGAAATTCCATCAGGGATGCAAAGCATGACTGTGAAGTGATATACCTAATAAAAGGAAAAATCTCAGATCCAGCTGTTGCAGCTACCTTATAGAACTGGGATCATATGATGCTTACTTTTGTGTTTCAATATCCACCTTGTTCAAAGAGCAAATGCTGGTTTTAGACAATACTGTCTTTCACTGCCCTTGTAAGAGAATAGTGTAGAACAGATTTTGGCCTAACCAACACTGCAGAGTACACCCTTTATGTTGTGGGCAATAGCATTTTCAAATGCTCCAGTTCTGTGATTCCTCACTGTTCAGTTCATTCTCAAAACCAAATTACTCTGCAAAGTTTTATTTAAGGGACTACTGTTGTTAATATTGTTTTTCCCCTGAACAGTTTCTAGACATTCTGCTTTATCCAATTGTGTTTGACATGGAGAAGCAAGAGAATAGCCTGATCTGGCCACTGATCCCCATGCCTCCTGTAAAGACAGTTGAGATATTCCCTAACAGTATACCTCTGCCTATGCTCTTATCTTTTGTTGCAACTTTTAAGGAAATCCTTGCTGCTATTGTCTGCTCCCATGGAGAAAGAAAACTTAAATGTCCAGTAAGAATGCCAGCCATTATAGTACTTAACTGTTTTTCCTCTGCCTGGATGAGATCATTTTGTTGCTTACACTGTGACTGTCCATCAATGGTCTTCTCTCTTACGCCTTGAGCAGTTACCAAATTTCCCGTTACAGTTTTAATGTCCAAACGTCTCCACTGGTGGACAAGCATAGGGCACAGTAGTTCTTATGAAAATAATTCTGGGAATTTACAGCTCTCAAATTGGATTAGAGTTAAATATCAGCTGTCCTTGCTGTCTTAATTCAGAGCTCTGCATTGAAAGATCTGCCTCTTCCTACTGTAAAGTTGTTGGGTAATGCCATTTTCAAGGAAGGCCCAGAAATGTAGTTACAATGCTCTCTAAATGCAGCTCCATGCAACAATAGGGCAAATTTAGTTAGATACTATTTAGTAGCTACAAATTTAGTTAGATACATATTACATTGGTAATGTGGAAAATGTCGCACTTGATAGATACTGCAAAAAAAACCTTGCATGAATTATAGACACAGAACTGTTTATTTTCTTACAGTATTTTATTTACTATTTTTAACCTTGTCATCCTTCTCATCACTGAAAGCAAGCCATCCCTAATACAAATCTACCATTAATCTCTTGGAAATATTCTGCAACAGATTTATTAAGATATGGAGCAGAAGGATCTTTTACTTTCACCAGCTGAAACGGATGAAGCTGAGACAAGGATTATTCAGTCTTCCAAATTAAATCTCTGCTGAATAGCCAAATAAACACAGGTTGCCTAATGATACTTCTCCTAATATTTGTACTGTAGTTTCATTTAAATGCAGGGAAAAAAAGCCCCAAATGCTAGATACGATTTCTTTTAATAAAGAAAAAAGAGGAATATAGTTTCAATCACTTTGTTCTTACCAGGGCTGTAGGCTGGTAAAACCAGCAAAACCATTTTGTCTGAGGAAAATCAAAATGAGGTGGAGGACTAGACTTGAATTCCTGTTATGTCCTCTGATGGCTGATATATGACTCTGAATTCCCACATTTGCTTAAAGCCCTCTATGTCTTGCCTATCAGGTGCGTTGGCTACTCCTGCCCAGGCAGGACTCCCACCACACCCAGGAAGGCAGTGAGGACAAGTGCTGCTGAATTCCCAGTCCTAGAGAAGCACAGTATGAACTCACTCAGCTGCCCATGGCTGAAGGCAGGTAATAAGCCTGGATGACTGCGGCATTTTCATGCTTCTACATGCCCAAGTAGAGATTGTAAATAACTGCAGGAATTTTTTTCCTTTGTTTCAGGGATGTATCCATTCTTCAGTTAACTGTTAAATTTTTATGCCCCTTTACAGATGAATGATGTATTTTGATTGTAGCAGGTGACCAGCATTCAGCTCTTTCAAAGAGAAACCCTTACAAAACAAAGTGCAGCTCTGATTAAGTTGACTATCTGAATTCAAAGCATGTCTTGACTGCTTTCCATGAAAACAACTGATCCTTTTCATGGGTTAAGGCCATTGTAACTTCCTCTACACATTGAACAGATTACCATGGACACAAATTCAGACTCCTTCCATTCACACAAGGTCCCTGAAAATTAACATAAGTCTGCAGAGGAAACAGGCAGTCAAGCTTTCACTGACATGAATATTGTGATGAAAGTTTCAAACAATACATACCTTTTCCTCCTAAAATACAGTTTAGAGTAAAAAACCTGCAAGTTAGTTAGACAGCAAGGAAAAAAATATTTTAAGTAACTGTTTAAAATGATATTTTAAAATAAATAATCACTATCCAACTACCTTAGACTAAGTAGCTGCAAAATTAAAACAGTTTGGGAATATCCTATGTACAATAAAAATGCCACTCTGCTATGGCATAATAGTGAACTTTTTATGTCAAAAAATTACTCCGCAAGTCACAGCAGTACATCTCTTACACATAAAATAAAATGAACATGCAATACCTTCACTTGACCAACTCAATGCAGTCTGGCTTTGCTGACCTTGCCATAACTAAACTTACAAACATAAAGAGGGTACTTCTGTTCTCCTCAGACCCATTCTTTTTGTTTAAAACATACCACTGATATCAGTTCTGGTCTGTAAGACATCACTGCAATTTTGCATTCAAGGACTCTGAAACCAGAGGAGAGGCCAGGAAAAGGTCTCCCAGCTACTGGATTTACTGTAACTGCATCTATATATCATTATTAGGAATTAATTTTTAGAAAAAGGCCTTGGGAGATTCAATAATTCCAGATTAAAATGCTCCTTCTGTAGGATATTGTGCACCTAAATAACATGAATCCTTTTCAAAAGGTTTCCCTGAGAAGCAGGAATACACCTGCTGGTACCACATGCCTCTTCAGAGAAAATCAGATCTTTATAAGGAATCTGGATTAGTCCTGTTGGGCTAACCTTCCAGTCAAGAGTATGTTAGAGCACGAAGTTCAGTGTCTTACCTGAACAATCTCTTACTCCAAAGGCACTGAGGAATGCACAGCCTGTCCAAAATGTTTCAGTTTATATTTCTGAGTTTGTTATCTAATCTTCAGTCTTCCACCCTTCTGAGTCCATCTATGGCTAAGTGACATCATGTCTCCCCTCCACAAAACCCTCTCTCTGCTGGTTTCCAAAACTTTTTCATCAGCCTCTGCTCCTACAAAACCTTCCCTATGACTCTGCTGTGTACAAGTGGAGGAATTTCAATAATGAAATACATATCTGTGGGATTTTTCCTAACAGAATCACACCGAGATTTTAAGTTGACTGATATTTTCATAGCAAAATCCTGTCCATCTAACAGTATTCATGGGGCTTAATGAAAGGAAATGCTTTTCTTTATCTGGAGCCTATTTTTAATAGCCCATAAAGATAACTACAAACTGAAGAGCTCTCTCTTTTATATTTAAGGACAGAAATTTTACAGAGTTCGGAGCTAGTTGCTGGTTTCTTTGACAAGCCCTAAATTACTTTTAAGTCAGACTACTATGTAACAGTTTTAATTGTAAAGCTCCTTCTTATCTCCCTTACACACCCAAGCCTCTCCACAAGAAACTGTAGCTTCATTAAAGAAACAGGAAGTGTTGCCACCAATTTTGATGAGATCATTAAGTTCAGGTATGATCTGAGAGTACAAAAAATTCATTATCTAAAATGTCTTCAATTCCAATGCATTGAACACAATTTCCACAAATGAACTGAAATAAATTTTTCTCTTACCCTGCTCTCCTTTAAAGCAAAGCACCTCTTATGCTCTAAATTATCTGCTCATCCCAGTACAAGGTTTAAGAATGATTTCCAAACAATAAAATACATTTCTTAGTAAAGGAAAATAGGGAATTTAGTAAGAGTCATTGGTTATTCTAAGAATACTGTTCAACCATTTATTCTGTGCGTGAGAGAATTCTAGAATTCTTAAACTGACATCAATAATCATGCGTGCATGGAATGTAGTAACCTCTGTCTGACTTCAAAGGTAATCTTGAAGTTGTACCTTAAGTTCTACTCTGAAAATAAATTTGGAAAGAAATCAAATATCTTGACACTCATCTGAAAAAGACCTGAGTTTCTAAGTGATTGTTGTGCAAGGACATACACAGAATAGATGATAATTACAAGAAGAAAATGGAAAAATCTTTCTTCAGTCCATAAATACCATATCACTGATAACAAGTATATTTCATATATCCACATAGCTTTCTGCAATTCAACATTCAATACTTCACACAATATTCTCTGGTGCTTCATTTCATTAACTTGTTACTTCAGTTTTACCATCAGCTTCAAGGGACTTACATCAAAGTAAGTCTTTCCATAGAAAGAAAATAGCTTTTCTGTGAAAAAGCATTATATAAATTATATATGGTTTCATTTATAGGAAATGCAAATTTTCCAAGCTCCAAATGTTGATTATTTGAAGTTATATATAATCAGTGATGAAGAGTACTGTCTCTTTCCAAAGCATGGGTTTCTGCATAAGTATACCAAAGCAAAATAAGAAAAGAAAATGAGGAATTAAACTTCCCCCATCCCACACTCAGTCTAAGATACTGGCATATGAAAATAGCAGAAAGTAAATGCTCTCTTTAGAAAAGTAAGGCACATCTCTTGGGGATGTGCTGGCTACATAAAACTTGTGCAAACAGTGCCTTTTTAAAGTTCTCAGGAGGCATGTATTATAGGTAATTGAATTCAACAAGAAATAGATAACTGTATCAAAGTCTGCATTAGAAAAGAAGAAGTTCTAATCTTCATCCCAAAGGAGCGTCTTTGGTCCTTGAATGGTTAGAATATATGGATCAGCATTAACTCTCCCCTTTCTTGTACTCTGAGGCAAAACAGGGACAGATCAATCAAACACATCTTACAGCTGAGATAAGAAAGAAAAAAAAATAAGAATGGTCTAGTCTTCTACTGTAAATTCCAAATTTTATGTAAATGTATCTTGGCTTTCACAAGAGATTGTAGCATTATGAAAGGATCGCACCTTTTTATAAATACCTGAACCCATTCACTTTTGAGGCCAATATGCAGAAGACCAGAGAGTGTATACCTGGTCATTTTTATTTCTTCATTGGTAAAACTTCTGGGCTGAAGATCAAAACAAAATCATCATACCTTTCCAAAACAGGACACAAGTGTTTCATCTCTCTTTCCAGAAAAAAAGGGAATCAAAACTATAGCATGCATATGAAGCTTAAAGTGCAAAAAAACCCCAGAGCTTTTGGGAAAAAAAGCCCAAAAATTTTCTGGAAGAAGTACTTTGTTAATTCAGAATAGGACCCAAACTTCACTCTGCTGTCTTCTAGTTTATTTTCCTTCTTCTTTCCTTCCTTTCATTCCTAATTTTTCCTTTTCATTTTGCTTTGTTTTACAGCTGGAAAGTTTAAGCTGTCCATTTAACCTTCCAGCCAACTTTCACTTCACATGCACCTATTTCCCGATTTCTAATGTTTTAATAGCTCTACATAACCTGTTCCCATACGCTCACCACACAGAGGCCAGCCCGGTGCAGGGGGCCCATACCTCCACGTGCCGCTAGGGCAGGCTCCTCTGTCACTGACAAATCGATGCTGGCAGTGGCTGAGGGACAGCTCAGTTGTCAAAGCATTCAGATCCCCTTCCTGGGGCCACCTTGGGAGCTAACCAAGAGCTTCTTTAACGACCACATCAATTTCTCTGGTCCACTTTTGGTGGCTCTCTCTGTCCCCGAGTGGCAGACACCTATTTGTGTGCATGCTGGGTGTCAGGTGAGCTCAGTAAGCCTGATTGTGATAAGAATCAGCTTCTCAGCTCCTATAAAAATGACAGCTAAGGGCAGGCAGTTGCCATCAAATTAACTCCCCAGGGAAAGCAAGCTGTCAGCAGTTAGCTGAATGATGGATGAATTGTTCTCTGAGGCCACATATAACACACAGATCATTTCTCAAACATTTCCTTTTTCTTGTATCAAACTGAAGCTCTGCTTTTCACCTATACATTTGTGCCTCAGCCCACATCTCAGATTTGATTTACATCATTATCTTCCTAGTCCCCAGGGTCTCGTTTGGATTTTGTAATTTACCTTTATCTTTGTGGTTGTCTTTTCTCAGCATACTCCTCCTATACAGGTGATTTATAGGCTGAGCCCTGTCATCATCAGCAACGCAAATTCCCCCGTATCTAACCCACTTTTTTATTAATTGTCACACACTTATTTTCTCAAGGCTTGTCATTACTAATTTTGTCATAATTAGATGAAGGGTGCAGGAACATTTTATCAATGCTGAGTGCCAGGTAACTGCAAAGTAACACTTTAAGATTACTAGGGATTTTTTTTTTTTTAGTAAATAGAGGAAATCCCATCCGTATTAATTCTGCCTACTATATAGATATGCAATAAAAGAGTTTAGAATACTAATATGGAGAAATCACATTCTGTACTCTCTGTCTAGTGCATGTTTCCTAGTTTGATGTCAACTAATTGCTAAATCAAGCAGTGATGAAAAGGGTTGCATTTCAATTTATCCAGCAGTGTCTGGCTTATTGCCAAAACAATGGGCTCACCGCTCTTATACAGGCAATATACTAGTACATTTATGTTAGAATTAAATTTTATTAGTTCACTAAAATGTGCCTGGTTTCTTATGAACTCCATAGAACATAACTGTAGGAAAAAAGGGTTTTTTTATTTTATTAGTATCTTAATATCTACTTTTATGTTTATGGTTCTTGAGAGGCTACACTGGTGTATGCTGAATAGGTCATTCTCATGCAAGCACTAACTACTCCACATTTTTGGCTGTGTTTTGGATATTTTTCTACATCAAAGAAAGCAGATGACCATGGGTAATTGGAATCAATCCTCTTCTTGAAATTTAGTTTGCTATATGGTCATTTGCATTAGCAGATAACTTTTTTCTAATTTCTTTCGGAGCATGCGAGTCACTTAATTGCAGAAGTAGCCCTTGGGTTCTAGTTCTTACCCTATGTCCTGGTTTTGGCTGGGGTAGAGTTAATTTTCTTCACAGTGGCTGGTATGGGGCTGTGTTTTGGATTTGTGCTGAACACAGGGCTGATAATACAAAGATGTTTTTGTTGTTTCTGGACAGGGCTTGCACAGAGCCAAGGCCTCTTCTGCTATTTGTACTGCCAGGCTGGTAAGGGAGTTGGGGGTGCGTGGGAGGTTGGGAGGAGACACAGTCAGAGCAGGTGATCCCAACTGATCAAAGGGATATTCCAGATCCTATGACATCATGCTGAGTATACAAAATGGAGGGAAGAAGGAAGAAGAATGTTTGGAGTGATGGCATTTTTTTTCCCAAGTTACCTTTATGTGTGATGGAGCCCTGCTCTCCTGGGGATGGCTGAACATTTGCCTGCCCATAGGAAGGGCAGGAAAAATTCCTTGTTTTGACTTGCTTGTGCGTGGGGCTTTTGCTTTTCTTATTAAGCAGTCTTTATCTCAACCCATGAGTTTTCTCACTTTTATCCTTCTGACTCTCTCCATGATCCTGCTGTGGGGGAGCAAGTGGCTGTGTGGGGCTTAGTGCTGGCTGGGGTTAAACCACAATACCCTAATATTACCCTGCTCTTAGAAACTTATTTGTTGTACAGTGTACATCAGAAAATTGTAATGCCTAGTAGATGTACATAAAAAATGTTATGGACACACTTTAGAACTGAGCAGAAGAATTTTTTTTGATCAAAATTTGCAGTAGTATGCCTTTTTTCCTGCCAATTTCTTTCTTTACTTATTTTTGTTTTTCCATAGGAAATTACAGCTTGTTTCTATTTAAATTTTTTTCCACAGAATACGAGGATACTCATCACAGCCATCGTGGAATTCTGGCATGGAGGAATAAGAATGGAGATCTTCTCTTTAGAGCTGCAAGTAGAACATCAGTTTTATTTTATAGAGTGAACGCAAGTCAGTCAAGCACATGTTCTTTCATGACTAGAGCCTTGGGTGGATTATTAAAATAGTACTCATTATAGTTATTGCATCAAAAAGAATTTAGAGTTATTTTCTCCCACTAAAACAATTGTGAAATTTAGCTGAAACTTATTTCTAAATATTGTTTCCCTGAAAAAAACTTAAACTTACAGGACTTACTTCCATGACAGCCCGTCTGTTCCCTGTTGCATGCTAAAACTCTTCCCAACATGGTCCTTACAAGTCCAAGGCTTTTAACTCCCCTTCAAATATTTCCTCACAAAGGGTTACTACCAAAAGTCTGTCCATTTTGGTGAAAACCAGCAGTCCCTATTTAATCTGTCACACACGCCTATGTCCTGTCCATAGAGGCAGCAGTGTGCCATGCTTAGGAGCAGTGAGTTTTACCATCAAATCCTAGGTCTGCAGATTGTTCAAGGAGGCAGCATTAGTTTGGGAAGTATTCATTATAAACGAAATGTACTATTCCAACCAAATTACCTTTCAGCCCAAGAACACACATTTCTCTTTTGAAAACAATAAAGCTCCTTGGAGTTTTTTGGGTTACAGTGGTCATTACAGCCTGAATATCACTGTCAATGCTCACTTTTTAACAACTATTATAATGACTTACTTGAAGTATTGCCAACAAATCCACAGAACTCGATCTGCATTGAGACTGTATGTTGTACAAATAGAATTTATATGATAATCTCAGATATGGATGATTGCCACAGGCAATGAGTGACAATTACCCAGAATCTGCTTTGCAGTACTCCCTCCTACCCTCAGAAAAGAACTGTTCATGCTTCCACAAGAGTAGGATTTTCTGAAGGGAATCTGGTTCACATCCAAGTGTGGGGCTCAGAAGGAGAAGGAGGGGAAGGGTGGTGCATAAGGTTCCCCATGAGGAGGGAGAAGGAAGGGAGGGAAGGAGGGAGAGAGGGAGGATGGAGGATGGAGGAGTGGTCGGGTAGGCAGTCTCGACTTTGATGAGTTACAGCTGTGTTGAACCAGGTGTTTCTACTAAAGACCAGAGACCAGCTGACCCTCGGGCAGGCAACTCATAAGTGAGAGGAGAGGAGCCTAGAGGAGTGCTCCTATTGAGGAAGCCAGCAAGCAGCACAGAAGAGAAAGACTAGGTGAGCACTACCAAGAAAGCAAGCAAGCAAGACTGAAGCAGCTTTAGGTGAGAGCCTCCTTTGTAGCTCTGGACTGAGAGTTGGGTTCTTGTTTACCATTAAATGGTGCCCTGTGTGAAGCTTATGACTGTGGACCTAAGCAGTCTTGTGTCCGCTGACAGGAGGAGGGTTGAAGGTCACCTTCAAAGGCCAAGGAAGTGTGGGTAAGTGGGCAGGGGGTGGTGGCTCTTCCTTCCCCAAACCTATTACTGCTCTTGTTTCATCACTTCATCCTCTCCTTGCAAGTGTCAGCAAGCATCTTTCTATAATTCATTCATCATATACTGGCTACAAGTATTACACACCTACATTTAGAGATCACTGTGGTGATGATGCCAAGGAAGTTACATAAACAGTTCCTGTTAGAAGCCAATGAAGACTTCTCAGCTCTTGCTCTGAACATTTTCTCTGCTCTGATGAATGAGCACCTCATAAATTGCTTTGCAATAAACTCCACTTGTCTGCATTTATTAAAAAAGAAGAAGAAATTGGTAGCATTACCCCCTTCATCTTCCTCATTATCTGGAAAACAGTTGTGAAAAAAGCCTGAGATTGAAACTGTGGGTTCACTTACTTCATTTCATTTCACTCTGGGTTTGGTGATGTGATGCCTGCACGAGGCACAGCAGGAGTAATTTGACTCCCCCAGTCTCCTTTTCCAGTAGTTACAAATGATGAGTAGTTGCAGAATGCAGCAGCACCAGAATTAAAGAACATGAGAGAAACAGAAGCTGCACAAGTGGCAAATTTGTCTAATTTGTAAACTTACTCCTTCCTTTCTCTCTCCCTTCTTCACTTCCGCCTTCCTGTTTCTCCCTTTCCCTTTCTTTTTTTTGCTGTTCTTTTCTTTCATTTATTTTCTCAATGTCTTTGGGATTTCTATGAACTCTAGAGTAAGGACTCTGGAAACTACCATTAAGTCTCTTCCTCTTGTTAGTAGGACCCACCACTTTTTTTACTGTTTTTCCCCCATAAGTTATCATTTGCCAGAAGACAACAGAAATCTGGAATGGTCCTTCAATTCATTTTTTTAACATATGCTATTTTTTTAAAGAGAGAACACAAAGAAATGTTGGTTTTTATCCACTGCACCTGTGCAATTTATAACTTTTGTCCATGTCAGTACTCGGCCTTATGGTCACAACTTAGAAATCAACATTTATTTCTGAAGTACAGGTAATGAACAGATACAGAGCATCACATCCCTGACGTCAGAATTGCAGACAAGAATGGATCGGGACACTGCAGTGTGGTAACTGGCAGCAAACACTGAAGCATGCAGGGTGACCCATGAAGTGGCAGTATGGAGGGCATAAGACAGGAAAGCTGTACCCATTCATTCAGCACCAGGGACCACCTAAACAATCAGTGTTGCAAGACCTTTTTTAACTGAGATGGCAGCTAATGGAAAACAGCTGCCAACAGCCACCACCCCTATACCCATGCTCACATGCTACCTTTGTAGCATGAAGAAGAATGATACATGAAGAAAAATGACACAGGATAAATAAGATCATTATTTTTATTATCATTAAACGTGACACATGGACATAAGCTTTACTGACTGCTACACCTGAGAAACAGCTAACTTTTCAGTACATTATAACTGTACTACCACACTTCACATGAACACTAAATTACAGCAATTAGATAAAAAAACATCAGTGGTATCCCCATTCAGTATAACTGTTCCTTTTGTGAGATGTTAGAGCTTTGTTTTACACAGCAAATGCCTACCTGATACTGCCACATTTCTCCATGCTGACATTCAGGGACCACGATGTACGAGATCTTGTTGCAGCCCATAGTTTCTGGGTAGCAGTGGGTCACACAGGGTGAGAACCTCAATTTAGGATTATGATCAGAGAGGATCCACCACAACATAAATGTGCAGATCAGCTGTTTTGACTCATGTTTTCGGGTGTAATTGTACATGCAGTCTCCCCTAAGTGAAGTCACACACCGTTAGGTAGGCTGTGCTCAGGCTGAAAGGGCTCCCTTTTTCACCCAAAGCAGAACACCTCAGCTGCTCACATGCCCCTGTGCACTCTGTACTGTGTCTGCACCCTCGTGTGTATGCAGAACTTTTGTTCCTGAACTGATGTCATGCCTGGGGCTGACACAATACGCAAAGGGCTGCACCAGGGACTCAATGGGACTGCAAATGGAGCTGCCTTCACACTCAGGTTGGGTCTTCGGAGGCTGCAAAGGTTCCATGCACAACCTCCTCACAGTGGGACACTGCCCTATAACCTACGACTTGGAACCTTTCTACTCTTGAAAGAGCTTCAGAAATGTGAGCATACTCTTGTTCACACAAAAAACCTTTGAGTAAAGTATTACTACCTTACAGATGTAGAACTCAGACCCCTTCAACACCTCTTTGAAAACCAGTACTTATAGGAATAGCTAGAAAAGATACAACAAATTGCTGCTTCACCAACTCATCTGCTTTTTATACTGACTAATATATGACTTTTTCTTAGCAGTAACTCCCGTCTTCTCTGTCCTATCAGCTTCTCTTTCTGTATGTTATTTTATTTCTAAATTCCGTAGAGCAGGTGTCATATTCCTGCTCTGTGTTCATATGGTACCTTATAAAATGAAACCCTGGTCACTGCCAGATGCACTTAAGTGTTGTCAATACATAAATAATAAATGGTAGCAATTCCCCAACTGAGATACCTCCACAAGTCAGTTTAACCTCAGATTTCATTTTTGTATAAATATCCAACACATGTAAAAGCCCAGTTAAAGGATTCATCTGTGTATGCAATGAAAGAAATATATTGTGTATTTTAAATGGTTGTATTTCCAGTAACCAGTTATAAATTTCCCAAACGCTTGTAAAATATCTGAAGTGTACTAGTACTGCATCTATAGGCACAGTGCTAACATTTAATCCCTCAGTGGAAAGCTTATGGACAATTAGAGACCTTTTTCCCCTCATTTTACTTGGATGTAACTTTATTTTATTATGATATAAAACCATAACAATAATATTTTCTCCTTCAAGAAGAAATTTGTAGAATTTTTCACTTAATCAAACAGCCAGCAGGGAGAATTTATTATGCAATTAGTCAAAGTAAATAAAATGTTTCTGAAGATGGTGCATATTACATGCAGGTGACAGCACCACAGTAGCTTAAGAAAACCCCATACATCCTTAAAAGCAGAGGCTCTTTAGAATGCATTTTTATTTTCTTAAAATGTTCTTATTTTCTCTCCTCTACACATTAATAACTGAAAGTTATTTGGTAAAAAGTTTACAAGCAAATACCACACTGCTTTATACCTAAGAACCTTCTTAATTTTAATGATCTCATGAAAAATTGAATAAGTTAGGGAAACAGTTTGGTGGATGTCATTGTGAAACACACAATAAGCATTAGTCAAGCACAGAAGACAGCTTCACGCGTTTTTCTCTCAGGAAACACCATGGCAAAAATGAAGCTTCTAAGACCAGAGCTAGTTAGTTTCTCTGTAAAGTATTCCTACTGTTGAAGAGAAAACAATAAGCTTTCAGACATACTGTAGCATTTTTTTTTAAAATCACATTTAAGTACCTGTGACAGAACAAGTCAGATTTTCCTTAGGTTCACTTCTAGAGCTCTGTCAGAATGTAGCCTTGTAATTGCATAGGAATTAAAAAAAAAAAAATGAAGACATGAAAGCAAAAATTCTTCAATTAAGTCTTATCTTCAGACTGTAAGCACATGCAACTGCAGACCTCCTAGGACTTTCACAGTCATTTATGCAACACAGAAATCTGAAATTACTTCAAATCAAGTTTCAGAAGGAGCAACAGCGAATCTTCCTCTGGCTCTCTGCCATGACACTGTATTTCACAGTTTGCTGCTGTTCTGTCACTGTATCTCTCCAGTTTAAGTCATGCGTTTATTTCCTTCTCTGGAGTGATCAAAGCTTTCCTGTGTAAGACAGAACATTATAATTGCCAATTTCAAAGGGTTTTAGGCAGTTGCTTCATAGATTTAAAATCATTAGCAACAGACTTAGTGCTCATCTAGTGAGATACCTTCTAAGTCTTACACGAGCTTTAATTAATTACAGGTTTGATAAGCCTTTAAGGCTTTGACCGTACTGGGAACAGCATAATATGCTTCACCTCAGCTGAAAGCCTTGGAGATATGGGGATTTAGGGAAGCTCAGTGACTCACCGGGGAAATGCATCTGTTGTCTCTATGCAATCTAAAGCATCTGATTTGCTACAAAAAGGAGCACATGCTGTATTTTCTTCCAGCGCACTGCAGCAGTTGCTCACTCGGTTGCCTTACCTGCCTGAGGCAGAAAACCTCCTGCTATTCCAACAGGGGTGGTGCAAATGCATACATTTCTTACACAGACTCATGATACAGCTACACACTTTTCTGGGAGAGTTACAATGCACTTTTGTATCTAACTGGTTCCCCTTCTGCAACACAAAAAAATCAGCAACTGGTCCAAGACTGAAAGATGCAGAGACTTCATGGGTGCAGGGTAAGCAGGTGACTGTTCAGAGATGCCCAGAAGACCTAGATAAGCACCAGACTGACCTGACCGGAAGATACAGCAGCATTCTTCATCAGGATTCAAAACTACAGGAGACAATAGAAATCCTATTTTTTACATTGGATAGCAGCTAGATAAAAGACAGAAATAATCAAAATGACAGGTACTGGAATCCCATGTATCACTCCTTTTATGATAGACATAACCCAGCATGGTCCGACTCCTGACCCAAGGCTTTAAACCAACCTACAGAACGTATTTTCTTGCCCACTGCCCATCACAGACAGAGAGGCCCTTCCAGCAGTACAGGCTGCCAAATGTACATTTGTGTCCACCCCAGTAGAGAGATCCCTACTGCAGCCACAGAATGGCAGTGTTGTGGGGTTGTAGCAGGGGAAGATGGAAGGGAGCCACAGCAGAAGGAGGAGACCAGGGATTTCTGCTCGGGATTTGCTGCTCACATACAGTGGCAGCTGCTGCTCTGGAGCAGGGTAGCAGCGGTGCAGTGAAGAAGAGAGGGCAAAAATCTAGTCTAGTACCTGCAAATGCTGCACTGAACCACCTTATTGGACTGAATAGTTAGGTTTTCTCTTTCAAACTTTTCTACAATTCCCATCTTTAGCCTGGTACTGGTTAACAGTGTTGCCCATCCCCAGCTGCTGTGCTCTGTCATACTGTGGATCATACTGCCCTCCACAGCTGTGGTTCAAACCCTGGTACATGGGAAAGGTTTAGGATTGCCATCTCCTGTTTCTTTGGCAAATGTATTATGAGATGATGATGGGAAGTGTGCAGTATTAGCATCGTATAGCTGGTTTAGGGGTAGTAAGATCAACAATTCTGAATTCCCCAAGTCTAGCCATCTAAACAAGATGTTTCAGTATAGTTATTTCCCATATGTGGCCCTGAGAGGCATGTCCCAGGTAGTTATTTTTTCACACTTTATTATCTACACTGATCTTTATTTTACCATCCAAGCTTGCATGTCCTAGTACAGGGCATGCTGGCTGCTGTGAGTCCCAGTCTATGCATAGCATAGCATAATACCCAGCATTTTGAGTTCCACTGCAAGATAATGAAACCCCTTTGATTTAATCATACTTCTGAGTAGGCTGAATTTCCTGTTGCTTTTAAGGGAACAGCAGATTTCAGGGTTACATGTGTTTCAAAAAGCTCTCGCACATCCAAGGAATTATTTAACTAATGAAGCAAACCATGAAAACCTGTATTACAGTTTTGTCCAAACGCACTCTTTTTAATTTTGATAGAATTGTGTATATCATATTAGAAAAAGCCGATTAACTCATATTACCTTATTCACCAAAAACAGGACTAGATTTTCTGGTTGCTCCGTACACATTTTCCTGTATTTCACTTTACTGCATATAATCTGAAACTATTTTTTATGCATCCCTGCCTTATTAGCTTCACCAGATTTAGCTGAACCTGTCTTCTTCCATTCAGCAGGGCAATAAGGACATTTTAAATCTGATCTATATTACACTTCTACACTTTACTATATTACGTTTTACTATGATGAATCTCTTTTCCTACAGTAAACACTTAAATAGTTGCAAGAGCTAATCAGATCGTATAAGATGTGCACATATTCCCAAAAACAGGGCATATCTGTTCCTTGTGTCATTTTTCACAGAATCATAGAATCTTTAAGGTTGGAAAAGACCTCTAAGCTCATCGAGTCCAACCACAA
Organism: Gymnorhina tibicen; assembly: GCA_013399875.1. Taxonomy (NCBI): domain Eukaryota; kingdom Metazoa; phylum Chordata; class Aves; order Passeriformes; family Artamidae; genus Gymnorhina; species Gymnorhina tibicen. The sequence goes on along the minus strand of VXAZ01010494.1, from coordinate 364,819 downwards.
AGTCCACCATTTTATCCTATCCCCAACTGCCACCTCCACATATTTTTTTAAACACTTCCAAGAACAGTGACTCCACCACTACCCTGGGCAGCCTGTTTCAATGCCTGACCACCCTTTCAGTGAAGAAATTTTTTCTAGTGTCTAATCTAAACCTCCTTTTTCAGGAGTACAGCCACTGTTCAGACAAATCTTTAAAAGATTTTGTGTCACAGTCTTATCACCTCACACAAAAAGTTTGGAACTTCCCATACAGACAGAGATGACTACTGCCACATGGAAACTTACTTTGTCTGCTGATTCATGCATTACAAATCCTACAGTGGATAGCACAAACCAGAAAATACTGAAAAAAGACTCAGATTAAAGGATATCTTTGCATAATCCTCAGGAATTTTTCATGGATGTGTTTTTCACTAATGGATTAAAAGAATAATTTCTAGTCTAAGTATTCCTGAATGAATTCTACTGAATGTAATACTGTCTTGATCTCTAGCCAAATACATATATATATTCTAAATACAGAAATCTTTTATGTCTCTCATCAAGACATACCAAAAAATAAACCTTTGAAATTGATTAGGCAATGGTGCAGAAAATAAAACTCACAGAGAAAAAAGGAATTTACATTTTTTACCCATTTTTCGTTAGCTCTAATACATACTGATTTATTTTTGTTTGATTTCTTACCACACAGATAAATCAGTAAGTAAAACACGAATCCCTTTTTCTTCACCCCAAATAAAAGAGAAGGAACAAACAGGGAGAAAGAATTGTATCAGATATGTAAGAATTACACTTTAAAAGGGGTGCAGAACCCAAGCAAGGAGAACCCTTACAAAGCTGCTGGAGTAATATTACATGAGTAAACTACCACATAACTGCCTGTGTCTTTGGAGAAATGTGCGTGTAGTGAGAAATGGGGCTGACAGAGAGGCCAAACCATTTATATGAGAATATGAGAGTAGACATGCAGGAGATTAATGAGTAATGGGCAGATGAGTCTGAGAATACTTTCAGAATTCAGCCAGTGCAAAATTTAACACTGAAATAAAATTAATTGAAATCTCCTATGGTTGTATCAGGTGAGAGAGTGAGAACACTGCTAGTTCTCTAAGATTTTCAATTGGCTGGTATTTTAACTCTACCACTAGACCCTGAAGTCATACAACACAACTTCAAATATTTTTCTTTAAAGGAAGTTTCTTACCTTGTACTTGTACAAGTAATCTTATTTAAAAAAGCAAGTGGTCAACAGCCCCAAAATACAATAAGCAAACGCAAAATGTAAATTTTTAAGTCTCGTGACTTTATATTGTATTTATGATATATATATAGTCTCCTATTTATATATTTCTTTCTTTTTCTGTATGCATTTTGAAATGCTGACGGGTACTTGAGATGCTAAGTGAGCACTCAGTCCTCAGTACCTCAGCTTACAAATGCACTAGTCCATCATGAGGAATGACTGGTTTATGTTGTTTTGGTGGGCAGCTGGCTGGCACAGCCAGGTGCACACTGTTCAGTTTTCTTATTTAGCACAGTATGTGCCATGCTACTCGCTGACAGGAACTCCTAGATCATTGTCAGGGTTCTCTCCTGCCTCAAGTGCCACAGGCTCTTATAAAAAACATAGTACTGTACAATTACCAAAAAAACCCCAGGTGGCTTTTTGCTCCCACTATGAACATTGGACACACTTTTCAGAATTCCACTGCTGTAATGGTTAGGAACTTTCTTCAAATTTTCAGTATAAATTTGCACATTGCCAGTTTACAGTCATTTGGGTTTGTGTTAGCACTATCCTAAAACTTATATTGGTCTTCTGGAACTTCTCCTTGGTGCTCATCCAGGATTTATTTGTGCACATAAGCCAGAAGTAACTACTGTGATCTGTGGATCTGCAGTGATACAGTTGGTTTTTAACACAAACCTAAGTTGTGTTAGAAAAAACCCAACAAAACAACACAAAATAAGTTTTTCTTCAACATTGCAAGACAGATGAAATGCAAAGGTAGTGACCAAAACTCAAAGATTATAAAGAAGAAGGTAGACATAGACCACACAAGACTTGTCCCAAACTCTGTGCAAATGACAGGCAGATGGGTTGTGTGGCGAGTGCACCAATTTGGCATGACTTGTCACAGACACCTAACTGGAGTGCTCCAAGAAGCTGGAAGAAAGCTCCTGGACCTCCCAGGAAGTCCCAGCCTGACAAATTCGTTAGTTATCATACTTAGACACGACTATCAGAATAAGAGTTACAAAAGGAACTGACAGAAATAACTGGCATTCACTTGGAACCAAATGACTTTTCTAAATGGCTAGAAATAGATCAAACATAGTTGGTCAGTCTGGGGATGGAGCCAGAAGACAAATTGCCTGGAGTAATATGAGGTCCCTCTTACAAAGCCAGCTGTTTCTCTGATCATTAGCTATTTAGTCTCAGCAAGCAGATGTTTTTCTTTTTGGGAACTTCTGCTGAAATCATGGAGTTCAGCATATAAAGCAGTTGAAGAATCAAGTTTTTTTGTAAAATGCTGATTTTAAAGGCTTCATTTTTCCTCAAAATATTTGCTTTAGCTTTCAGAAAGCTCTTAGTCTCTTTGGTATATGCTGCCCCTGCAGAACATTACAGATTTATCTTTTTTAAGGATCTGACAGCTTTGAAAGATAGCATTATTTTTGGAAAAATGTATTCTGAAGAATTATGATACAAACCAGTCTAAATTTCAATGAATTCAATAAATCCTTCCACTTTCTTTAGGGAAATATTTCATTCAGTCTGGATAGCTTATTAAAAACCAAAAAAACATCAGTCCTGATTAAAGAACTTACTATGACTTCCAAGAAAATTTTATGAGTCAGGAGTTATTTTTCACATTCTGTTAGGGAATTTAAAAAACCACGTCTTTCACTAAGATGCACTTGATGTGATTTATTTTTACACAACATACTTAATTTACAGGTTTTTGAAGATCAATTTTTGTAATACGATTTTAACACAGTAAAAGTACTCTGGATGTCTCTTATTTTGCCCTTTTCATGTCACTGTTTAACCACCTCTTCACTGCTTTACTCTTATCCTATCTCAGTGAACAGACAAATGAGCCAGTGAAGATGGATACCTTTTCAAATATTACCTACTTTGTATTTCAGCCTCCAGGTAATCCAATATTTAGCAGAAGTTTTTTGGCACTGAGGATGACAATTCATAGCCAAATTACTAACAGATGTACTGCTCCCAAAAACCCTTAATGGAATCTCTCACTGCTCAGGTGAGAAGTCCTAGTATCTTCATATAGAAATATAAATTGCTGAATGCTACCTTCACAGTAGGATCTTTAATATTTCAGTATCACAGAGAAAATTTCAAAGTAACTACATTCTTTACGTTTAGTGAAACATAAAGGGGAGTAGGAAAAAACCAAACACGTTACCTTGCATGTCTAACTGGATGCTGTAAAAATCAAGACAAGGAAATAGTACTTTTTATACGGCAAGTAGCCAAACCACATCTAGCCTGTTTTTTAGCTGCTGAATCTGAAACTGGGGTGCAAAGGATGTATTAACGAGAAAAAAATTCAAGTGCAAGATGGCTTTAGCAGAATCACCCACCTGTCATGCAATAGCAATAGGCTCCAGAGCCCTGAAGTTCAGGCTGCTCCACTGTCTTTAGGTGATCTAAGCAACAGAACGAGAAACTGGCTTGCCCAAATGGTACTCAGCTAACCAGGACAGCTGATGTCAAATGCTAAGTTGGTGGAAATACATTTGAGCTTTGCCCATCTTTGAGAGGTTAGTCTTTCAGAAGTGCAGCCTAGAATTCCCTTCTTTAAATAAGTATCTGGAACTATTAAAGAAACAAGCAAAATCTGCTCTTTTTTAGAGCACAACCAGAGAAAAGGCAGATGTAGTGATTTATGCATTGTATCCAGCAAGTAGATAAAGAAATACTGAGTAGGAGCAGGCATAAGACCTTGTATTTCCTATTTTGCTGTAGTATCTTACTAATTCAGAGTCCTTGCTTCAGAAGCCTGAAGTGGATGCTTAAGGGACAGTGAGAAAAAGGCAAACTTAACACACTGGAAAATTTTCTTGCAAACTCTCCCAGGTTCCATCTCCAGCTCCAAAAATTCCTGAAATAGATGTGGTTTCCAACTGCTTAGCAACCCTCTTTCAAGATTTTGTCCAGAATCCTCTCAAAATATTTTTCTAAAAAAATTTTAAAAATAAGCTAAATTGCTTCGTATGACACAAGAAGTATGAAAAGTCTTCTCATTTGTTTGGAGACAGAAGATGTAGGTTCAAATTCCTTTATCTCAGACCAGTCCTTCTCTCTAGACTGTCGGTAAAATGCTTCACTGACTGGGCTACAACATGAGAAGGAGGCACAGCCATCATCTTGGCCTTTGTCCCAAACAGAAGTAGCAGCAGCCAGATCAAGACACCTGATTCTGTCAGCGTGTATTTAGGGAAGCCTTACTGCCTTAAGGTTCAGGAAAGGCATCTGAAAGGATATTTGTGTTTGGATCCAATGAAACTTTGGAGTTAAAGAGGCGCTGAGATGCACACAATACGGTCAGGTAAGGCACATGCAGGAGAGGAACTAGAGCTGCTTGAAATCTTCCTGGGAAGCCATCAAGGTACGAGCTGAGTCAGGGAACCTTCTGATTAAAATTTTGGGTTCAAACACCTAAGTTCCACAGGCATCCTACTTTCATTGCCAAGCTTTCCTCATCAGATGTAGGACAGTACTTTCATCATCCTCGTGACTTTCACCACAGTAATGATTTCTGAAATTCTAACTCAAACAATAGCTCTGGGGGTCTTCAAATAGTGATGAAAAATACTGATTTGTAGGGTGAAATATAGCTACTTCCAGTGGATTTAAGAAAACCAAAGTCACATATGGGCAAGATGTAGAAGGCAATAGGAGCTTTTGAAAGGCATGCCTCATCTAGAATAATCTATGACACTTCTACAGTGTCTGCTTTACTTAAAAAGTCTATTATTTCACCTCTTTCAGATAGCACCACCATTACCAGCCAGTGATGCAAAATAAGGAAAATAAACCCTCACCTAGTTTCTAAAATCTCCAGTTATTTCCACTTTAGCCTCAAGACTGAACTGATGGACCAACATCTAATTTGTATTTGTAATTTGTATTCAACAAGCAACCTGAACCATACCTTCCTATGAAAGTATTCTGCTGCCAGCAGTTCCTCAACAACCTGCAGGAGCCAAGTTTCATTTATAGTCCCAGCCTCTTTGAAATATTTGCTATCTTTCATTTAGTGGATTTTGTTTATTTAATACTTTAAGTCCTTTTCTTCCTGTAGATTCATCTTTCTAATACAGAAGGCTTGACATGTATTCAAAAAGGTAACTTTTGTCTTTATGGGAAAAGAAGCTTATTGAATAGCCAAAGGATGTCTTGTACAGGAAAGCCACATAAATGGTGCACGAAGCTGTGAGAACTGAGCTGTTAAATGGGAGCCGGGGGCTCCGGAACTGCCACAGACTTCCAGGCCCTACGGGGAATACTGAGAAGCATAGCACATTTGAAGAGGAATTGAAATTGTCAGGGAAAGAACAGAATCTGTTCACCCTTAAATTCCTAATTAGAGATCTCATAGTGAGAAGTGTCCACTTAAATGATGAGCACTGAAAATCTAGGAAATAGCCTTCCTTAAGAAATGGGCAAGTGCCTATTTTCATAAATTAATATCCTAATTTACAATACAGATTATAATTAAAATATTTTCAAATTACCATCCTTTTTTTATATCTATTATTTAGTTTCTCTCCAGGAATCCAGATAGAAGGGTAAGTTCAGAGATGAAGTAAGGCCAAATGCAATTTAGAAAACTCTCCTTATAAATTGTATTGATTCAATGTTGGAAATTACATAACTATTTTAGATATGTCCTACAGACAACTACTGTGCTGAGTAAATATTTGGCTGCACTGACATTAATTTTAAAATGCCATTCGTTTCATCACTTTTCATACCTGCCAGTATTTGAACCTAAAAGACATCCATACTGTATATTTAGATTTTGATATATATAAATCTCTATGGTACAAAAATGCATAACATATATATGGTCATAGTATAGATGGTTAAAGTAGAAAATAAAACAGTTCTAAAATACTTATTTTTTGTTTTAGCTCTTATGCTTTAGATATGGCAGGATTATATTTCTCCATAGGAGCTATGTATCATCACCCATAGGAACATATAATCTTAAGTGTAAAATGTGCTAAAGAAGAATGTGTTAGAAGTAGTATACATTAATATTACTGTGATGTAATTCAGTTTGAAGTGTGCCAAATAACTGGCCTACAAAAATATTGTCAAAATAAGAGGTTAGTGCAAAAAAGAAGGATCTGATCCCACAGTCCTTTAACAGTCTAAGGGCTTACTGAGTCTAAACACGTTGACATGAGAATGAACACACAGTGTGATTGGATCTACGAAGCCAAAGTGGTTCTGTGCTTTAGATTCTCTTCTTTTCAGTTGTGACCATCCAGTAAAGAGTGCAGAGAAGTTGCTTTCATGTTGATAGTGAGGTGCATGCTGCCTGATAGCTTGGAAATACTGTCCTGATGTCAGTTGTATAAGAAAAACAAGAATTTTTAGGGAACTGTTACCACCTTTGTGCAAATAAAGTCATGGCACAGGGATGCCAGAAACAAACTAAAAATGAGAGAGGTGTATTTTCTAGACAGTGAGAAATTAAACTGAGACATAACTAATTAAGAAATTCATAGATAAATTAGTTGCATTTTGAAAGGCAAAACCCTGGTTGAGGTCAGACGGTGATAGCATTAAGATGCAGATCAGCTAATTCTACAGAAACTTTTTACCTTATTTGGGGAAACTACCCATACATTTTGCTAGTGAGAGCATGGAATATTTTTAACTCTTGACTAAATATTTACACTTCTTTGACTCAAATTTAACCACAATTACAGTGTACTTTGTTAAAACATATTCCTTTTTCTATGAACATTTTCTTGCCTACACAGATTCATAAATAGTCTACTTATTGAAAAGGCTCCAGATATTATTTCCATAGGAACAATGCCACAAAAGGCACAAAAAGGGCACACCTCATTGACTTTCAGGTTATATGGAACACATCAGTAAGCCAAGGCAAATTTTCAAAGAATAACTTCAGTCTGAGATATATGCAGGCTGAAGATTACAGATTCATTAATTTCTCATTTAAAATAAAAATGTAGAAAACCAAGTAAATTGTCCATGTAGAGTTGGGGTTTTTTCCCCTTTAATCTTAGTAAAAGAAAGAACTTAATAGGAAATCTCTAACTACACAGTAGTGTTCACAAACAATTGCATAGGATTTCTTATGAGCTCTTACTTGTGACTGAGTAGCATCTCACTCCACAAGTTTCATTGAATGGCACTCACTGAGAGTACTCAGTACCCTTCTCCATAAAAAATTACATCAGTACTTGATGTAATCAAGTTCCTTGGCTTTAGTAACACTGTGAAGGAAGGTGCTGTTCACAACTCAGCAGGGATATTAGAATTAAGCTCCTAAGCATTTCCTCAGTAAGACAGAGAATGAACTGTCACTGCCTTATCATTCCCAGAAGAATGATTTGCCTCCATCTGCTCTGATAGTTTATTCCTCAGTGAGGGTGAATTGCCTGCCTTGTTGTTTTCGGACACATACAAGAGAGATTTCCCTGATGATCTCCCAAAGTCAACAGCAAATCTCCCAATCAGATTCTCTAGGAAGGACCACTTATAAAGCTCTGTACCAGACCAGCTGAGGACTCAACAACATTTTTTGAAACTACAAGAAAATGAGCCTGGGATCTACACATTGCCTAGCCCTGCACTAATAAGCATAGGCTCCACAATGCAAAGGCAGATTGCCATGCTCTACAGCACCAATCCATTCACAGAGCTGTGGGTCTGGTTTCTTCTGCACCTGAAATATTTAATGGTAAGAGCCAGACAGTCCCATCCAGTTCTTCTCTCTCTTCAACTCTTGGAACCATACGTTGGTGGTATGCAATAATTTATTTTTTATGAAAAAAACCCCAAACAAAAAACATAGAAGAAAATAATATCAGGATTCAGTATTTGTTTCTGTTAAGAATTGCTATCAAATTATAGCATACTTGTTATGGAGAGGTACTCAAACAGGAACATATTCAAATCAAATCTGATTAAATCAATCTAATAGCCTGTACAGGGTATTCATTCTTGGGAACAATCGTACTGTTGAACACACTGAGAAGTCTAGCTCATGAGTCTTCAGAATGATGCACCATTGAGACCAAATCAGTCCATCACATCTAGAAACGGGGTCCTCTTCCGGTCAGGTTTGAAAACAACAGTGTATCAGTCTAGAGAAACAAACAGTAGCTGCCCTAACAACTTATGAATGAGTAGAAAATCTTTTCCCATCATATCAGATCTTGTAAATTCATGAATATAACATACATATGCACAACAAGTACTTAAACATTACATTATAGAAAACCAGCCTATTTCTAATAAGATGCTAGATGAAATTATTTAAAACAAAACAAAAAAAAAGGTTACAAAAGTTATGTTTATGTCTTGCATTGCTTCCAAAGTGATAGGATCACCTGAATAGGGAAGTTCTTTCCAAAACTGAATAGACCTGTATTACATTATGATCATATCATTGCATACTTGATCTGTTCTCAAACACTTTCATATACCTCCATACAAATGAAAAAACATCTGCTAATTTTTTTCCTTTAAATAGTCTTGGGAGTACATCTAATTTTAGGAAACAGGTTGGCAATGTAAGAAAGACATGAAAACTTATCAAAAGTTTTATAATAGCCCATTCTTTGCCATAGTATAAGAGAATTATTAGAAGTAAGAGAACTGGAGTAAGCACCCTATTTTTCAGAATAAGTTATTTTAAAAGTGACATTAAAATGTCATTAATGCCCTTACGAAGAGCATACATTTTAATGAAGGTCAGTTACATTCATCACGTTTATAGCTGAATGATTGCACAGTATTTTCTGAAAAGAGGCAAAAATATTTTTCCCATAAAATTTTAAAAAGTAGCTTTCTCTAAGTAGCAGAACTTAGTACGAAATTGCTTTCACTGCGAGTAACCTAACCCCGATCTTTGTTTATAGAGCTGCATGGTTTCAGAAGCAGCACCACCTATTGGGTGACAAATGTAGGTTAGTGACTACTTTGTCACCACAGACCTATTGTAAGACTGGTTTTGTACACATGGAGGTGAGGCTCCCAAGTTCCTCATACTGAAATACAAGCAGCCAACTGGTATTTTCTAATGATCTATTTGATAAAAGCTTATAAATTCAAACCGATCATCCAACAAGATACGAACCCTACCACGTAAGCTGCTAGTATTTATTTGACGACGTACTGAAGAGAGCACTTCTGACAGCATCAAGTGACTCATGCTGGTTATAATAAACATCACATCGTGTAACAGGGCACTGCATGATTTTTAGGATGCATTCCAGCTGCACAGGTCTGCATGAGCTGAAAATGAATTTGGTTATGTAAGCAGTCCTACTAAAATCTATATATGAATCCATATTCTGTATGCGGGGTCCCACGTGAATGAACGACTCGCATTTTGCATGGTTTAGGGCAACCACTGACGTTACCCGTTCAGGGAGAACGAGTCCTTTTTTGAAGTGAAATTTTGCACCATCCCCTTCTCTTCGGAACAGTTCATGCGAGAGGCTAAAGTAACATCTCACATCCCACGTCCCCAAAGAAGCTCGATATCAGCATTGCTGGGCATGGATTTTCTCTCTGCCCCTGTCCCCGGCGCACAACCGGTCCCTCCCCCGCGGGTGCAGGCAGCCCAGCGGGGCCGGACCCCTGGGAGGGCTTGGCGGGGCGCGCTGGGGGAGCAGAGGCAAGGTGGGCTAGCGAGCCCCGCCCGCAGCAGCCCGCCGGTGCCGGGGGTGGCGTGGGGTACCGCGCATCCTCGGAGCTCGGCGGCTGAGGTAAAAGGGGCAGGAGAAACGCTCCCACCCGTGGTGTTGACAGCGTGTTTTCGCGGTGTGGAACAGGCAGGGACTGCGCCTGCATATCTAAGCAAAAGGGATCAGAGAGACCAAAACCCACCGGAGCCAGGGGAGAAAAGTTGTTCCGAAGCCCGAAGATGAATTCATGCAGATATCACTCACCCACTCTGAGGATACAGATGAGCTGGATGCAGGCAACCAAGCGCCCGAGAATGAGCATGTCCAAATCGTCCCTCGCCTCCTTCCGACTGCCTGCCTGCCTGTCCGGCTGTCTCAGCCTCCTGCCCGCCCGCCTGCCTCCGCGGGCTGCTGCACCTCTCCCCCGCGGGGATCCGGCTCCGCGCCGCGGCCGCGCCCGGCGGCCGCCCCCACGCCGCGGGCGGGCGGGATCAGCGGCGCTGGGAGCTGGCGGGGCCGCGGCTCCGCTCAGCGCATGGCGGGGGCCGCGAGTGGCTGCGGGGGAGCGCGGTGTGCCCGGGCGGGTGCGTGTGCGCGGGTGTCCGCTCGATGTGTCTGTCGCGAGTGTGTGTGTGCGTATCGTGTGCGTGCGCGTGTGCGTCTGTGTGTGTATCGTGTGTGTGTGTG